>CM053773.1:119439363-119458436 GCA_028658325.1 Potorous gilbertii
AAAGCAGAATTAGCCAAGTGGAAAAAGAGGTGAAAAAGCTCACTGAAGAAAATAGTTCTTTCAAAATTAGAATGGAACAGATGGAAGCTAATGACTTTCTGAGAAACCAAGAAATCACAAAACAAAACCAAAAGAATTAAAAAATGTAACATAATGTGAAATATCTCATTGGAAAAAATCTTAATCCATTCAATTTTCATGAGTTTGAGTAGGAATATATGACTTTTATTGATAAAAAGTTGATTTCTTCATTATTTTCTTTAAAATTCACTTTCATATTTGCTTCTAATCTCCTGATGTACAACCAGTACTGTGTAGTTGAACATTTTTCAACTAGTTTTAAATTATTCTCTTCATCTAGGAAAATAGAAATGAAGATGGATGTCTACTATCTTAATTATGAATCATGTCATCCATTTGCGAAACTGCCTCCCATGGAATAAATCTATGAAAACCATCTGAGAAATTGTTTAAAGATTTTCCTTATGAAGTTTGCATTTCCCAAGACATTTCTCAAGAGCAAGCTCAATAATTTGAAAACCATCTGTTCTGTAGGCTGAAATACTACTACTGGAGCAAGGCTTTGAGAGCCAACTGGTATTCTCCCGATGGGAATGAGAAAATTGAAAAATTCAACAGAATGCCACTGGAAATGTTGAGAACTCATTCCTGACTAAGAATCTAATTGGAGGAACACTTACAACACATATGCCTACAACCACAAACATAAATCAATGGGTTCTTTCCATTTTACATTTTATATAAGAAGTGCGTTGTACTCAAGTTGACCTAAAGTATCTGGTATACCAATGTTGAATATAGCTTGAAGTATGAAATATATAAATGAGACTATGTTCAACACTTTGGAAAGTCATCTATGAAATTAAAGAATGTCTCTATCTCCCAAGTTTACAGTTCATCAAGTTGCTCAGAGACAGAAAAAATTTCCTGGATTTTCTTTTATTTTTTTTAGAAAACAGTGAATTGGAAAAATTACCAAGAAATGAAGTTTACACTATTACCCAAGTATGGAGAATTATACAGGTGCAAAGTGAATCCATAGGATTGTCACAATAGTCTCCCCTTTTCTTAGCACAGTGCCTGACATATAGTAAATGCTTAATGACAATATCACAAGTAAGCAAGTTCCATTTTCTAAAGCTTTCACAATACTTTAGTGCAAATATGGATGCAAATCCCATGTACTAAAAGTCACACAATTCTAATAACATATGAAAATATAGTAGACAGTAGGATGTACTATAAGAAGATCTAAATTTTGAATTTCAAGACCTGAATTTGAGTCCCAGCTTTTCTATGTGACCTTGGACAAATCATTTTGTACCCTTTGAGATTCAGTTTTAGGATACTAATATTTACATCATATATTTCATAGAAGTGTTATGATGAAAGTACATTGTAGACTTTAAGCATTTATAAAAATGATAATATTCCAAAACACTATGTTTTAAAAGGAAGATATTAAGCAAAGCACTGTGGTAGGTATAGGGGATATAAAGAAAAAATGGAAAAAAATAATCTAGGGGTAGGACAGGATGTAACAGTACAAGACAAAACTAAAAATGCCATGTGAAAGGAAGCACTCGCACACACACACACAAACACACACACTTCTTTGGGCACTTAGGTAACAAATGTCCTAAACTAAGACAATATCTCTGGGATGTTAACATCTGGGTGGATATGTACTTAATTCTTTCTAGGCCCATATTCTTGCCTTTCTGTAGTTCAAATACTGATTTTAAAAAACAAACTTTTCTTTTGAAATTTTCATTTGGAATTTGATATCATATAGGTATTTAAAACTATGTCAGGGAGAAGAAGAGGGGAAAAAGCTAGGTCAATTTGTAAGCTGTCAAGTCAGGCAATTTTTTTGTCATTTTTGTTTATCTGGCTGAGGTTTTTCCAAATTCATTAACTTATTTGTTTTCAGTTTTCAACAATCACTTCCATTAAGTTTCAAATTTTCTCTCCCTCACCAAGATGGCATGCAATCTTATATGGGCTCTATACCTACATTCCTATTAAACACATTTTCACATTTGTTATGTTGCACAAAAGAGTTAAAATGAATGGCAGAAATGATGAGAAAAACAAAACAAAATACAACAAAGGAGAAAATAGTCTGCTTCATTCTTAATTCCAGCTCCATAGTTCTTTCTCTGAATGTGGATGGCATTTTGCGTCACGAGTTCTTTGGAAATATTTTAGGTCCTTGCATTGCTGTAAAGGGCTACATCTATCAAAAACAATCCTCCCACACTGTAGCTGTTACTGTGTATAATGTTCTCCTGGCTCTGCTCACCTCACTCAGCATCAGTTCATATAAGCCTTTCCAGGTTTTTCTGAAGTCAGACTGCCTGTATTGCATAATACAATAGTATTGCATTATGTTTATATACCACAACTTGTTCAGCCACTCCTCCACTGATGGACATCTCCTCAGTTTCCAGTTCTTGGACACCAGAAAAAGAGCTGCTATAAATAATTTTGTCCATGTGGGTCCTTTTCCCATTTTAATGATCACTTTGGAATACAGCCCTAGAAGTGGTATTGCTGGGGTCAAAGGGTATGCACATTTTTATAGCCTTTTGGGTATAGTTTCAAATTGCTCTCCAGAATGGTTGGTTCAGCTCACAGTTTCACCAGCTATGAATTAGTTTTCCAACTCTATCACATCTTCTCCAGTATTTATCATTTTCCTGTTTTGTCATATTAATTACCTGTCTATATCCTTTGACCATTTATCGTTTGGTGAATGGTTTGCATTCCTGTAAATTTTATTCAGTTCTTTATATATCTTAGAAATGAGGCCTTTATCATAGGCAGTAGTTATAAAAATCCTTTCCCAGTTTTCTGCTTCCCTCCTAATCTTGGTTGCTATTTTAGTTTTATTCTAATGTGAGTAGATAATAGGACATGGGATTAAAGAAATGTGGGGAATGAGTCAGGTTGGCCAAGGACAAAAGTATTTCTTGCCTCCCTTTTGATTTCTGCCATTAGAACTCCTGCTAACTAAAAGACTGGATAGGAATTGCCCAAGTCTTGAAGAAACAAATTAAGAATCTTCTAATTCATCTGTGATATTACCAAGATGAGTCATTCCTCCAATTATGATTCTCTATACTATCTAACTATAATTCTCATGCTCACCACCTAGGCATGTTCTTGTATATTAGGGATAGAAATATAACCATTTTAGAAAAATGAAAGCTATTCACCTTTTACTAGAAGAATTACCAATTCATTAACTAAGAGTTCAGCTCAGTTCAGACCCCATATATTATACCATCTTCATTCCCGGTAATTTCTGTTGGGAATAATATCATATACAGGGGCAGCTAGGTGGCTCAGTGAATAAAGTACTGGGCCTGGAGTCAGAAAGACCTATGTCCAAATCTGGCCTCAGACACTTACTAGCCAAGTGACCCTGGACATTTAACTTCTGCCTTAATCCACTGGAGAAGGAAATGGCAAACCACTCCAGTATCCTTGCCAAGAAAACCCCTGTGACGGCAAGCAAGTAGGATCTTCTGCTGTTTTTGTTTTAGCATAATCAACTGCCTCTGACAGTTATGATTAAAGAAGATCTTCCCCACTCATTAGTGGGCCTGTCCATTATGGAGAGTTTGATTAGGGAAAATTTGTAGGAAGGCCCACACCTTTTGTGAAATTTCTAATGAAACTGGTTCTTAAGGGTTGCGATGCCCTCTGGCTCAAAAAAAATTGATAATTACTCTGAGGGTGAGGTTTTACTTTGGGGCTTATTGATTGGAAGTGTTTATTTGGTCAGATGAGACTCTGGGCAGCCGCCAAGGACACCCTCTAGCTTTGAAACCACAGATGTTGGTGCTTCCCTCTCTGGTAACTATGTATGTATGATCAGGCAGTTAAATCTGTTGATTTGTAATGCATGTATTGCTTACTGTCAGACAGTTTGAAAGCTCCATCTGTTGATGTAGATTTCTCTGTATTTTCTCTGAAGTTCAGGGTGCTGACTTTTTCCCCTGAACTGAATGTATGATACATGCACTTGATTAAAGTGATTGTTGACCCCTCAAAAATTGCTTTCTTTTAAGAAATTCATATCTAATAACCTGTGATAGCAGGACCCTGTGTATGTCATGGTGCTTACTGTTACAACCCCATAGATAACAGAGTCCATGGGGTCATGAAGAGTCAGACACAATGGAACAACTGAACAGCAACAACAAATTACCTCTAAGGATGTAATGGAATTGATAGGACAAAGTTAAACATGTTAGGATAAGACTGTTAATTTCCAAATCTAAGAAAAATAATGCCTTAAATACTGATTCAGATTCAACTTTATCTGGGTTGTAAAAAAGAGTGACAAAGGAATGTAGAAATAAATGAAGTGTGTAGAATAATATTATTTATCATAAAAGGAAAGGTGAACAAAGCTAATTTTAATAATAAAATCTATCAGGAGTATAATATTCATATAACTTCGCTTATATTAGCTAGATTGCCCAAAGTATTTTGTAATAAAATATGGAGATTCAAATGATGTTTTGTATTCTTATTTTTGACTAGGTGCATTTTTTTCCTACAAAAGAAATGTAAGAAACAAAAGATTTCATGTACTAGGAGCCAGAAAACCACAACTTCAATGTGAGTTCTTCTACTTACTAGCTTTGTGACTGTGTACAAGTTAATTAAGCTCTCTAAACCTCATATTCCTCCTATGTAAAATGGAATGATAAAATATGCAAGACCGTTGAAAAGAAAATGTTTTGTAAACTGCAAAATGTTACATAACTTTAAGTTATTATAACAGTTTTACACTTATGGACTCAGAGACAGTAAGAATAATATAATGTGCAATTTAAAACTTTGAAATATTCCATGGAAAGTATACTATAACAAAGTAGAATGTATTTTGGAAGTTAACACACATCATAGCTATCATAATTACCATGAGTTCTTCACAAAATCATTGAATTTTAGAGCCATAGCGAATTCTTCAAGATGATCTAAATTGCAGTGTAGTAACTAGGTTTCAGGTCCCTAGTCTTTATAAGCTAGTGTTCTTTTCCTTAAACTCTCTCTCTCTCTCTCTCTCTCTCTCTCTCTCTCTCTCTCTCTCTCTCTCTCTCTTGCTCTCACTCTCTCTCTTTCTTTCACAAAACCTTAAAGACAGTTCACTCTGAAGCTCGTGGATTAGACCACAGTAGGTCCCTTAATGGCTGCATTGTGGCGCTTCATGGCTTAGAGTGAATGTCAATAGTAACTGTTTCTTTTTGGAATAGCAACCTTGATGGTCTCCTGGCTTGATTTTTTTTCTAATTAAAGAGGCCATCTCTTGACTCACTTCTGAAGAGGCCTATTCACTTAATGGACATCACTCAAAGTGAGAACCTGAAAAGTTTTTTGCCTAAAAGGGCCAGGGTCTACCATTGCCTCCTGGGACAACTCCAGTCCCTGATGAATATCTGGCCACTGGACCCAGATGGCTCTAGAGGAGAAAGTGAGGCTGGTGATCTTGCACAGCCCTCCCTCACTCAAATCAAAGTCTACTGCAAATCGTGTCATCATTTCCCTGATGTCATGGTCCTCTTTGAGAATGAATGACAAACACAATTTGGAGCTATTTCTAGAGTTAAATCCTTACAAACAGTATAGAAATAACTTATTTTCCTAGGAACAGAACTCCTAAACTCTAAATATGATGATGTATATTAATGATAATCACTGCATATTTAACTTTTTGGAAATATTATGTTAATATTTATTTTTAGGATAGATTTTACTTTAAGAAGATGACAATTATTTAGGGAATAAATATGGGAAAAAAAAGAAATAAGACAGTCATTTTTCCCAGGCAATATGACAGTACACTTAGAGAATGCTAGAGATTCAGCTAAAATTAATTGAAACAATAATTTTAGCAAAGTTGTGGGATATGAAAGGAATCCTTATAAATCGTAGCATATCTGTATATTACCAATAAAATTTGGCAGGAAGACAAAGAAAGATAAATTCTATTTAAATGACCACAGAACTAAATTCTTGAGTATCTACCTATCTCAATACTCAGAAATATGAAAACAATTACAAAACAATCTGTACACTAATAAAGATTTGAATAATTGTATAAACATTAATTTCTTTTTGTCAGTATGATAAAAAAGACAATAAGCCTATCAGTGAAATACAAAACTAGCGCAAGATTACTTTATGGAATTAGGAAAAATAATGAAGTTCATCAAAAAAACCCAAAAAGTCAAGAATTTCAAGGGAAATAATAGGGAAGGAACATAACAGAAATGAGCCCTAGCTATCCAAAATCTTGAACTAGACTAGAAAGCAGCAGTCATCAAAACAATTTATTATTGATTAAAAATATAGAGGTTGATTAGTAGAACAAATTAGATACACCACCTAAAAGAGGAAATGAATTAGGAGACTACTGGAGGCAGCTAGTTGATACAGTGGATAGATCACTGACATTGGAGTTAGAAAGATCTGAATTCAAATCTAACTTCAGATATTTTACTTAGCATTAGAATCCTGAGCAAGTCACTTAAAGACTTAAAGTCTGCCTCAGTTACTCTTCTGTATAATGAAGGTGATGATAGTGCCTACCTCACAGAATTGTTGTAAGGATCCAACAAGATGATGCGTGTAAACGTTTAGCACGTTTTCTGCATGTAGTTGGTGCTTAATGTAAATGAATATTTTTCTTCCCCAAGATCCAATGTACAATAAATCCAATTTCTTGCAAGTGGGAAAGGATTGGGCTTAAATTAAATGTTCAAAAATATGTAAAGTGACTCTTTCTTATGATGACAAAGAAATGGAAATTCAAGGGATATTCATCAGTTTGGGAATAACTGAACAAATGGTAGTATACAAATACAATTGAATATTATTGTGCTTTAAGAGACAATGAAAGATGATTTCAGAGAAACCTGGGAAGATTTATAAGAATAAATTCAGAGTGAAGTGAGCAGAACCTCAAGAAAAAAATTATACTAGACCATCAGTATTGTAAAAAATAATTCTGAAAGAATTAAGAATGTTCTTCAACACAATGAAAAACCTAATTCAGGAGGGCCAGTGGTGAAGAATGCTATCTACCTCCTGAGAGGAAAGTGATGAGCTAAATATGCTGAATGAGGCATGCAATTATGGACATGGTTAGTATGGGAATTCATTTTATTTAACTCTGCTTTTTGTTACAAGGATTTGTTTGTTTTTCCTAGTACTATGGTATGTTGGGGGTAGGAAAGTAGACTGTAGTAGAAGGAAAAGAAATACTTGATAATTCTTAAAAAGAAAGAAAACCAAAAAAAGTTTATCATAATAAAAAAATAAGGTAGCAGCACTTAAAGGCAAAAATGTAAATGTAAAAATGTAAAAGCTGCCTGTGTTTTAAATGCCTTCACTACACATGTTAAACAGCAAAGTTTGATAGGATCAAAAGTTGTTTTTTTGTTTTGTTTTGTTTAATTTAGATGGAATCATAGACTTTCAAAGTCTCCTTACTTGAAAAAATTGGGCAGTAAAATTCATAGTCTGTGGGCATCATGATATAGTGAATGCAGAGATAGTCTTGGAGGCAGGAAAACCTACATTCAAATCCCACTTCTGGTACCTACTTCCAGTGTAACCCTTGAAAGCCATTTAACCTCTCAATGCACTAACCATCCATTTAAGCATATAAATGGAAATTATAAGATAGAGAAGTGTTCCGCCACCAACACCTTAATGAGTGTACTTATAGATGTTCTAGGTATATCTATTGAATCCAATAAATTGAAAATGTAAAAATGCCCTAGAAAATAAATCAATGAATCAAGGACATAAAATAGTTGAGAACCAGTACTTAATCAATTTAGGAGGAATATAGTACTTTTGATTCTATTGGAGGACATCAGAGAGGACAAATGCATTGGAAATGATTGAAAAAATGAAGCATATTTCTGTATCGATTTGTATCAGAGAAGGGATTCAAGGATGGAAGAGACAGAAAAAGGAGAAAAGTGTGAGACCAGAAAGAGTGCCATACTTCCCTCCTAACCCTATTGACCAAAGAAGGACTTTGGGAAAATTGGTAGGTTGGACTTTCCATCAATATTGACAGCGATGTCCTAAAAGAGCAGTGATCAATAACAGTATCTAAAGATAAGCTGTTTCAGTGTTATACAAGGTCATATACCCTTAGAGCCAGAAAGAGAACTATTCTTAGAGAGATCTTAATGAGATCTTCACAAAGAGACTATGGGAGAAGAGGGACATCCATCTGTCTAGAAGCTATGTTTGACTATGAGTTTTGAATTATCCCTTTATCATATATGATCTCTAAGAATCATTCTACTTTTTCTTGGACTCTATATAGGCTCATGGGGTAGTGTGTCCTAGATTTTTAAGGAAATGTTTTTATACCATCTGTTCTTATTACACCACCTTAATGAATATCCATTTTGTAAAGCTAATTAACTCTGGCTGACTAACTGATAAGCAATACAGAGTACTACATGGGGGTTCATGGACAGCAATACTAGAAAACCATCTTAAACTCCCCAGGCATATTCCTTGAATGCCTTGGTGAAAGGTAGTTAGCTGCCCTCTGGAGGCTCAACTTCTTAGAGTTAGTGGGAGATGGGAAAGTGAAGGGAGGGCTGCTACACAGAAAACATGGTGACCAGGATTGTTAGGGGAAGTTTCTCATCAGAGAAATCACAAGTATTCACTACGCTCATCTCTGTCTTCTGGGAAATAGGCTTGCCCACAAAACATCTGGTATGTCCTGCCTTAGGTTAAGATGAAAATTTCTGGGGACAACTTCACATCCAATTTTCCAAAAGGTTTGATCTCTTGAACTTGGTGAGAATGGGGAACTAAAAAGAACAAATGGAAATTTAAAGAACCCAACACTACCTTCCTTTTGAGCCTAAGCCTGCATTTGAGGGATTGAATATTTATTCCTTAAAGACCAGATCTTCTCCTTTAATTTCCTGTCAGTCCTCCCAGTAAAATTGAAATATGTTATAGAATCTGTCCCTAGGGAGCAATGGACCAGTAGTTATACTATCCACCTCATCGAAATCCACGTCTTGCAAAAATCCTAGTCAGGAACTAAATTCATCAAATGATCACCACCTCGATTCACTATAGATTGCACCTCCGCAGATGTTCCGATTACTGGCTCATGAATCTGAACCTTGGACTCAGTGCTGAAAGGGTTTGTGGGTCTGTTACATTTATCAAAGCAAGTTCAATTCCATCTGCTTAGGAGATGCCTATATCTTCTAGGATGAAACCATGAGGAAAATGAATCCAACTGACTGAATACTTTTCACCATGCTTGAGTACTCGTGTTTCATTCAGGCATGAAAAGCATTGTGCTCCCCTTTGCAATGACAAGCAGGTTATTCCAGATTTAAATTGTAAACATGCACCAAGCTCAGGGTCCAAATGGAAGGGGTTGTAGGGAGGATTTGTCTCAATACTCGTCTCACATAGGTCTGCATCAAAAAGCAAGGTGTTGTGCTAAAATGAGCATGACTGATCTTGGGATCAAAATAGCTCACTTTGTACCTAGGCTCTGCAAGTTATTTTATGTTTGACTTTGTCCAGACTACTTCTCTGATGCACTATTTCCTCATCTGTTATATAAGGACAATAGTATCTATGCTACAAGGTATTGTGGTTAATATCAAATGAAATCATTGGGGCAGCTAGGTGGTGCAGTGAACAGAGCACCAGTGCAAGAGTCAAGAGGACCTGAGTTCAAATCTCACCTGAGACATTTGACACTCACTATCTGTGTGACCTTAGGCAAGTTACTTACCCCCACTTGCCTCGTCCTGGGTCATCTCCAGTGATCCTGATGAAAATCTGATCACTAGATTCAGATAACTCTGGAGGAGAAGTGAGGCTGGTGACCTGCACAGCCCTCCCTCACTCAAAACATAGTCAAGTGCAAGTCATGTCATCATTTCTCTAATGGCATGGTCTTCTTCGGCAACAAAGGATGAACACACACACACACACATACACACACACACATACACACACACAAATGAGTTCATCGATGTAAACAAATTTATAACTCTAAAGAGATTTATTAATTTAACGAATGAACATTGTTAATAGAAACATGGGATTTTATAATAAAAAAATTGAGAGATCAAGCAGTCTAAGCCTTTCAATTTAGAGATGAGATTCCGAGTCATACTTGAGAAATGGACACATCTAATTTGGGGCCACAATAGGGGCCTGAATTGAATCTGTCTTCTTATACCTGATTTAAAGTTTTTAATATGGCCTTGTTAACTGTGGTAATAAGTGAGGTCATGAATCTTATCCAGACTCACCCTACATACCCAAATATAAAGAATGTCCTTCTTCTGATCAGAAATGCAACATCCCCATTTAGTGAATTGGCAATGATTAAGATACTGTCTCTTAGACAGTTCCAGTCAGTCACTTGGTCAACAAACATTAAGAATGAACTCTGTATGAATCATTATACTAAGCACCCCCAGAAGCTCACGTTCTATTAGGGGTGGAGCCATAGGGAATGAAATATATATACATATATATATATGATCCATTCAAGGTTCTGTTGTTTAAGGTGGAAGAAACACAAGGAAACAAGAAAAGGTTATTGGCCTAGGAAAATATATAATTGTGATTAGAAAACTTTTTAAATTTAATTGAAGCTTTATTTTATCTTCTTTTTCTGTCATACTTCTATTTTGTGCATAATGGTCACATAATTAATATGTGAAGAATTTAGATGATAAAAACTTGTAATTGGAGAATAGCACTGGAAATGACTTTGAAAATGTAATACTTTGACCCTTTGGAGAGTTCCAGGATGATTACATTATTGTATCCCTTTTATTAGTTACATGTCTGAATAATGGGAAATATATTTTTTCAAAGATTATAAAAACTAATGTACATAGTATCTTAATAACTTACCTGACACTGACTTTCAAATTTTCATTTGAAACAAATCTGTTATTGAAGTTTGTTGGACACAACTCTCAGTTGCAAACATGAATATAGATCTATGGATTGATTCTCTGCTGCCTGTGCTAATTTTGGCCTCATAATTAACACCAAAAAGCACAGGTGCTCCATCAGCCGCCACCACACCATCCATATGTGGAACTATCAGTTACAACAAATGGAGAAGTTTTGAGTGCTGTGGGTAAGTTCACTTACCTTGGTAGTGTACTTTCCAGGGATGTACACATTGACCATGAGGTTGATGTACACATTGACATTGAGTTTGATGCACACATTGCAAGAGTTAGCTCAGTGTTTGGGAGGCTCGGAAGAAAGGTTTGAGAGAGAAGAGGTATTAGACTACCAGACTGAAGGTCTACAGAGCCATTGTGCTGACCTCTTTGTTTGTATGCCTGTGAAATATGGACAGTCTACTAGTGCCATGCCAGGAAACTGAATCTCTTCCATCTGAACTGTCTTAGGGAGATTCTGAGGATCACCTGGCAGGATAAACTACCGGACACTGAAGGCCTTGCTCAAGCTGAACTGCCAAGTATTCAAACCATTCTTCAGAGAGCTCAACTTTGATGGGCTGGCCAAGTTGTTCAAATACAAAACACATGCTTGCCAAAAATACTATTTTATGGAGAACTTGCATGGGGCAGATGATCACATGGTGGCCAGAAGAAGCGATACAAGGACACTCTCTAGGTCCGTCTCAAGAACTTTGGATTTGACTGTGCAACATGGGAGACACTGGCACAGGACCGCTGAGCATGGTGTGCCCACATCAGAAAAGGTGCTGTGCTCTCTGAGCAAAGCAGAATTAAGATAGCACAAAGTAACTACAGGGCACACAAATTTGGGATATCCACCCCAAATATTCAGATGGACTCTCTGTGCCCAACCTGCAGTAGAGCATTCTGAACTTGAATTTGTTTGATCAGCCAGAGTTTAGACACACTGAAATTTCACTTTATCATGGTGATGTTATTTTCATCCTCTTCAAAGACAAAGGATAGAACCATTGCCTATACACATACATATATGTATGTATGCATATTAGTAAAAGGAATATATATGTAACATTCTTGAAGAATATTACTATAATGGTAGGTGCTAAATTTAACTGATATTATGTTTGTATTTGAAGGAGATTTTCAACTAAATTAAATTTTATAATTAATTATCACTTATGAAGACAGCAGAAATTATTTGGTCACTCACCTTCACTTATTCAACTTTAATCTTAATTGATATACAAACTACAGTCATGGACCTCTTCATTATTCCCTTTAATTCTTTTCCTATTCCTAAATGCAGATAGTGTCATCTAAGTAATGGTAGTATTTATATAGTTCTAGAAATTTTTAAACTATTAAATTTGTTAATTAATTTCCTCATCAAAACAACCCTATCAGATAAGTGCTACTATTATGACCATTTTACATATGTGAAGACTGAACCACAAAGACAATGAGTGACTTGACCAGGACTATACAGTTAATAAGCTTCAGAGGCAGGATTTGAACTTAGATCTTCTTATTTATAACCCCCATTTTCTATTTATTGAGCCACCTAACCATCTAACTTCCCTTCTTAATATGCACATGCAGCATCCTTTAGTTCTATGTCCCTTCAAAATGCCTTACCATCTCCTAGTTCATCCCACTTGGACTGCTATTCATTATCCAATTCTCCATTTTTCATCCAATGCCATTATTGTTTTCTATCCCATACCATGTCATTTATTCAAATAATATACCTGTTCCCTATATTGCTTCTTGCTGTTACCCTTTTCTGCCTCATTTTCCTGTGATGAGGTTTCATGTATCACCATGGTAGGAAGGGGGTTTGTTGGTCCCAAAGCAAAATAAGTCATAAAAAAATAGAAGGATCATCTGAATTCTGTCATTTCAACTTCCTCTTGACCTCTACATTTATAATGGAACTACAGAAATATCTCTAGATCATTATGTAAATCCCTTATGTCAGATTTATGAGAAAACAAGGATAAACTGCCTAAGAAGCCAAAGTCTGTCTGGGCTGTGATCCTCACAATTCCAAGTACAGTTACACCTATAACTAGACTCACACCTCCAGCTATACCTGGAGCTATGATATAATCAGTCCTTGGAGCTACCTGGTAAAAAGATTCTGGGTGAAAGGAGATGGGACACTGAGAAGGATTAGCATTGGGAGGGATTTTAATAAAAGGATAAGATAAGGTTAATTAGGATCTAGGGAGCAAGAATGATGTCCAGCACATGGACTAGGATAGTGACAAATGAGACAGGGTGACATTAACAAAATTAGAGCACTAGATATGAGATTGTAATAATACTGAGCAGGGCATTACAATTTGATCCATAACCACTCCTTAGGGAAGCATAGTCAGGACTATAATGCATGACTGAGTCAGTCTGCCTGTAAAAGCAAGTCATCCATGACGCACATTTGTGTCTTTCATTTTGAATGATTTGTTTAGACAGACACAGGCAAAAATGTGTTGCGTTTTTTTTTAAAAAAAATAGTTCCAAGAGCTTCAATCATATAGATAAATGCTTAAATGCAAATGATTTAGATTCTTTTTCTTCCCTTTAACCATGATAAAATAATTTGGGTGAACAACAACACAGTAGAGCATGAGGGGGAAATGTCCAAAATTATCAACATTAAAGTGATCTAAGATCAATGAGTTATGATTCTATGAGAAATTTTACATATTGAAATCTCACTCTCTTGGCATCCACTCATTTGGTCTCCACTTCTTTCATTATATGGTTTTATTGAGAAATTATATTTAAATGAGAATGGAGAAGATGAAACAGTGCTACACAAGGGGCTTGATTTAAAATATAGGAAGTTCATGAATCAATAGTATTAAAACAATTATTGGATTTAAATATTAATAGAATGGGAGGAAGTGATGGGCTGGAAACCAAGCTAGTTTAAATTCAAGCATATTATATAGCTAAGTCATTAGCTTGAAATAAGAAGTCTCATTTTTTAACAATTAATATACCTACAAATTTGAAAACTGCTATTATGATTCTTCTCTATAGTAGAATAAATATTAAGGAACTTAAAAATTCCAGACTAATATTCCTAATATATACAATGTTCCACCTACAGAATTCATATTACATAATACAGAGTGACCAGAAAAGTTTTCAAGTAATATAGATTGCAGACACTAACTTTAGAGTTTTCCCAGACACAAGTAGATCTAGTGTCTTTGGATAGTTTTATAGTAATTTGGAAACTTTTTCTCATACTTTTTAACTGGACTATCTAAAATTCAAACTATATGTTATGGTTAACATTCTCACAACCATGATATGACTTTTCCCCCCACTAATAAAGTATTGAGGTCATTTTCAAAGTGCTCAGTATGTTCTTACAGGATTTGATGAGAAGGAAGTCACCAGATCTAACCTTTTTGCTGAGATGGAAGACAAACAAACTTTACCATTTGCCTTGCCTCTATGCTCTGAAAATAAATACTCCTCCCCCACCTTCCAGTCTAGTGCTATCCACTACATTATCTGGGTGCCCAACAAATTACATTATTCATTCATTGAATAAATTCTTGTCAAGAACTTCCTAAATGCAAGGAATTTTGCTAGTCACTGAAGATTTTCTAAGGATATGAGACAGGTTCCCTGTCCTTAAATCATTTATATTTTAACTAGAAAGATGAAACATATAGACAGTATTTACATAATACAAAGCAAGTGTGAAATGGCAAAGAATGCATTGAACATTGATGATATATAGTTGAAAGTGAGAAATGATTCCTACCAAGTCACAGTCTAATCAGAAAACTGAAGACAATCTAATTGCTACCTTCTCAACAACAATAAGCTTGACTTATAGAATGGGGGAAATTATATATAATTAAAATGTCTGGAACGTACTGATTTATTTTGGTAAAGATTGTTTCATTTTTGTCTTTGCACCTCATATAGCACCTAGCATAAAACCTAGACACAATGTGCATTTAATAAATGTTTATTTTTTGCCACAGATTCAAGTATGTTGTAAACAGTCAAAATGCTATTTATGGTCATGATTTATATCTGCACCTATGCTCATGGTTTTATTTAGTACCATCTGAGTGGCTTTAGCAAAGTAAATCCACTAAACACATTGTACATCTTGGATGGCATAATGGTTGTATAGTCCTGGAAATAGGCTATAAAAATTATTTAGGAAGAATACTCACTGTAATAAATGCAAATTTCCTCACTTAAAGCTAAATATATAAACCAAGCAGTTTTCTATGAATTATGCTTTTGGGATAATTTTGTGATTGATAGGAAGTTATTCTAAAGAGAGTTTTTTTAGTTCTGTTCATATTAGTCATGAATTTCATGACATGGAGAATTAATATCTGGAAGGTAACTTCCTCAGGAACTGAAATGAGGAGGTGGTTTAAGTTGGAAAAGGGTTAAGGGTTTCCTCATGCATTTTATCTTGACATAGAAACAAAAACCTAAGATAGATGCATTAAATAAGTTGACAGGTGTCTTTAAAGGGGTATTACCCTGATATTGTTTTCTACTGAGAAAGATAGTTCTACATGTCTCAGTTACATTGAAAGAACATATATTTCAACTATTTTTGTTTGAACTAGATAAAACACCTAAAAATAAATCCATAAATTCAAATTTAAAGAATATTAATGTCCAAATTTAACATTATAATAATAATTTACATTTATTTAGTGCTTTCAGATTTTCAAAGTGCTTTATATATATTATGTAACATCCCCTGGGGACACTATTTCAATTCTCACTAATAAATTGAACTCTTTGAGGAATGACTGTTATCTTTGGTTCTAGGGGTAATTCTAATCATGGCTATCCTTGAAATGCTCATGAGTCACCATCAATGTGCTTTCTCTTAGTATTGAGTCAGTGTGTTAACTTTAAAAATAGACAACCCTGCCAAAACTTCATTAAAGTTTAATTTTTTCCATGTTTCTTCTGTTTGTCATTTACCTTTTTCAGTCTTACATGGCCTGTGCATGTACTTTCCTATTAAACACATTTTGACATTAGTCCTGTTACATAGAAAAATTTCAATGAACAGGAGAAACCATGAGAAACAAAACAACAAAACAGCTAAAAGAGTCTGCTTCACTCACAATACAACACTATACTTCTTTCTCTGGATGTGGCTCACATTTTGCATCAAGGATCCTTTGGAAATATTTTAGGTCCTTACACTGCTATGAAGGGCTAAGTTTATCAGAAACAGTCCTCACACACTGTGACTGTTACTATGTACAATATTCTCCTACTTCTCACTTCACTCAGCATCAGTTCATATAAATGTAGGTTTTCCCGAAGTCCAACTTCTCATCATTTCTTGTAGCACAATAGCATTCCATTACATTCTCATACCACAATTGTTCAGCCATTACCCAATTGATTGGCATCACTTCAATTTCTAGTTCTTGGTCACCACAAAACGAGCAGCTATAAATACAAATACAAATTTGTACATGTGGGTTCTTTTTCCCATTTTTATAATTTTTTTTTGTTTTACAAAAGTCCTAGAAGCAGTATTGTTGGATAACAGGATAGGCACATTTTTATAGCTCTTTGGGAACAGTTCCAAATTGCTCTCCAAAATGGTTTGATCAGATCACAGCTCCACCAGCAATGAATTAGTGTTCCAACTCTCCCATAGCTTCTCCAACATTTATCATATTCCTGTTTTGTCATGTTAGCCAGTCTGATAGGTGTGATGTGGTACCTCATAGTTGTTTTGATTTGCATCTCTCAAATCAATAGTGATCCAGAGCGTTTGTTCATATGATTTTGGATTGCTTTAACTTCTTCCTCTGAAAACCACCTGTTCATATCCTTAGACCATTTATCAATTGGTGAATTGCTTATTTTCTTGCAAATTGGACTCAATTCTCTCTATACTTTAAAAATGAGGCCATTATCAGAGACACTAGTGGTAAAAAAATTTTTTTCTAATTAATTAATTTATCTATTTTTAGTTTTCAGCATTCACTTTACATTTTGAGTTCCAAATCTCCTCCTCTTCTCTCCACTCCACCCACTTCAAGAAAGTATGCATTCTGATTATCCCTTGCCCTAATATGCGCTCCCTTCTATCACACACAACCCCCATTTTTTATCCCCTTCCCCTCTATTTTCTTATAGGGCAAGATAGATTTCTGCACCACATTATATGTATGTCTTGTTTTCCAGTTGCATGTGAAAACAATTTGTAGCATTTGTTTTTAAAACTTTGAACTCCAATTTCTCACCCTTCCTCCTTCTCCACCCACTTCCATTGACAAGGCAAGTAATTTGATGTAGGTTATACATGTGTAGTCATGCAGTTATGCAAAATACTTCCACAACAGTCATGTTGTGAAAGACTGTATCTCCCGCCAACCTATCCTGCCTCCCATTTTTTCTATTCTCTCTTTTTACTTTATAACTCCTCAAAATGTTTACTTCTAACTATCCGCTTCTCCCATTTGCCCTGCCTGCTACTATAACCCCTCCCTGCCTAACCTCTTTCTTGCTACTTTCTTCTAGGGCAAGATAAACTGACATACCCACTTGAGT
This sequence comes from Potorous gilbertii, assembly GCA_028658325.1. Classification (NCBI taxonomy): domain Eukaryota; kingdom Metazoa; phylum Chordata; class Mammalia; order Diprotodontia; family Potoroidae; genus Potorous; species Potorous gilbertii. The sequence goes on from CM053773.1 coordinate 119,456,973, forward strand.
GTGCATGTTATTCCATCTTTAAGTCAAATCCAATGAGAGTAAGGTTCCCTCTTTCCCTCTCACCTCCTCCTCTTCCCCTCCATTGAAAAAGCTTTTTCTTGGGGGGAAGAGCCAAGATGGTGGAGTAGAAAGACACACATATGCTAGCTCTGAAATCACAGCCTATAAAATATATGTAAAGAAGAACTCCTAACAAATTCTGGAGCAGTGGAAGCCACAGAACAATGGAGTGGAGGAGATTTCTGTCCAGAAAGACTTGAAAAACCCTCACCAAAAGTCCATCACACAGGGGACCAGAGTGGAACCTAGCCCTACCTTGGCCGTGTGCCCCAAGAGGAGCAGATCCGAGCAGGCTTCAGGGACAGAATCGCCAGCAGCCTTGAAGGTCCCTCCAACCACAGGCACTACAGGTCAGTGAGAGAGATTTCCCGGCTGGCTGAGAGGGGAGTGGAGTGTCTCCATAACTCAGGCCCCCTCAGGAGGCAGCAGCAGAGGTAGTGGCAGCCAGGGGCTTCTGGAGCAGGCAGGACCTCAGATCCATTACTGAAGGTCTCCTCATAAACCCCTTGAGGGAACTGAGCCTGGGAGGTGGCCCTGCCCTCTCGTGAGAACGTGATTTAATCTTACCCTGAATAGCAGCCTGGCCCTGTCACTGAAAGCCCTGAGGCTGGGGAGCAGCATTTGAATCTCAGACCCCAAGCACGAGCTGAGCTGATCTAGGCAGGGATGGACAGGAATCTCAGAAGTCAAGTAACTGTCTGAGAAAATGCCCAGAAAAGGGGAAAAAAAATAAGATCATAGAAGGTTACTTTCTTGGTGAACAGATGTTTCCTCCTTTCCTTTCTGATGAGGAAAAACAATGCTTACCATCAGGGAAAGACATAGAAGTCAAAGCCTCTGTATACCAAACATCTGAAATAGATATCCAATGGGCTCAGGCCATGGAAGAGTTCAAAAAAGATTTTGGAAATCAATTTAGAGAGGTGGAGGAAAAACTGGGAAGAGAAATAGGAGAGATGCAAGAAAAGCATGAAAAACAGGTCAATACCTTGATGAAGGAGACCCAAAAAAATGCTGAAGGAAATAACACCTTGAAAAATAGGCTTACTCAATTGGCAAAAGAGGTTCAAAAAGCCAATGAGGAGAAGAATGCTTTCAAAAGCAGAATTAGCCAAGTGGAAAAAGAGATGAAAAAGCTCACTGAAGAAAATAGTTCTCTCAAAATTAGAATGGAACAGATGGAGGCTAATGACTTTATGAGAAACCAAGAAATCAGAAAACAAAACCAACAGAATGAAAAAATGGAAGAGAATGTGAAATATCTCATTGGAAAAACAACTGACCTGGAAAATAGATCCAGGAGAGACAATTTAAAATTTGTGGGACTACCTGAGAATCATGATCAAAAAAAGAGCCTAGACATCATCCTTCATGAAATTATCAAGGAAAACTGCCCTGATATTC
>CM053773.1:119458936-119470439 GCA_028658325.1 Potorous gilbertii
GATCTATTTTCCAGGTCAGTTGTTTTTCCACTGAGATACTTCACATTCTCTTCCATTTTTTCATTCTTTTGGTTTTGTTTTGTGATTTCTTGATTTCTCATAAAGTCACTAGCCTCCATCTGTTCCATTCTAATTTTGAAAGAACTATTTTCTTCAGTGAGCTTTTGAGCCTCCTTTTCCATTTGACTAATTCTGCTTTTTTAAAGCATTCTTGTCCTCACTGGCTTTTTGGACCTCTTTTGCCATTTGAATTAGTCTATTTTTCAAGGTGTTATTTTCTTCAGCATTTTTTTGGGTCTCCTTTAGCCAGGTGTTGACCTGCTTTTCATGCTTTTCTTGCATCTCTCTCATTTATCTTCCCAGGTTTTCCTCCATCTCTCTAACTTGATTTTCAAAATCTTTTTTTGAGCTCTTCCATGGCCTGAGCCCATTGAATATTTATTTTGGATGTTTGGGATACTGAAGCCTGGACTTCTATGTCTTTCCCTAATGGTAGACATTGTTCTTCCTCATCAGAAAGGAAGGGAGGAGATATCTGGTCACCAAGAAAGTAACCTTCTGTGGTCTAATTTTTTTCCCCTTTTCTGGGCATTTTCCCAGCCAATTACCTGACTTCTGAGATTCCTTTCCACACCCACCTCACCTCCAGATCTGCCCAGCTAGTGCTTGGGGTCTGAGATTCAAATCCTGCTTCCCAGACTCAGGTCTTTCAGTGGGGGTGGGGCTGCTATTCAGTGTGAGATTAAGTTCGACTGCTTGAGTGGGGGCAGGGCTGCCACACAAGGCTCAGTTACCGCAAGAGGTTTATGTGGAGACCTTCAATAATGAATATAAGCTCCTGCTCATATTGGAAGCCCCTGTCTGCTGCTTCCCCTGCTGCTGCCTCCCATGGGGGCCTGAGTTATGGAGATACTCCACTCTTCTCTTGGCCAGAGGAATCTTCGTGGCCACTGGAGATTCTGCCCCTGAAGCCTGCTTGGATCTGCTCCTCTCAGTGCTGTGTGGATGAGGCAGGGCTATGTGTGCTCTGGGTCTGGTGAACAACAGACCTTTGGTGTTGGTTTTTCAGGGCTCTCTGGAACAGAAATCTCCTCCACTCTATTGTTGTGTGGCTTCCACTGATTCAGAATTTGTTGGGAGTTCTTCTTTACAGGTATTTTATGGGCTGTGGGTTTGGAGCTAGCATATGTGAATCTTTCTACTCTGCCAGCTTGGCTCCTCCCTGTCCCATTCTAATCTTTATCAAATTTTTTCTTCAGTTAACTTTTGCATCTCCTTTTCCATCTGTTCAATTTTTCCTTTTAAGGAGTTATTTTCTCCAGTTAATTTTTGTACTTCCCTTTCCATTTATCCAGTTTTCCCAGTTAGGTTTTGTGCTTCCTTTTCCATCTGTGTAGTTGTTCCTTTTAAGGAGTTTGTACTTCCTTTTCCATTGTTTAGTTTTTCTTTTCACAGAGATGTTCTCATCAGTCAATTCTTTTTTATACTTTTAAAATCATTGGCCAGTTTTTCTTCTATTTCCTTCTTCAACTGTTCCAGGAGGGAGAGCTGTGCATGTGAGCAGTTCATTGTCCCTTCTGAATTTTCATATAGAAGTACAGTCTCACTACTGACCTCTTTGGTATCTGTCTTTTGGTCCTTGTCCCCATAGAAAGATTCTATAGTTTTTTCACTCTTCTTTTGCTTTTTCTTGTTCTTGATGTTGATTATGTGTTGTGGCTTCTGGTTCTTTCAGTTAGAAGCTGTAGAACTTGGTGTTGAGCTGACTTGTGTGAAAAACCCAAGAGCAGGTTTTTGTTTGTGCTTCCTGGATCAGTCCTGGGGTTAGGTTGATAAGTATGGGAGAGGGGTGCTCTGGTCAAGGGAGATCTCCTCAGCTAAACTAAGGCAAAGGCAAGCTCAGTGGATGTTGATCACAGCTGCCCTATTGTCTTCCCATTTTCCCCAGAGTGCTGAGGCACACCTAGATCCTTAGTGGGAATTTCCAACACTCCTGGGGCTCCTCTTCTGGTGCTGAGGTTTGCTTGGGTTGTGGTGGGAGTTTTCTCTGCCCTGGGGCACTTTTCCTTCTGGTTTGCCTCTGCCATAGGAGAAATCCCCCTTAACTATTTTCCTGGCCTCTGATGTTATGCTACTATTTATCCCCTCTGCTGTTCTTGCTGATCCAGGACTTTTCTGGGGAAATATTCTATGGTGTTCAAGGCAGGAGGAGAGAGAATTTACTGATCACTCCACCATCCTGGCTCCCAGAAGTTCAAGTTGGTGACTTACAGAGGTTTAATCCTTGGGCTGAAAGTCTCAGGAGCTGCTGCTCTGATACCTGGAGCTCAGCCGCTGTCACTTGCTCTGCTCTTTGGTCTCTCACCCTGGGCTGATGGTTCACCAATTCTGTCTGCTGCTGTCTCAGGTTTCCCGGGGCCCTCTTTCTCTGCTGCACTGGACATGCTGTGCTGTGTGCTGTGGGCTCACCCCAGTGGAACAAATCCTTCTTGTGGATGTTCCAGTCTGTCCTGGGCTTTGAATCTGCCATAGTCTGTCTCCTATTGGATCCTGCACCTCCAAAATTTGGTCACATTCTCTTTTTAGAGGTTTTTTAAACTGTTTGTCTAACAACTTAGGTGAGTTATTGCTCTCACTCTGCCATCTTGACTCCGCCCCCTTGTCTTGATATTCTAGAACCAGGGAGTAGAATAAATATTGAAAGAATCCACTGATCACTTCCCAAAAGAGATCCCAAAAGAAAAGCTCCTAGGAATGTTGTAGCCAAATTCCAGAGTTCTAAGGTCAAGGAGAAAATAGTAGCAGTAGTCAGAAAGAAACAATTTGAGTATTATGGAAATACAATCAGGATAATGCAAGATCTAGCAGCTTCTACATTAAGGGATCAAAGAGCTTGGAATATGAAGTTCCAAAACTCAGAGGAACTAGGATTAAAACCAAGAATCACCTTCCCAGCAAAACTGAATATAATACTTCAGGGGGAAAAAATGGTCACTCAGTGTCATAGAAGACTTTCAAGCATTCTTGAGGAAAAGACCAGAACCAAATAGAAAATATGACTTTCAAACACAAGAACCAAGAAAAGCAGGAAAAGGTAAACAGGAGTTGAACTGTTTACATTCCTGCATGGAAAGATAATCTCTGTAACTCTTGAAACTTTTCTCAGTATTTGAAGGTATATCATACACACACACTACATATATATATATATATATGTGTGTGTGTGTGTGTGTGTGTGTGTGTGTGTGTATATGTCATATATATATATATATATATATATATATAGATAGATAGATAGAAAGCACAGAGTGTGTTGAATAGGAAAGGATGATATCTTAAAAAATAAAATTAAGGGGTGAGAGAGGAATATATTGAGAAGATAAAAGGAGACATGGAATGGGGCAAATTATCTCCCATAAAAGAGTCAAGGAAAAGTTTTTTTCAATGGAGGGGAAAAGGGGGGAGGTGAGAGGGAAAACATGAAACTTACTGTCCTCACATTTGACTTAAAGAGGGAATAACGTGCACACTCAATTTGGTATGAAAATATCTCACACTATAGGAAAGTAGGAGAGAAGGGGATAAGTAGAGTGGAGGGATGATAGAAGGGAATGTAAATGGGAGGAGGGAGTAATTAGAAGTAAACACTTTAGGGGAGGGTCAACATCTAAAGAGAGAATAGAATAAACACGGGGTAGGATAGGATGGAGAGAAATACAGCTAGTCTCTCACAACATGACTATTATGGAAGTCTTTAGCAAAACTGCACATATACAGCTTATATTGAATCGATTGCCTTCACAGTGGTGATGGGTGGAGAGAAAAGAAGGGAGAGAAGTTGGAACTCAAAGTTTAAGAAATGAATGTTGAGGATTGTTTTTGCATGCAACTGAAAAATAAGAAATACAGGTAATGGTGTACAGAAATCTATCTTGCCCTACAAGAAAAGAGAGAAGTTGAGGATAAGGGAAGAAATTAGTGTGATAGAAGGGAGGGCAGATTGTGGGAAGGGGTCATCAGAATGCATGGTGATTTGGGGTGGGGGAGGGGAGAGATGGGAAGAAATTTTGGAACTCAAATAATAAACTGATTAATTTTTTAAAAAAGTAATCTTATGAAGAAAACTTTTAGGAATAGTATAGTCAAATTCCCAAACCCCCAGCTGAAGAATAAAATATCAAAAGTAACAAGAAAAACTCAATTTAAATATGATCTTGCCACAATGAAATTCACACAAGACCTAGCAGTGGAGACACTGAAGGAGCACAGATCTTGGAACCCTATATACTGAAGAGCAAAAGAACTAAAATTCTGCCAATAATACCTTATCCAGCAAAGGTAAGTATAGTCTTGAATGAAAAAAGTGGACATTTGATCAGCTGTCAGACTTTCAAGACTTTGTTAAAAAAATTAAACCTGAACTTAATAGAATATTTGACATACAAGAGCTGAGAGAAACATAAGGTACATACCAAAGACTGAATACAAAGAATTCAATAAAGACAGATCATTTTTTACATATGTAATATGTTAAACAAATGTTTAAGATTGTCATTAGTAATTGGGTAGTTCATAAGAAAGACTGAGTTTGACCTGAGAATGACATCTTTTTATAAATGAGGTGCAAGAGTAAGAACCAATGCAGATGAATTAGATGGGGGAGAAGTGTTGGTAGCTTTGGTAATCAACTTTCATTGGAAATGTGTTTAAGAGGAAACAATACATGTATGTCAAGAAGAATATGAAAGTCTTTTACATGCAAAAGAAATAAAATGGGAAGGGGATAGGGAGAAGGGAAATGACAAAGGAAAGACCTCTAGGGAGAAGGTGAGGGAATAAGTTAAAGGGGACTATAGAAGGGTATTTAGATTTATGGGAATGGGAAGATAGAGGACAGCTCCTTGGAGGGGTTGGGCTAAGTAATGGAAAGGCAAGGTAGAGGGTAGAAGTAAAGTAGAGGAGTCAGGAGAGATAAGAAATAAGGGATAGCAAAAACATAAAAACAAAGATCAGGAGTAGAATTTGTTAGGGATAGTATATGTATATATGTATGTCTATATGTGTTTATATGCATATGTACAGGAATATATCTGTATCTGTTTAGAAATATATCCAATCTGAATTTTAGCCTTCAGGAGTTTCAGGGTGGGAGGGTGAAAAAGAACAAAGTAAAAAAGGGAACAGCAGAGGATAAAAGAAGGCTTGCAAAGAAGCAAAGAAAAGATGGACAGCTTTCAATACAATGTGTAATATTTGTCATACAGGCTTTCTTGAAATGAAAATTTACTTTTCATATTGTGAATCTTCTTTTATGTTTTGCTATGTATGTGTCACGCTTATTTTCTCCTTTTCTTACTTCAAATTTAAGTTCCAATATTAATTTTATAATACTTATTTTTCTTTTCTCTGTTCCATATTTGTGTTCTGGTGTTTGAGTCTAAAATAAAATAATAAATAAAAGAGATGAGAAGAAACCACCATCCTGTCCCACTGCCAATGTAGGAGGTCCACACATATGGTACATTGCATATATTTGAAGACCTTTAAAATGTATTAATAAGTTTTGCTGATTTTTTCCTCTTTTTTCTCTTTTTTTAGTCTTAAAACATATTTTTATGTGAAATGGTTCTCTGAAAGTGGAGGGGAGAGATACTGGAAATAATTATGACTGTAATAATAGAAATATCAATAACAACTTAGTTTTAAAAAAAGTATATACTTTTAAAAATTTCTCTAAACAACTTCTAGAGCACCAGAACCCACAAAAAGACATAGTAAAACAAAAAAGGTCTACAGGTGAGGTCTGTTGCACCAGGATAAGAGAGCAGCTCAGTCCAGGGCAGGGTGCATCAGCATAGATGGAACCCAACAAACTGGGAGCAAGCCTTAGGGAAACTGAAACACTTGCAACAATGGCAGTTTCCAGACTTCTCAGCTTATAGATGTCAAAGACAACCTATAAAGTTAGCAGAAAATGTCTATCTCACCTGGGTGAGAGTAGGATATAGTACACTACAGGCTGCAGAGGTATAGTCCTTGCTCAGGAAACCAGAAACAGACCTTCAAAGTGACTGAATCAGTAGTGGCAGCAGCTGCATCTGGAACTCTTACCATACAGCCGATAAGTTCAAACAATTGTTCAGAAGGAGATTAGAGGGGTCTTTTTTGCTAACACTGAGGCAGGACTCTATTACTTTGCCTGCAGTCAGAGCTGAGTCTTAATCCTGGGTGGCAGTCCCAGGGCAAGGAGGAATACTAGCACAGCAAAGCTTGCCACCATAGTGCAGGAGGTGGAGGGATTTTCCTCACAAACTCAAGGCAGAAAAGAGTGCTTGTGGTCACCTATATGCCAGAGCACTGACCAGGACAGTAGACTCCTTAGCTCATAGCACCTTGGAAAAATTGAAAACCTATAGTTCCCTAGAAGTATGTCTGAAAACAGGTGCATAAAACACATGAAGTTTGGGACAGTGTGCCCACCCCAGAAGCAGAGGCTTACTTTAACAAAGATTTAAGAGTAAACTGTTGGGCCGGGAAAATGAACAAACAACAGAAAAATAGCAATAGGTATTGAAAGTTTCTGTGGTGACAAGGTAAATCAAAATACACACTGAGAAGAAGAAAACAGTCAAAGCTCCTACATTAAAAGTCTCCAAGAAAAAAAAAGTGAATTGTTTTCAGGCCATGGAAGATGAAAAGGATTTTGAAAATGAAACAAGAAAGGTAGATGAAAAAATTGGTAGGGTAATGAGAATGATGCAAGAAAATAATGAAAAATAAGTCAACAGTTTGGTAAAGGAGACACACATGTACACACACAATACACACGCACTCACAAAATATTGAAGAGAATAACACCTTAAAATAAAGACTAGGCCAAATGATAAAAGTTTCAAAAATCAAATGTGGAGAAGAATGCCTTAAAAAGGAAAATTAGCTAAATGGAAAAGGAAATCCAAAAGCTCAATGAAGAAAATAATTCCTTAAAAACTGGAATGGAGCTAATGGAACCCAGTGATTTTATGAAAAATCAAGAAACAATAAAAAAAAAAACCAAAAGAATGAAAAAATAATAGAAGCTGATGTCAAATATTTCCCTGGAACAACTACTGACCTAAAAAATAGATTCAGGAGAGATAATTTTAAAATGAAATCTGAAAAGCCATGATCAAAAATAAGGCCTAGACATCATCCTTCAAGAGATCATTGAGGAAAACTGCGTTGATATTCTGGAATAAGAGGGCAAAATAGAAATTTAAAGAATCCACCAATCATCTCCTGAAAGAAAAGCCAAAATAAAAACTTCCAGGAATATTATAGCCAAATTCCTGAATTCCCAGATCTGGGAGAAAATATTGCAGGCAGACAGAAAGAAACAATTCAAGTACTGGGGCGTCATAGTCAGGATAATACAAAATTTACAGCTTCTACTTTAAAGGATCTGAGGGTTTAGAATATAATATATCAAAACAGTGGCTGTTTCTGGAACTCCAGGCCCACAGATTATGGGGAGATTGAGTGACTGAAAGTACACTCCCCCCAACCCTCACTGGAAGCAGAGCACTACCTTGACAAAGAACTCAAAATTCAATTAAGTTTTTTTCTGGTAGACTTGGAACTTCATTGCAGTACAAGTTCTTAAAAAAATTTCCAGTGGCCTTTTAAGGCAAAATGCCTTCCACATCCAGAGAAAGAACTGTGGAATTCAATCCCAGAATATAACAGATCATTTTCTTTTGTATAATGTTTTGGTTTGTTATATGATTTCTCCCATTTGTTTCAATTCTTTTACAAGCATGACTATAATGAAAATGTGTTTAATAAAAATACATGTGTAGAACCTATATAAAATTTTATACTGTCTTGGGGAGGGAGGGAGAACATAGTGGGGAGGGAAGGGGAAAATCTAAGTTATGTGGTAGTGATTTTTGAACAATGAAACAATGAAAATAAATAAAATTAATTAACAAAAGGAAAGGTCTATCACCCTGGGCTCAGAGCAGAGCACAGACTTGGTTGGACTTGGACAGGACCAGAGCAGGCTTCAGGGCAAGAAATCATGAGCAGAAGCTGTGGTTCCAAGATTTCTCAAACCATAAATGCCAAAGACAGCTTCAAAGGTCAGTAAGAAACTCTTTCACCTGGGTGATAGGGGAGTTTAATCTGGTCCCAGACCCAGGTCCAGGGAGGCAGCAATGTCCACTTCTGGAGTACCCAACCTAAAGACCCTGGGGGAATCAGGCAGCTGATTTGGGTCTCAGTTCTGAGTGGTCATCCTGGGGTGAGGAGGAATGTTGGTGTGGTGAAGCTGGTTGTGACTATGGAGAGGGAATAGTATTCTCATACCCAGGAAAGAAAAGAGTTCTTGTAGTTTTTTACAGACCAGAGGACAGACCGGGAGAGAAGTAAACACTTCTCCCTTGACTGTGCCACCTTGGAGGAACTGAGTACTTACAGGTCCATACAATTTACCCTCCACTTGACAAGGGACTCAAAATTCAAGTAACTGGTTGGGAAAATGACCAAAAATGGGAAAAATAAGACTTTTCTTGGTGAAGAGGTATTTTCTTCCATCCTTGCAGATGAGGAAGAACAATGCATACCATCAGAGCAAGATATCAAAGTCAAGGCTTCTGCATCCAAAATCGCCAAAAAATATGCTATGGTCTTAGGCTATGGACAAGCTCGAAGAGGATTTTGAAAATCAAGCAAGAGAAATGGAGGAAAAATTGGGAAGAGAAATGACAGCAATGTCAGAGAATTATGAGAAGTGAGTCAACAGCCTGCTAAAGGAATCCCCCAAAAAATGCTGAAGAAAATAAGACCTTGAAAAATAGACTAACCCATAGAGCAAAAAAGGTCCAAAAAGCCAATGAAGAGAATACTTTAAAAAGCAGAATTAGCCAAATGGGAAAGGAGGTTCAAAATTTCAATGAAAAATGGTTCTTTAAAAATTTGAATGTAGCAGATAAAAACTAATGACAATGAGAAACCAAGAAATTATAAAACAAAACCAAAAGAATGAAAAAATAGAAGACTATGTGAAATATTTCACTAGAAAAACCACTGACCTGGAAAACAGATCCAGGAGAGACAATTTAATAATTATTGATCTACCTGAAAACCATGATGAAAAAAAGATCATCTTCCAAGAAATTATCAAGAAAAAGTGCCCTGATATTCTAGAACCAGAGGGCAAAATAGAATTCATCAATCATCTCCTGAAAGAGGTCACAAAAGGAAAACTTCCAGGAATATTGTAGTCAAATTCCAGATTTCCCAGGTTGAGGAGAAAATACTACAAGCAGCCAGAAAGAAATAATTCAAGTATTGTGGAAATACAATCAGGACAACACAACGTCTAGCAGCTTGTACATTAAGGGATTGAATGGCTTGGAATATGAAGTTCCAGAAGTCAGAGGAACTAGAATTAAAACCAATAATCACCTACCCAGCAAAATGGAGTATAATAATTCAGGGGGAAAAGTGGAATTTCAATGAAATAGAGTACTTCCAAGCATTCTTGTTGAAAAGATCAAAGCTGAATAGAAAATTTGACTTTCAAATACAAGAATCAAGAGAAAAGTGAAAAAGTAAACAGTAAATAGAAGCTTTAAGGAACTCATCGAAGTTTAACTATTTACATTCCTACATGGAAAGGTGTTTTTGTAACTCATGAGCTTATTTTCAATATTAGGGTAGTTAGAGGGAATATATATACATATATATATATATATATATATATATGTATATATATATATACACACATAAAATATATAGGTGTGTATAGGCAGGTAGGTAAGTGCATATTATATATGTAATCATGTATACATACATGTATGTGTGTATATATGTGTCTATATATGCATATGTATGTATATATGTTTGTGTGTAATGTATACATATACATTCACACATATATATTTATACACATAGACAGAGAGCACTGAATGAACTGAATAGGAAGGGAGAATATCTAAAGAAAAATTAAATTTACTGTTGAATGGCATGTAGTAGGAGTAAGAGAAAGGAAGAAATAGAATATAGTAAATCATCTCCTGTAAAAGAGGGAAGAAAGCTTTTACAATGGAGAGGAAGTGCGTGGAGGTGAAAGGAAATAATTAAGTCTTACTCTCGTGAAATTTGGCTTGAGAAGGGAATAACACACACTCCATTGGATATGGGAATCTATTTTACACTGGAGGAAGGCAAAGGGGAAGGAAATAGGAGAGGAAAGATAATAGAAGGACAGCAAATTGGGGAAACAGATATTCAGATGAAAACATTATTGTGAAAAGACAAGTCAAGGGAGAGAATGGAATAAATGAAGGGCAGGACAGGACAGAGGGAAATATCATTGGTCTTTTACAACATAAATTTTATGGCAGTGTTTTGCATCATTACACATGTATGACCTTCATTGAATTGCTTGGTTTCTCAATGAGGGTGGATGGGGAGGGAAGGAGAGAATATGGAACTCAAAACTTTAAGAATGAATGTTAAAAATTATTTTAGCCTGCAACTAGAAATTAAACTATATATAGGCAATATATATAGTTTCCTGCCCTACAGGAAAACAGAGGGGAAGGGGAATGGAAAAAGTGTAGATAGTGGAAGGGAGGACAGACAGATTAAAGGAATGGATGGGGTGCATGCTGTCCTGGGGTGGGGAGTGGGGAGATAGCAGGAGAAATTTTGAATTCAAATTCTTGTGGAAGTGAATGTTGAGAAGTGAAAAATAAATAAATTATATATTTTTAAAAAAGAAAATTTGAGTTTCAGTACAAGAATCAAGAGAAGCATGAAAAGGAAATAGGAAAGAGAAATCATAAGTTGAACTGTTTACATTCTTACATGGAAAGATAATATTTGTTACCCTTGAGAGCTTTTTCAGTACTAGGGCAGTTGGAAACATTATATACAGAGAAAAATAAAGGGTACAGGATGAGTTGAATATGAAAGGATGTTATCTAAAAAAAATAAAAATTAAGGGGTGGGAGAAGAATACATTAGAAGGAGAAATGGGAGAAATAGAACAGGGCAAATTACCTCTCAAAGGGAAGAGGCAAGAAAAAGCTTTTTTTAAAAAATAAATTTCTTTATTTAACTTTTTACATTCATTTTCACAAAAATTTTCCAAATTTTCTCCCCATTTGTCCCCTCTCACCACCCCAATACACCAAGCATTCTAATTTTCCCTATCACCAATCTGCCCTCTCTTCTATCATCCCTTCTTTCCCTTACCCCATCTTCTCTTTTGTCCTGTAGGACCAGATAACTTTCTATTCCCCATTACCTCTATTTCTTATTTCCTAGTAGCAAGAAAAATACTGAACAATTGTTCCTAAAACTTTGAGTTCCAACTTCTCCCCATCTCTCCCTCTCCACTCATTCCCTTGGGAAGGCAGGCAATTCAATATAGGCCATATCTGTGTAGTTTTGCAAGTGACTTCCATAATAGTTGTGTTGTGTAAGACTAACTATATTTCCCTCCATCCTTTCC
>CM053773.1:119470539-119482241 GCA_028658325.1 Potorous gilbertii
GACCAAGGAAGGAATAAAATTCACACTCATTTTGGTATGAAAACCTTTATTACAATACAGGAAAGTGGGGGAAATGGGGATAAGCAGGGTGGGGGGGGGGATGATGGAAGGGAGGGCAATGGGAGGAGGGAGCAATTTGAAGTCAACACTCTTGGGGAGGGACAGGATCAAAAGAGAGAATAGAAACAATGGGGGGGCAGGAAAGGATGGAGGGAAATATAGTTAGTCTTACACAACACAACTATTATGGAAGTCACTTGCAAAACTACACAGATATGGCCTATATTGAATTGCCTGCCTTCCCAAGGGAATGAGTGGAGAGGGAGAGATGGGGAGAAGTTGGAACTCAAAGTTTTAGGAACAATTGTTCAGTATTTTTCTTGCTACTAGGAAATAAGAAATAGAGGTAATGGGGAATAGAAAGTTATCTGGTCCTACAGGACAAAAGAGAAGATGGGGTAAGGGAAAGAAGGGATGATAGAAGAGAGGGCAGATTGGTGATAGGGAAAATTAGAATGCTTGGTGTATTGGGGTGGTGAGAGGGGACAAATGGGGAGAAAATTTGGAAAATTTTTGTGAAAATGAATGTAAAAAGTTAAATAAAGAAATTTATTTTTTAAAAAAAGCTTTTTCTTGCCTCTTCCCTTTGAGAGGTAATTTGCCCTGTTCTATTTCTCCCATTTCTCCTTCTAATGTATTCTTCTCCCACCCCTTAATTTTTATTTTTTTTAGATAACATCCTTTCATATTCAACTCATCCTGTACCCTTTATTTTTCTCTGTATATAATGTTTCCAACTGCCCTAGTACTGAAAAAGCTCTCAAGGGTAACAAATATTATCTTTCCATGTAAGAATGTAAACAGTTCAACTTATGATTTCTCTTTCCTATTTCCTTTTCATGCTTCTCTTGATTCTTGTACTGAAACTCAAATTTTCTTTTTTAAAAATATATAATTTATTTATTTTTCACTTCTCAACATTCACTTCCACAAGAATTTGAATTCAAAATTTCTCCTGCTATCTCCCCACTCCCCACCCCAGGACAGCATGCACCCCATCCATTCCTTTAATCTGTCTGTCCTCCCTTCCACTATCTACACTTTTTCCATTCCCCTTCCCCTCTGTTTTCCTGTAGGGCAGGAAACTATATATATTGCCTATATATAGTTTAATTTCTAGTTGCAGGCTAAAATAATTTTTAACATTCATTCTTAAAGTTTTGAGTTCCATATTCTCTCCTTCCCTCCCCATCCACCCTCATTGAGAAACCAAGCAATTCAATGAAGGTCATACATGTGTAATGATGCAAAACACTGCCATAAAATTTATGTTGTAAAAGACCAATGATATTTCCCTCTGTCCTGTCCTGCCCTTCATTTATTCCATTCTCTCCCTTGACTTGTCTTTTCACAATAATGTTTTCATCTGAATATCTGTTTCCCCAATTTGCTGTCCTTCTATTATCTTTCCTCTCCTATTTCCTTCCCCTTTGCCTTCCTCCAGTGTAAAATAGATTCCCATATCCAATGGAGTGTGTGTTATTCCCTTCTCAAGCCAAATTTCACGAGAGTAAGACTTAATTATTTCCTTTCACCTCCACGCACTTCCTCTCCATTGTAAAAGCTTTCTTCCCTCTTTTACAGGAGATGATTTACTATATTCTATTTCTTCCTTTCTCTTACTCCTACTACATGCCATTCAACAGTAAATTTAATTTTTCTTTAGATATTCTCCCTTCCTATTCAGTTCATTCAGTGCTCTCTGTCTATGTGTATAAATATATATGTGTGAATGTATATGTATACATTACACACAAACATATATACATACATATGCATATATAGACACATATATACACACATACATGTATGTATACATGATTACATATATAATATGCACTTACCTACCTGCCTATACACACCTATATATTTTATGTGTGTATATATATATATACATATATATATATATATATATATATATGTATATATATTCCCTCTAACTACCCTAATATTGAAAATAAGCTCATGAGTTACAAAAACACCTTTCCATGTAGGAATGTAAATAGTTAAACTTCGATGAGTTCCTTAAAGCTTCTATTTACTGTTTACTTTTTCACTTTTCTCTTGATTCTTGTATTTGAAAGTCAAATTTTCTATTCAGCTTTGATCTTTTCAACAAGAATGCTTGGAAGTACTCTATTTCATTGAAATTCCACTTTTCCCCCTGAATTATTATACTCCATTTTGCTGGGTAGGTGATTATTGGTTTTAATTCTAGTTCCTCTGACTTCTGGAACTTCATATTCCAAGCCATTCAATCCCTTAATGTACAAGCTGCTAGACGTTGTGTTGTCCTGATTGTATTTCCACAATACTTGAATTATTTCTTTCTGGCTGCTTGTAGTATTTTCTCCTCAACCTGGGAAATCTGGAATTTGACTACAATATTCCTGGAAGTTTTCCTTTTGTGACCTCTTTCAGGAGATGATTGATGAATTCTATTTTGCCCTCTGGTTCTAGAATATCAGGGCACTTTTTCTTGATAATTTCTTGGAAGATGATCTTTTTTTCATCATGGTTTTCAGGTAGATCAATAATTATTAAATTGTCTCTCCTGGATCTGTTTTCCAGGTCAGTGGTTTTTCTAGTGAAATATTTCACATAGTCTTCTATTTTTTCATTCTTTTGGTTTTGTTTTATAATTTCTTGGTTTCTCATTGTCATTAGTTTTTATCTGCTACATTCAAATTTTTAAAGAACCATTTTTCATTGAAATTTTGAACCTCCTTTCCCATTTGGCTAATTCTGCTTTTTAAAGTATTCTCTTCATTGGCTTTTTGGACCTTTTTTGCTCTATGGGTTAGTCTATTTTTCAAGGTCTTATTTTCTTCAGCATTTTTTGGGGGATTCCTTTAGCAGGCTGTTGACTCACTTCTCATAATTCTCTGACATTGCTGTCATTTCTCTTCCCAATTTTTCCTCCATTTCTCTTGCTTGATTTTCAAAATCCTCTTCGAGCTTGTCCATAGCCTAAGACCATAGCATATTTTTTGGCGATTTTGGATGCAGAAGCCTTGACTTTGATATCTTGCTCTGATGGTATGCATTGTTCTTCCTCATCTGCAAGGATGGAAGAAAATACCTCTTCACCAAGAAAAGTCTTATTTTTCCCATTTTTGGTCATTTTCCCAACCAGTTACTTGAATTTTGAGTCCCTTGTCAAGTGGAGGGTAAATTGTATGGACCTGTAAGTACTCAGTTCCTCCAAGGTGGCACAGTCAAGGGAGAAGTGTTTACTTCTCTCCCGGTCTGTCCTCTGGTCTGTAAAAAACTACAAGAACTCTTTTCTTTCCTGGGTATGAGAATACTATTCCCTCTCCATAGTCACAACCAGCTTCACCACACCAACATTCCTCCTCACCCCAGGATGACCACTCAGAACTGAGACCCAAATCAGCTGCCTGATTCCCCCAGGGTCTTTAGGTTGGGTACTCCAGAAGTGGACATTGCTGCCTCCCTGGACCTGGGTCTGGGACCAGATTAAACTCCCCTATCACCCAGGTGAAAGAGTTTCTTACTGACCTTTGAAGCTGTCTTTGGCATTTATGGTTTGAGAAATCTTGGAACCACAGCTTCTGCTCATGATTTCTTGCCCTGAAGCCTGCTCTGGTCCTGTCCAAGTCCAACCAAGTCTGTGCTCTGCTCTGAGCCCAGGGTGATAGACCTTTCCTTTTGTTAATTAATTTTATTTATTTTCATTGTTTCATTGTTCAAAAATCACTACCACATAACTTAGATTTTCCCCTTCCCTCCCCACTATGTTCTCCCTCCCTCCCCAAGACAGTATAAAATTTTATATAGGTTCTACACATGTATTTTTATTAAACACATTTTCATTATAGTCATGCTTGTAAAAGAATTGAAACAAATGGGAGAAATCATATAACAAACCAAAACATTATACAAAAGAAAATGATCTGTTATATTCTGGGATTGAATTCCACAGTTCTTTCTCTGGATGTGGAAGGCATTTTGCCTTAAAAGGCCACTGGAAATTTTTTTAAGAACTTGTACTGCAATGAAGTTCCAAGTCTACCAGAAAAAAACTTAATTGAATTTTGAGTTCTTTGTCAAGGTAGTGCTCTGCTTCCAGTGAGGGTTGGGGGGAGTGTACTTTCAGTCACTCAATCTCCCCATAATCTGTGGGCCTGGAGTTCCAGAAACAGCCACTGTTTTGATATATTATATTCTAAACCCTCAGATCCTTTAAAGTAGAAGCTGTAAATTTTGTATTATCCTGACTATGACGCCCCAGTACTTGAATTGTTTCTTTCTGTCTGCCTGCAATATTTTCTCCCAGATCTGGGAATTCAGGAATTTGGCTATAATATTCCTGGAAGTTTTTATTTTGGCTTTTCTTTCAGGAGATGATTGGTGGATTCTTTAAATTTCTATTTTGCCCTCTTATTCCAGAATATCAACGCAGTTTTCCTCAATGATCTCTTGAAGGATGATGTCTAGGCCTTATTTTTGATCATGGCTTTTCAGATTTCATTTTAAAATTATCTCTCCTGAATCTATTTTTTAGGTCAGTAGTTGTTCCAGGGAAATATTTGACATCAGCTTCTATTATTTTTTCATTCTTTTGGTTTTTTTTTTTATTGTTTCTTGATTTTTCATAAAATCACTGGGTTCCATTAGCTCCATTCCAGTTTTTAAGGAATTATTTTCTTCATTGAGCTTTTGGATTTCCTTTTCCATTTAGCTAATTTTCCTTTTTAAGGCATTCTTCTCCACATTTGATTTTTGAAACTTTTATCATTTGGCCTAGTCTTTATTTTAAGGTGTTATTCTCTTCAATATTTTGTGAGTGCGTGTGTATTGTGTGTGTACATGTGTGTCTCCTTTACCAAACTGTTGACTTATTTTTCATTATTTTCTTGCATCATTCTCATTACCCTACCAATTTTTTCATCTACCTTTCTTGTTTCATTTTCAAAATCCTTTTCATCTTCCATGGCCTGAAAACAATTCACTTTTTTTTTCTTGGAGACTTTTAATGTAGGAGCTTTGACTGTTTTCTTCTTCTCAGTGTGTATTTTGATTTACCTTGTCACCACAGAAACTTTCAATACCTATTGCTATTTTTCTGTTGTTTGTTCATTTTCCCGGCCCAACAGTTTACTCTTAAATCTTTGTTAAAGTAAGCCTCTGCTTCTGGGGTGGGCACACTGTCCCAAACTTCATGTGTTTTATGCACCTGTTTTCAGACATACTTCTAGGGAACTATAGGTTTTCAATTTTTCCAAGGTGCTATGAGCTAAGGAGTCTACTGTCCTGGTCAGTGCTCTGGCATATAGGTGACCACAAGCACTCTTTTCTGCCTTGAGTTTGTGAGGAAAATCCCTCCACCTCCTGCACTATGGTGGCAAGCTTTGCTGTGCTAGTATTCCTCCTTGCCCTGGGACTGCCACCCAGGATTAAGACTCAGCTCTGACTGCAGGCAAAGTAATAGAGTCCTGCCTCAGTGTTAGCAAAAAAGACCCCTCTAATCTCCTTCTGAACAATTGTTTGAACTTATCGGCTGTATGGTAAGAGTTCCAGATGCAGCTGCTGCCACTACTGATTCAGTCACTTTGAAGGTCTGTTTCTGGTTTCCTGAGCAAGGACTATACCTCTGCAGCCTGTAGTGTACTATATCCTACTCTCACCCAGGTGAGATAGACATTTTCTGCTAACTTTATAGGTTGTCTTTGACATCTATAAGCTGAGAAGTCTGGAAACTGCCATTGTTGCAAGTGTTTCAGTTTCCCTAAGGCTTGCTCCCAGTTTGTTGGGTTCCATCTATGCTGATGCACCCTGCCCTGGACTGAGCTGCTCTCTTATCCTGGTGCAACAGACCTCACCTGTAGACCTTTTTTGTTTTACTATGTCTTTTTGTGGGTTCTGGTGCTCTAGAAGTTGTTTAGAGAAATTTTTAAAAGTATATACTTTTTTTAAAACTAAGTTGTTATTGATATTTCTATTATTACAGTCATAATTATTTCCAGTATCTCTCCCCTCCACTTTCAGAGAACCATTTCACATAAAAATATGTTTTAAGACTAAAAAAAGAGAAAAAAGAGGAAAAAATCAGCAAAACTTATTAATACATTTTAAAGGTCTTCAAATATATGCAATGTACCATATGTGTGGACCTCCTACATTGGCAGTGGGACAGGATGGTGGTTTCTTCTCATCTCTTTTATTTATTATTTTATTTTAGACTCAAACACCAGAACACAAATATGGAACAGAGAAAAGAAAAATAAGTATTATAAAATTAATATTGGAACTTAAATTTGAAGTAAGAAAAGGAGAAAATAAGCGTGACACATACATAGCAAAACATAAAAGAAGATTCACAATATGAAAAGTAAATTTTCATTTCAAGAAAGCCTGTATGACAAATATTACACATTGTATTGAAAGCTGTCCATCTTTTCTTTGCTTCTTTGCAAGCCTTCTTTTATCCTCTGCTGTTCCCTTTTTTACTTTGTTCTTTTTCACCCTCCCACCCTGAAACTCCTGAAGGCTAAAATTCAGATTGGATATATTTCTAAACAGATACAGATATATTCCTGTACATATGCATATAAACACATATAGACATACATATATACATATACTATCCCTAACAAATTCTACTCCTGATCTTTGTTTTTATGTTTTTGCTATCCCTTATTTCTTATCTCTCCTGACTCCTCTACTTTACTTCTACCCTCTACCTTGCCTTTCCATTACTTAGCCCAACCCCTCCAAGGAGCTGTCCTCTATCTTCCCATTCCCATAAATCTAAATACCCTTCTATAGTCCCCTTTAACTTATTCCCTCACCTTCTCCCTAGAGGTCTTTCCTTTGTCATTTCCCTTCTCCCTATCCCCTTCCCATTTTATTTCTTTTGCATGTAAAAGACTTTCATATTCTTCTTGACATACATGTATTGTTTCCTCTTAAACACATTTCCAATGAAAGTTGATTACCAAAGCTACCAACACTTCTCCCCCATCTAATTCATCTGCATTGGTTCTTACTCTTGCACCTCATTTATAAAAAGATGTCATTCTCAGGTCAAACTCAGTCTTTCTTATGAACTACCCAATTACTAATGACAATCTTAAACATTTGTTTAACATATTACATATGTAAAAAATGATCTGTCTTTATTGAATTCTTTGTATTCAGTCTTTGGTATGTACCTTATGTTTCTCTCAGCTCTTGTATGTCAAATATTCTATTAAGTTCAGGTTTAATTTTTTTAACAAAGTCTTGAAAGTCTGACAGCTGATCAAATGTCCACTTTTTTCATTCAAGACTATACTTACCTTTGCTGGATAAGGTATTATTGGCAGAATTTTAGTTCTTTTGCTCTTCAGTATATAGGGTTCCAAGATCTGTGCTCCTTCAGTGTCTCCACTGCTAGGTCTTGTGTGAATTTCATTGTGGCAAGATCATATTTAAATTGAGTTTTTCTTGTTACTTTTGATATTTTATTCTTCAGCTGGGGGTTTGGGAATTTGACTATACTATTCCTAAAAGTTTTCTTCATAAGATTACTTTTTTAAAAAATTAATCAGTTTATTATTTGAGTTCCAAAATTTCTTCCCATCTCTCCCCTCCCCCACCCCAAATCACCATGCATTCTGATGACCCCTTCCCACAATCTGCCCTCCCTTCTATCACACTAATTTCTTCCCTTATCCTCAACTTCTCTCTTTTCTTGTAGGGCAAGATAGATTTCTGTACACCATTACCTGTATTTCTTATTTTTCAGTTGCATGCAAAAACAATCCTCAACATTCATTTCTTAAACTTTGAGTTCCAACTTCTCTCCCTTCTTTTCTCTCCACCCATCACCACTGTGAAGGCAATCGATTCAATATAAGCTGTATATGTGCAGTTTTGCTAAAGACTTCCATAATAGTCATGTTGTGAGAGACTAGCTGTATTTCTCTCCATCCTATCCTACCCCGTGTTTATTCTATTCTCTCTTTAGATGTTGACCCTCCCCTAAAGTGTTTACTTCTAATTACTCCCTCCTCCCATTTACATTCCCTTCTATCATCCCTCCACTCTACTTATCCCCTTCTCTCCTACTTTCCTATAGTGTGAGATATTTTCATACCAAATTGAGTGTGCACGTTATTCCCTCTTTAAGTCAAATGTGAGGACAGTAAGTTTCATGTTTTCCCTCTCACCTCCCCCCT
Organism: Potorous gilbertii; assembly: GCA_028658325.1. Taxonomy (NCBI): domain Eukaryota; kingdom Metazoa; phylum Chordata; class Mammalia; order Diprotodontia; family Potoroidae; genus Potorous; species Potorous gilbertii. The sequence goes on from CM053773.1 coordinate 119,478,786, forward strand.
TTTCCCCTCCATTGAAAAAAACTTTTCCTTGACTCTTTTATGGGAGATAATTTGCCCCATTCCATGTCTCCTTTTATCTTCTCAATATATTCCTCTCTCACCCCTTAATTTTATTTTTTAAGATATCATCCTTTCCTATTCAACACACTCTGTGCTTTCTATCTATCTATCTATATATATATATATATATATATATATATGACATATACACACACACACACACACACACACACACACACACATATATATATATATATATGTAGTGTGTGTGTATGATATACCTTCAAATACTGAGAAAAGTTTCAAGAGTTACAGAGATTATCTTTCCATGCAGGAATGTAAACAGTTCAACTCCTGTTTACCTTTTCCTGCTTTTCTTGGTTCTTGTGTTTGAAAGTCATATTTTCTATTTGGTTCTGGTCTTTTCCTCAAGAATGCTTGAAAGTCTTCTATGACACTGAGTGACCATTTTTTCCCCCTGAAGTATTATATTCAGTTTTGCTGGGAAGGTGATTCTTGGTTTTAATCCTAGTTCCTCTGAGTTTTGGAACTTCATATTCCAAGCTCTTTGATCCCTTAATGTAGAAGCTGCTAGATCTTGCATTATCCTGATTGTATTTCCATAATACTCAAATTGTTTCTTTCTGACTACTGCTACTATTTTCTCCTTGACCTTAGAACTCTGGAATTTGGCTACAACATTCCTAGGAGCTTTTCTTTTGGGATCTCTTTTGGGAAGTGATCAGTGGATTCTTTCAATATTTATTCTACTCCCTGGTTCTAGAATATCAAGACAAGGGGGCGGAGTCAAGATGGCAGAGTGAGAGCAATAACTCACCTAAGTTGTTAGACAAACAGTTTAAAAAACCTCTAAAAAGAGAATGTGACCAAATTTTGGAGGTGCAGGATCCAATAGGAGACAGACTATGGCAGATTCAAAGCCCAGGACAGACTGGAACATCCACAAGAAGGATTTGTTCCACTGGGGTGAGCCCACAGCACACAGCACAGCATGTCCAGTGCAGCAGAGAAAGAGGGCCCCGGGAAACCTGAGACAGCAGCAGACAGAATTGGTGAACCATCAGCCCAGGGTGAGAGACCAAAGAGCAGAGCAAGTGACAGCGGCTGAGCTCCAGGTATCAGAGCAGCAGCTCCTGAGACTTTCAGCCCAAGGATTAAACCTCTGTAAGTCACCAACTTGAACTTCTGGGAGCCAGGATGGTGGAGTGATCAGTAAATTCTCTCTCCTCCTGCCTTGAACACCATAGAATATTTCCCCAGAAAAGTCCTGGATCAGCAAGAACAGCAGAGGGGATAAATAGTAGCATAACATCAGAGGCCAGGAAAATAGTTAAGGGGGATTTCTCCTATGGCAGAGGCAAACCAGAAGGAAAAGTGCCCCAGGGCAGAGAAAACTCCCACCACAACCCAAGCAAACCTCAGCACCAGAAGAGGAGCCCCAGGAGTGTTGGAAATTCCCACTAAGGATCTAGGTGTGCCTCAGCACTCTGGGGAAAATGGGAAGACAATAGGGCAGCTGTGATCAACATCCACTGAGCTTGCCTTTGCCTTAGTTTAGCTGAGGAGATCTCCCTTGACCAGAGCACCCCTCTCCCATACTTATCAACCTAACCCCAGGACTGATCCAGGAAGCACAAACAAAAACCTGCTCTTGGGTTTTTCACACAAGTCAGCTCAACACCAAGTTCTACAGCTTCTAACTGAAAGAACCAGAAGCCACAACACATAATCAACATCAAGAACAAGAAAAAGCAAAAGAAGAGTGAAAAAACTATAGAATCTTTCTATGGGGACAAGGACCAAAAGACAGATACCAAAGAGGTCAGTAGTGAGACTGTACTTCTATATGAAAATTCAGAAGGGACAATGAACTGCTCACATGCACAGCTCTCCCTCCTGGAACAGTTGAAGAAGGAAATAGAAGAAAAACTGGCCAATGATTTTAAAAGTATAAAAAAGAATTGACTGATGAGAACATCTCTGTGAAAAGAAAAACTAAACAATGGAAAAGGAAGTACAAACTCCTTAAAAGGAACAACTACACAGATGGAAAAGGAAGCACAAAACCTAACTGGGAAAACTGGATAAATGGAAAGGGAAGTACAAAAATTAACTGGAGAAAATAACTCCTTAAAAGGAAAAATTGAACAGATGGAAAAGGAGATGCAAAAGTTAACTGAAGAAAAAATTTGATAAAGATTAGAATGGGACAGGGAGGAGCCAAGCTGGCAGAGTAGAAAGATTCACATATGCTAGCTCCAAACCCACAGCCCATAAAATACCTGTAAAGAAGAACTCCCAACAAATTCTGAATCAGTGGAAGCCACACAACAATAGAGTGGAGGAGATTTCTGTTCCAGAGAGCCCTGAAAAACCAACACCAAAGGTCTGTTGTTCACCAGACCCAGAGCACACATAGCCCTGCCTCATCCACACAGCACTGAGAGGAGCAGATCCAAGCAGGCTTCAGGGGCAGAATCTCCAGTGGCCACGAAGATTCCTCTGGCCAAGAGAAGAGTGGAGTATCTCCATAACTCAGGCCCCCATGGGAGGCAGCAGCAGGGGAAGCAGCAGACAGGGGCTTCCAATATGAGCAGGAGCTTATATTCATTATTGAAGGTCTCCACATAAACCTCTTGCGGTAACTGAGCCTTGTGTGGCAGCCCTGCCCCCACTCAAGCAGTCGAACTTAATCTCACACTGAATAGCAGCCCCACCCCCACTGAAAGACCTGAGTCTGGGAAGCAGGATTTGAATCTCAGACCCCAAGCACTAGCTGGGCAGATCTGGAGGTGAGGTGGGTGTGGAAAGGAATCTCAGAAGTCAGGTAATTGGCTGGGAAAATGCCCAGAAAAGGGGAAAAAAATTAGACCACAGAAGGTTACTTTCTTGGTGACCAGATATCTCCTCCCTTCCTTTCTGATGAGGAAGAACAATGTCTACCATTAGGGAAAGACATAGAAGTCCAGGCTTCAGTATCCCAAACATCCAAAATAAATATTCAATGGGCTCAGGCCATGGAAGAGCTCAAAAAAAGATTTTGAAAATCAAGTTAGAGAGATGGAGGAAAACCTGGGAAGATAAATGAGAGAGATGCAAGAAAAGCATGAAAAGCAGGTCAACACCTGGCTAAAGGAGACCCAAAAAAATGCTGAAGAAAATAACACCTTGAAAAATAGACTAATTCAAATGGCAAAAGAGGTCCAAAAAGCCAGTGAGGACAAGAATGCTTTAAAAAAGCAGAATTAGTCAAATGGAAAAGGAGGCTCAAAAGCTCACTGAAGAAAATAGTTCTTTCAAAATTAGAATGGAACAGATGGAGGCTAGTGACTTTATGAGAAATCAAGAAATCACAAAACAAAACCAAAAGAATGAAAAAATGGAAGAGAATGTGAAGTATCTCAGTGGAAAAACAACTGACCTGGAAAATAGATC
>CM053773.1:119482741-119536157 GCA_028658325.1 Potorous gilbertii
GGTTTTCACCTCACAGTCAAAAATCTTGGTAAAAATGAGAAAAATAGAAACATTGAATACTTGAATGATTGTGAAAAAATAAGTTCTGTTGTTTGCCTAAAATCATACAATAATTCTAAAAATAAACAATTCAGAACCATGAGAAGAAATTAACAAAAATGTTTATAACCTTTCATCCGGAGACTATTACTGGTTGTATACTCTAAGGGGATGAATTTGTAACAAATTTGTAACAAAAATTCCTAAATACACCAAAATATTTACTTCAACTTTTTTTTGTGATAGTAACAAACTGGAAATAAATGTTCTTAGACTAAAAAAGATACAAATAAATTGTGAAAGATTAAATTAAGGTTACATGACTTTTATAAGAATTTATGGTTGTGATGACTATAGAAATACAGAGACATCTGAACTGATGAAAAATGCAGCAAGTAGAACCAACAGAATAATATAAACAATGATTTTAATAGTGGAAGGAACAACAAAATAATCAAAACTGAACATTTTGAAATTATAATGCACAAATTTGCCACCGAGGAAAAATATAAGCGTGTATTGTCCTTTATTTATTTATTTTTTTTTAAAAGTGAGAGTTTATGGCTGTAGTCTTCTGCATATGTCAGAACTGGATGATGTGTTGCCTGAGGAGATGAAATTTGCCTTGAGCTAGGAGATGGAAAGGAGAACTTTGAGGAGATAAAAAACTTTGCCTCCCAGACCTCAGAGACCAAGAAAACATGGATCTAAAAACCTATTGTAGTCACAGTAAAGAATCAACTCAGCACATACAAAATAAATGAAAATTCTCTATCTTGTGGTTTTAGAAGATCCAGGAGGTAAAAAATACACTCTTAAATAAATCCAAGGAATGTCAGAAACATTTTTTTCTTCATTAACTAAGGAAATGCACACTGCCATTTCCTTGGCATGTGAATTTATGTTTTATTAAAATAGACCTCACCACCTAGTAAGTATCCTATTTCCATTGGTTTTCCTAACTTTAATAGAAAAATAATAATAATATAGAGTCCAATTTCAATGAATCACTGTCCATTTGAATTTATAGCAATAGAAATGATAACATTTTGCACATATCTGAATTATTTTTCTAAGGAATCAAAATTCATTTTGCTCCTATTCCAAAGGAGAAGAATGTCATCTATTTTTTCATGCTTTAGGTATGAAAGACATTTCTATGGTTGCTTCTAATCCTTTAGAAAATTTTCTTCAAATTTTAAACTCAAACAATTGCTGTTCCTCATATGATGGTACAAAACAATCTTGAGGTGGAGAATCTGTTACTATACTTCTTTACAAATGAGGAAACTGTGTCAGACATAGGTTAAGTGACATACTTATGGTCACACATTTAGTAATTATCTGTCATTGGATTTTAACCTTCATCTTCCTCATACCAAGTCCAGTGCTCTATCCACTGCTATTCCACCTAAGCATGCCAAGAAGGAAAGTTAGACAATTTCTGTTTGGCCAAAGAAGAAGAAACAAGTTTAGAAAAAAATGGGTAAATGCTGAAGATGAGGCCATTTGGAGTTAATGGGAAGAGAGCCTTCCTAAGATTTAGCATTACCATATTTTCAAAAGTATATTAGTTTTTCTTGGATGTAGTAGTCACTTATGATTAGGAAATCTCAGATGGAAACTGAGTGATTACTTATTACTACTTATCTTTTAATCGCTTAGATTAATTCTTTAATTCCTACTCATAATTAAAATGCAACTTCAGAGTATTACCTAGAATCAATTGGTGCGAGCTTGGAAATACTCATCACCAGAAGGGTGGCCTCAAGAGTTGTTCCACACTGTGCTGTGTTTTATAAGAGGTTGTATGATTTTTCCCTATTCTGGAATCTTTGGAATCAGAGTAAATTATATATAATAATTCAATGTTATAATTGCAGTCCCACTTGAAGGTGGTGGAATAACTAAATGAACCCCTAAGTAATCCATTCAACACAGATGTTGGAAGGGGAATATATGCCAGTTCTCATACACACACACATCATAGGCCCAACTTTACTCTTGCTTTTAAACATTTAAGTATTAAAATACTACCTTTTCAACATCCTTCCTGTGAGCCTCTTTCTCTTTTTTAACATTACAGTCACTCTAGTGCATGCCTCTCTCAATTTGTTCCTAGCCTATAGAATAGTGTACTAGTTGACTTCTCTGTCTTATGTCTCTCCCCACTCCAGTCTAATCTACACTCAATTATCAAATGAAACTCCATAAAGTCACATCCAACCTTGTCACACACACGCATGCACACACACACACACACACACACACACTCACACACACACACACACACACACACACACACACACACCCCTCATGCAATAAATTCCAGTGCCTCCCTATTACCTCCAGGATCAACTATAACATCCTCTTTGGTTTTATATCTCTTCAATACCCTTCCTACCTGTCCACTCTTCTGATACCTTATTGCCTTCCAAAGACATTCCATCTCTTGACTTTAGGGTTTTGCTTGTTGTCTCGCATACCTAGAATGCTTTCCCCAGTCATCTCCATCTCCTCACTTCCTTCAAATTCCAGATAAAATCCCGCTTCCTACAGGAAAACTCCACCAATCACCAATCCTTCTTAATTCTGGTACCTCCCTTCTACTGATTACTTTTTATTTATTTTGGGTAAACCTTATTTGTATATGATTGTTTGCGTGTTGTCTCTTCCCCATTAGTTTGCGATCTTCTCTATGCTAGGGAATATCTTTTGACTTTGTCTCCCGGGTATTTCTAACAGTGCCTGGCATGTAGGATATTAATAAATGCTTATTGACTGACTGATTAACTGACTTCATATACTGTAAGATCAAGTGACACAGACATCTTTGTTGTTCCTTGCATAAGACACACCCTCTCCTGACTCCTGGAATTTTCACTGGCTGTCCTACATACCTGGAATTCTCTCCCTCTTGATCCCTATCTCCTGGATTTCCTAACTTCTTTCAAGTCTTAAGAAAAATCACACTTTGTACAAGAAAACTTTCCTTGTACCCCTTAATGCTAGTACTTTTCCTTTGTAATTATATCTGATTCATCTTGTGCAGATATTGTTTGTACTTAGTTGCGTGTTTGTGGTATCCCTTATTAATCTGTGAGTCTCTGGAGTGGCTGTTTACTTTTCTTGGTGTCCCCAGACTTTAGAAGAGGGCTTGTTATATAATTTATTTTTAATAAAATGCTTATTGACTTGGCTGTGACTTGAACTGTAAAGAACACAGAGAAGGGGAATTCTGGTATCTCCCAACTTAGCCCAATTCATTGTTGCATACTCTAATCAATAAAGAATCTTCTTGTCCTGGAAGGTTTGTCAGATCAAAAGCTACTGATTATCAATACTTCCAGGTAGCTCTCTCTGAGATAGGGCTTTTGAAATTTCTTTGGGTTATAAAATCTCTTTGACAATTTGGTGAGACATATGTATGCCTACCTTTAAGTACATAAAATAAATATAATAGTTAATATTCATGGAGAGTCTACTATGTGGTAGCCACTGTGCTACACTGGGAGATAGGTTCTATTATTTTCCCCATTTTACAGGGGAAACAAACGAAGTAAATTACTTACATAAAGTCATGAAGCTACTAGGTGTTTGAGGAATAATTTAGATTCAGTTCTTTCCAATTCGAGGAACAGAGTCCTTTCCATTGCTTAGGAATACTAAGTAAACTAACTCTATTGAAATACTTGTCAAAATATTTTTGCAAAAGTTCCCTAACCCGAATTAGAAGTCCTATTCTAAGACTATAAGTTAGTTAGAAGTTATTAATATGCATGAGTAAAAGAGTTTCTATATAATGGAACTTTGGACAGTAACAAAACAAAGGTTGTCCGTAGATACATAGGTATCCAAATAACTAGATATCTTAATGGAATGGTTCTTGGAAGAAAGCAATTGTATCTTATGTTACTTTTTATCTTCCACAGTGTCTTACACATAATAAGGACTTCTCCAGCATTTGTTAAAAGCTGAAAGGCAAAATGCTATAAAAATAGGACATGATCTGAACCCGTTCCTTACTATTAATACGTGAAAAAATGAGTATATAGCTTTATTTATTTGTTGGATTTTCATTTGTTCTCTCCTTTCAATACTAGTAGTAATAACTAACATTTAAGCAGGTCTTACTATGTGTCAGGCACTTTAAAATTAATATTTCATTTGAGACTCACAAAAACCCTATGAGGTAAGTGCTGTTATTCCTGTTTTAAAGATGAGGAAACTGAGGTGAAATGAATTATTGACGGGGCATATAACACAGCAAGTAAGCGTCAGGTGCTGGGATTTGAACTCCAAGTTCATCCTGACTTCAGGCATCGTGTCACCTCTGCCCAAATTGTCAGTATTTTTGAAATCTAAGGTTAAGTTTACTGCTGAAGCCCAGGACATAGAGAAAACCATTTGAAAACCATTCCTGACTTTATTAAATAATCAGAAATTCAATCCAGGCTATTTTTTTTCTCTGCTAAATGGAGAGAGCTTCTAGGATTAATATTCTAGGGAAGTATAGGTATAACTGTGGTCACTTTAAATGTTAGATATTTTTCAGTTTAATATGTAACCTTTCCTTTCCTATTTTTCATTATGGTCTGCTAGTTTCTTTGATGTTTATTATTTATAGAAGTTGGCTTGTCCCAGAAACTGTGTAATCACACATCTATCTACCCCAAATCACAAAAGCATTCACATCTAAAAACTTGAACCAGGTACGTGGTTTATCCAGGGAGATGGTGCTCAATGGCAGACACATGATGACTTCTGGTAGTCAGAAATAATTGAATTGAACTTTGGAGGTAAGATTTTTATAGGGATTTTCTGTTGTGATATTTTATCATGTTTTCAAAATATTTAAGAAAATAGGAATACCACGCAAGAATAAGTGAAAGGAAAGGGCAGATATGCTAAATCTCCAACATAAATCATTCCACATTGAATCAAAATGACAGACAGTGATATTAATATGTGTCTGAGAGCATCTCATTATCATAAATGAATTTTCAAAAAAAGAAAAAAATTAATGAAAATGGAATGGTATGAATTTCATGAAAATACAAATTTAATGGTGATATAAGGCAAAACTTTTTCAGAAAAAAATATTTCCTATGAATTCCCTTTCACTAATTTTTAGACCTCAGGGACACCATCAACATGTGCCTTTCAAGGACAGAAGAAAAACTGTAGTTTTGTGGGAGAAGGCAGGTTAAGGTCCAGCTGAGTAATAATTATTTTTACTTGTGAAAATGTGCTTAGGGCTTACTGGAAGAAAAAGTAGTGATGCAAATAGGTTGTCAGTGAATCAGAGCTCCCATTTATCAAAGTTCTAAGTTGCCTTAGTTCATAAAATTCTTACTTGAATATGGAAATCCAAAGTAGCTTCCATTATCAGATTAATCTCATTATAACTCTAAAGTGACTTATGGCCTCTTAGGGGATCTTTTTTGGTTATGATTTCTATTTGGAAAATGCAGAAATTTATGAGAAAAGGTCAATTCTACATTGATAGTATCCAGTGGTGTTGATCAAGAATAATTCACTCTCAAAAGTGTGAATCAATGAAAAGCTACATCTAAACTAAAATGTTAAATCAAGTTAGTGACTATGCAGGATGGTCAAGAGCAAGTTGATTAGGGCCACAAATGAAATTTCCACTCAAACCTTACAGAAAACTGACTTTGTTTATATTTTTCAAGGCATGTCAGCTGGTCAACTGACATTTTTTAAGCACTTGCTATGTAATTAAAAAAAACCACATGGCAGTGCACTGCTTTAGTCAAAGCTATTGCTTTACTGATTCCCACATTTGGGCTTTTTTCCAGAAGTATTTCTATAGAAATTGATAATTGGGGAGAAATTCTCTCTCTCCTGGTCTGCTTGTCATGTGAGGCTTAGGGAATTCATTAGGGCAAAAGCTGACCTTGGATAAAGAATTAATACTTGAACAATATTTTATTTTTTATGAACTGCCATTCAGGTGCACATCCCTTTGCCCCTTTTGACATGTAGGGTAATAATGAAAGGCAAAGATAAATGGGAAGGGGCTAAAGAGCTTAGTGGCAAATGAACAATTCAGGAAATCAGAGATAGATTCATGGTGATTCAATCTTGGTCACTGGTGGCTAGTTTCTTTTTTGATTATTTTCAATCTTAAAAAGAGGAATAGGTGAAACTTCTGCTCAGAAGTAAAGGTTATTTATCTTACATCTAAAGAATGCTCGTATTTATTTTATCAGGCAAGTTTCTATTTTATTTATAAGGGGTAGAAAATGCCTGCATTGCAGCATAATTGGTTATGGCTGCTAGCCATCTGACAAAGTTAATTATTGATTGTCTGTATCTTTGTCCTAAGAGACAATCCAATGTCTATAAAAAATGTGTTTGAAGTGAGTCTGGTTTGGAGTAGGAGTCAGAGTAAAATATTCTTGCTTACCTTACACACACAAAAGAATGCGATAACATTATTTCAACAATATACATAGTGGAGAATTCTTTTGGAAGGCAACAAGCTCTTCAATTATGTGTGTGTGTATGTTATGTTTTACACTTGAAACATTACTTGTAATGAAATGTGCAAAGAACCAGTCTATATATTTAAAAACAAAATGGTCCCATTCCAATCTTGAGGGATATCAAACTTAAAAAAATATAAATCATATTCTCATGATAATCTAAAATATAAACATATAGAATCATTTCATGATATAAAATACAGGAATCTTTTTCATAAGAGTTATTTATCAGAATGAAATTGAGATGATAAATGATAACAAATCATTTTTTATACCAATTAACAATTTTTATAAAGCACTTTCTCCACAACAACCCTAGGAGATAAGTAGTGCAATTACTGTCCCTCTCACTCTTTCTTTCTCTCTCCCTCTCTCTCTGGTCCTTCTCTACCCCCCCTCATAAATGTATATATATATATATATATATGTGTGTGTGTGTGTGTGTGCGCATATGTATATACATCTACATATAAACAATAAAGAGTATTTTTAAAAAGTGCTTTTAGAAAAATTAATGGTAAAATTTTCAAACCTTTTGGTTATTAATATCTAAAAACTTTATTGTACCTTATATACATTATACATATGTAATGTATATAATGTACATTATATTGTACATTATTATTTATTATACATTAGAAAACAAAACCTGAAAAATCTTAACGGGGGAAAAGGACTTGGCTCTTATTTTTGATCATTTGTTTTTAAATTTCTGTATGTAAGAATGAATACTTTGCATTCTATGTCCCCTCACCATGTGGGTAGAAACATATTAGGTGATCTGGGCATACATCATGATGTGTTGTAGCTTGATACCTTCTACCATGTGTCTCTCTTTTGTCCTTTCAGAGATCTTCAATACTGACATTCATGACTTAGAGCAATACACCATTACCACAATAGTATAATGTTGAAAAGATGAACCTTTGTTTCATGGAGAAATTTAGTTATTAAGAACACTGAATAAGTTCCAAATGCAACCAATCAACTGTCTTGCTTCCATTCAATTCTGGACCCAGTCCATTGATAATTTTCAGTGTCTTCTCAAGATGGATGTACTAAAACACCCAAATAGATTATCCATCTAGCTAGCTGAATATTAGGGTATGTATCTTTTTCTTTTTTTTCTGCATTGTTAGACTAAAGTCTTTTGCCTGAATATGGCCCACATTTAGGGATTATTGCAATACTCTTGGGCTTGATGTAACATCTAAAGAATTCCATAGTTACTTAGAGACCTCTCTTCAGCTTGGAGTGTGTGCTAGATCTCTGCTGTGATAGTATATGGTGGTTTTGTTGAGGATACATCTTGATGTTCTATGTTTCACTTGAGGCTTGTTAACGTTGTCCCTGTTGTTAACATCTTTGGAGAAATACCTTTCTATTCTGATTTTGACACATGCATCAGTGACAAATTAATGCAGGAGAATCTTTAAATTGTTTTCTTCTACCAGGTCAAATATATTCCGTTATGCCAAGTCACATTATGCTATGTTTATGCTATATCATGTTATATTGAATTGCATTGGAATTGTATTCTATTATATCGTATTACGTTATTCCACGTAGTGTTTCATTATTTTATGATACAGCATATTGTACTGCACTATATAATATAGTGTAAAATTACATGATACAACACAATGCAAGAAATTCAATATAATATGATACGATATAACACAAATGTCATATGCAATATGCAATTTAAGACAAATAATGCAATATAATGCATTGTGCCGTGATATGTCACATTATGTGACATATGATATGCTTTGGTAGGATAGTATGTATAATATAACATGACATGAAATGGTACCTTATATAATCATAACAGGATAAGGCAATATAACATATAATATCATGCAATATAAGTTGATAAATATAAATACAGCATGACACGATATACGATGTAATATTATGTTGTCATGTTACCTTACTTTATATTACATTAAATTGGTTTATGTAATTCTAAGCTATGCTATGTCATGCCATGCCATTTCATGTCATTATATGCCATAGTATGCCATATTATGCATTATATAGCTTTATATGTCATGTATTGTATCCCCAAAATAAGAATGTCAGTACTATCTTGTTTACCTTATAACTTACAGTCAATTATATGATCTTAAATATGTAGCTGATTGTAGAAAATCACATGTGAAAGACTTGCTACTCTTATCAATGCCCCCATCTAGGAAGCATTAACATGTAATACTATGGTATGGGGACATAAAGATATAACAAAACAAAAAAAACCTTTTAGTTCCTGAAATGAATACATAAATAAATATGATGCTTGATGGAATAAGTTAAAGGGAAAGGAGATATTTAGACAAACTACTCTGAGGAAACTCAAGAGGGGAGAGAGAATTTACAGTCAGGTGAATCAGGAAAGGTTTAATGGAGGTGGCAGTTGAACTCCATAATCCCTTAAGGAAAGAGACAAATTTCAAGAAAGAGTGGAGGGAAAATTGCAATGTATAAGGAACTGAATTTGCAAATGCGTGGTTTCAGGAAAGGGCAGGGGAGGATTCCAGTGTGGCTAGAACACAGCATATGTGAAGAAAACATATAACCATGCCTATAGACCATGAATGCCTTCAAGGAGATAATTTTTCCCCTCTTAACATAGTATCATAGATTTCATATTATGAAATAGGACCAAATTCAGGCAAAATTATGAATGAAGACAAAATTAATTTTATATACACCTCTTAAGGGACTCATTATTCGTTTCAGGAAGCCTTTCCTTCTGACTTTCATAAACTCTCACTCTATCCTCTCAACCATCATGTTCTGTTTCCCTTGAAACTTTTTGGGTGTTTATAGTTTCATAAATTAATTCATGAAAAGTTGTTAATTGCTAATATGGGTTTAAAGTTCTATTCATTTCAGTTAATGTATTTGGGACCTTTATTCTCTAGTGTAAAGGGGTGACCAATATGCAAAGTTCGTAAACCTCTGTACTTCAATATCCTTATCCATAAATTGGTGGGGTTCTGTTAAATGTCCCTAAAGTTTCTTACATCCCTAACTTTGCATAATTCTATATGTGGAGATAAAGTGCCCTCAATTGCACCACAGATCAGACCATATGGACAGCTTCCTATGCTACTAATATATAGGGTCATGTTTAGGTTTAATTATCTCAGTATTCTTCTTATGTTCCTGTTCATTTTACAGACGAATTTGTCATGTTAACCCCAAATTGAACTAGCTGTGTGTGGACTTTACCAGGTCACTTAGCTGTCTAACCTTAGTATGCTTCATCTATAAAATGAGTGAGTGATCCTTAATGTTCATTCAGATCTAAAATTCCATGATTTTAATATATTGAGGGATGCTCTAAATATATACTTTGCCTGGGGTTATAACCTTAATCAATCTTGGAATCAGAATTTAAAGGTTGAAGAAAGCTTAGAGATCATCTCTTGCAGCTGTTTCCTCTGTAACTGAGAAAACTTGAGTTTTAGAAGAAGCAAAATTTTTATTCCCCATCACAAGGTACTTGTCTGTGTATGCAACTACGAAATGACATGGTAATTATCCAACTTCACAGATGAGGATCACTGAACATTTAAGTTGAGAAGACCTATGTTCAAATCCTTGCTCCAGCAATAGCTAGCTGTATGAGCACATAGACGTTTCTCAAACTCCCAGTCTAAGTTTTCTCACCTAAAAAAATTCAATAATAATTCCTGGAATATCTAATTTACAGGGTAGGTGTGAGAATTGGATGAGACAATGTATCCAAATTGCAGTGCAAATCTTTGTCAGTCCTTTTGGTTATATTGTGTCTATACAATTTGGACTGTAACATTTTCCTTATGCTTGACCACTATGAGAAATTTGATTTGGGACCCAAGAAATAATTATTGCTTGTTTGCTTCTTATAATCACATTTCACCACAGTTACTAATGGGTAACATTTTTCCCCTCATTTTCAACATTTGATGAGTATTTTTTGAAAAATAGAAACAGCAAGTAACTATAAAGTTTCCAAGTCTTCCATTTAATGAGTGAATGAAGAAGTTATGATGTAAGCTATCAGGAACCTCCCTTTCATGTTACTTTACCTCTACATTGTATAGTTTACAGTATATAGCAGGGTGGGGGACTTGTGATCTGAGGTCACATGTGGTCATCTAAGTCCTTGGAGGTGGATTTTTGACTGAGTCCAAGTTTTACAGAACAAATTCTTTTATTAATGGAATTTGTTCTGTGAAGTTTGGATTCAGTCAAAGGGCCACATGTGGCTTTGAGGCCACATGTTCCCCAAACCTAGATAGGATAGGATAGGACATAGTATATGGCATATATATATATACATACAGTATATAATATGTAGTGAATTGGCATGTTGTCTTCCCAGTTAAAATATAAATAATTCAGGAGCAGGAATGTTTTCTTGCCTTTCTTTGTATATCAAGTAGGAGAGTGTCTATTAAGTATTTAGTACTTAGTAAATATTTGTCAACTGACTGGACTATTTGTTCATAATTATTTCTAATTTCTTCTTCTAGCTGAGACTTTTTCTTATTCCCTTTACAGCACACTAATGTGTTTTGCTTATATTTATATATGTACATGTTGTACCTAAACCAACGTGGGGGTATAGTGACAAAAAGAAAAGGTAAAAAAACAAAACCTAAAAGACAGAGGCATTTTTATTTTTGACAGTATTCCCAGAACCAATGTACAGTGCCATAGTAAGCATGTAAAGATATTTGCTAATTAATTTACCTCTATTTTCAGTCAAAAGGGAAAAGCCATCCCTGGATATTTTCAAAATAAATGGGAAAAAACAATGAAAACTCAACTTTGGAAAATGTTTTATAGTTCTCAGGAGTCCCTCTCTTCCTTTAATATGCTTTAAGATGCAGATCAAGCACTCTCTTCTGCATGAAGCATCTCTGATGCCCCCTCTGCTAGTTCCTCTCTTCCAAACTACCTGGTATTTAATAACTTTTATATCTTTGTATTTATACACTTTATCTTCATTCCGTTCTTATTCACATAATTGTCTCCCCCAGAACTGTCTGTCTCCATTACATGCCAAAAGCCTGGAAAAATATGGGCACGGGGCAATCTTTTTAAAAACATCATATAATGTATCTAAAATCAAAAGCAAACATCATATGTCATTGGGGAAAATATGAGAATAAAGTGAAGATGTACTGTTTCCATTCTTATTTGGTAGTTCTAGAAAAAACTAGCAATGTTAATAAGATGGAAGAAACAATAAAATATAATAATGCCTGTTTGTTGATATGAAAGCTTACTTAGAAAATTTTAAAGTATCAGCAAAGATACTAGTTGAGATAACAGATTGCTGAAGCAAAGTTGTAGGTTGCAAAATAAACCTACAAAAATCAACAGCATTTGTATTTAAAACAACAAAATCCAAGAGGAAATAACAGGAAAAAATAAATCCCAAATAATTATAACATACATGAAATAGCTGGGATTCTATCAACTAAAGCACACAAAAATGCTTGTATAGATGATCAAGTACTTTAAAAAATAAAGAATAACTTAAATTGCTATAAGAATATACACTGCTCATGATGGAGATATGTCAATAAAACATAACAATGTGTCCAAAGTTCATTTATAGTTGTTATTTTAAAGTATGTATTTTTAGTTTGCAACATTCCCTTCCATAAGTTTTAAATTTTCTCCACCTCCATGCCTCCCTCTTCCTTAAGACTTCATGCAATCCGATATAGACTTTACATGTATATTCATATTAAACATATTTTCACATTAGTCCTGTTGCATATAAGAACTATGAGAAAGAAAGAAAACTAAATAATACAAAAAAAGCAAATAGTTTGCTTTGATTTGCCTTCAGACTTCATATTTCTTTCTCCAGATGTGGTTGGAAGTCCTTGCACACTGTGGCTATTACTGTACTGTGTACAATGATCTCTGAGTGGGGATGGATAGCTTGAGTTTCTGTGAACCTATAGGTTTTACTTTGATCTGGTCAATGCACTCTGGTCTGCTCTGGTTCTTATGTAACTAGGACCCGCATTCCCTGATGACTGTGACTGCTCCCCTTCACCTATTAATTGTGAACTGGAACTGGATAATAGACTGGATACCAGATCATATACCTAGTGCTAACACAAAAATTTCCTTGAAACTCCCTCTCACCAGTTCAGTTGCTTTGCCAGTCCTCTGTCTTGAGGTGCCTGGTTCTCCTACTGCACGGCTACTACCTCCAGGTCCATAAGCAGTGTTTCTGCCATAACATGAACGGCCAGTTTCCACTCCAATATCTGCAGACCTCTCTAATCTGCCTTAAAGTAGAACAATTACATACTGCTCTCTGTTGACTTTTCCACTCGGAGTTCAATTTGGCATTTTCTGTGGTCATTTTGATTTACTTAAGTGCACAAATTGATGTTCAGGAAGAACAAGAACATGAACCAAAGACCTGACATCTTTAAATATGTTGCTCACCATACCATCTGGCTTCTATAGTGTGTTAGAGCCCTTTATATTATAAATTACTTATATAATATAAATAATATATATTTTATACATTTATTTTATATAATTAAATTTTATATATTATATAGTTATAATTTATATAACTATATAATATATTTATATAAATAATATAAGTATATTATAAGTACTTTATAATGACTTTTCTTTATTTTCAGTTCCAAATTCTTTCCCTCCAACCCTTCTCTTACCCACTGAAAAGATGAAAAATATGAAACCCAAGGCAGCTAGGTGGCTCATTGGAAAGAGTCAGTTCAGGAGTCAGGAACCCCTGAGTTCATATCTACCCTTACACACTTACTTACTGTGTGACCCTGCACAAGTCACTTAACCTAATTTGCCTCCATTTCCTCACCTATAAAATGAGCTGGAGAAGCAAAAGGCAAACTACTCCAGTATTTTTGTCAAGAAAACCTAAAATAAGCTCATGAAGAGTAAGATATGACTCAAACAACTAAACAACAATACAAAACCCATTATACATATGGAATTATTGAAATATATTTCCACATTAGTCATTTTGCAAAAAATAAAATAGACCAAGAAAAATAAAGAGAAAAAAACCACTGAATGGTTCAATCTGACATCAGCATTCATCAGTACTCTTTTAGGCAGTGGAGAGCATTTTTCATCATTGTCCTTTCAAATTGTTGTGCATCATCTTATTGATCAGAGTAGCTAAGTCTTTCACACTTTATTATCATTACAATATTGCTGTTGTGTACAACATGTTCGTAATCCTGTGTGCTGTGCACATTTTCCTAAATCTGCTTCCTTCACTTTACATCAGTTCATATAAGTCTTTTCAGAATAGTTGGACCAGTTCACAGCTCCATCAATAGTGAAATAGTGTGCCCTGTATTCACATCCCTTCTAGAAATTGTCATTTTCTCCTTCTGTCCTACTCCAAATTGATGGGTATGAGGTGGTACCTCAGAGTTGTTTTAATTTTCATTTCTCTGTTAGTGATTTACTGAATTTTATGTAATTATTGACAGCTTTGATTTCTTCTTTTGAAAACTCTTTGGGCCATATCCCCAAAAGATCATAGAAATGGGAAAAGGACCCACATGTTCAAAAATATTTATAGCAGTTATTTTTGTGGTTGCCAAAAAACCTGGAAACACTTATATGAACTGATACTGAGTGAGGGAAGCAGAACCTGAAGAACATTGAACACAGTAACAGCCACATTGATTAACTTTGATAGACTTGACTCTTCTCAGAAGTGCAAGGTTCTAAGACATCTCCAAAAGGACCATGATGGAAAATACCATCCACATCCAGAGAAAGAGATATGGAGTCTGGATGAAGATTGAAGCATACTATTTGCTCTCTCTCTCTCTCTTTTGTTTTGTTTCTTCTTTCTTATGGCTCATTCCATTAGTTATAATTATTCTTTGCAGCATGACTAATATGAAAATATATTTAATGTGAATGTATATGTCGAGCCTATATTAGACCATGTGACATCTTGGGGAGAAGGGAGGACAGAGAGGAGGGAAAAATTTGGAATTCAAAAGCTTGTGGAACTGAATGTGGTTAACTAAAAATAAATAAATAACTTTACGAAAAAGAAAACTGCCTGTTTGTTTATCCTTTAACTTTTTTTTTACCAATTGAGGAATGGTTCTTATTTTGATAATTTTGGCTCACTTGACTATGAATTTGAAAAATGAGACCTCTCAGATAACTGGTGCAAATCTCTTCCCCCACTAAGTTTCCTGCTTTCCTTCTAATTTCAACTGCATTACTTTTGTTTGTGGAAAGCCTCTTTAATTTAACATAATCAAAATTATCCATTTTTCTTCCCATGATCCTCTCTATCTCTTTGATCATAAAATCTTTATCCATAGATCTGAAAAATAATTTTTTTCATGCTCTTCTAATTTATTTATGAAGTCACCTTCTATGTATAATTCATGTATACATTTTGAATTTATCTTGTTGTACTAGTTTCTGCTAGACTGCTTTCCAGTTTTCCTAACATTTTTATTGAAAAGTAAGTTCTTGTCCCAATAGCTTGAATCTTTGAGTTCATCAATCATGAAGTTTCTGTAACATTCATTTTTCTACATTGTGAACCCAATCTATTCTATTTGCAAGACTACTCTATTTCTTATTCAGTAACAGATTGTTTTGATGATTACTTACTTTGGAATGTAGTTGGAAATTTGCACTACTAGGAAGCTTTCTTTCACTCTTTTTTTCATTAATTTGCTTGGTAATCTTGAACATTTTTTACTTCAGATGAATACTGTTATTTTTCTCACTCTATAAAATAATTTTTGTAGTTTAATTGGTATGGAATGGAATAAATAAGTTAACTGAGATAAATGGTTATTTTCGTTATTTGGTTCAGCCTATCCATTAAGAATGAATATTTTTTCCATTTGTTTAGATCTGTCTTTATTTGTGTGAAATGTTTTATAGATATACTTCCTCTATGTCTCTTACCTAATAGATGGGCAAGTATTTTACAATATCTGCAGTTGTATTAAACGGAATTTCTCTTTCCCCCTCTTCCTGCTGGGTTTTGTTGGTAATATCTAGAAGTGCTAGTGATTTTTGTGGCTATGTTTTATCTAGTGCAACTTTGCTAAGGTTGGTAATTGTTTTAATAATTTTTTAGTGTACTTTGTGTAGATGTCATGTCATCTGGAAAAAGCAATAGTATGACTTATTCATGGCAAGTTCTTATTTTTTTTAATTTTCCTTTTCTTGTCTTAGTGTGGCAGTCAACATTCCTACTGTAGTGTTGAATAATAATAATGTTAATAATATTTCATCTAAAATGTTATTGAAAATTCTTCTATTGTATCCCCATTATAGATCATGCTTGTACTTGGTTTTATTTTGAAACTACTTGTCATTTTAAGAAACATTAAAAAGAAACCTAAAAACAACAGAAAAGAAAATCTCCATTCTTTTCCTTTTTCATAGGAATTCCTTTTGAATAAGAATGGATGTTGTTTCAAAAGCTTTTTCTATATCTATTGATATAATCACATAATTTTTGTTGTTTTTTATTGAATTAGTCAGTTATGCTTACAGTTTTCTAATATTTTAACCAGTCTTGTTCATATCCACCTAAGTCACAGTGTATAATTTTTGCGATACATTGCTGTAATATCCATGCTAGTACTTTGCATATAAATTTTAAAATAGTTATTTCTTAAATTGTTTTACAGTTTTCTTTCTCTGTTTTTGCTCTCCTTGGTTTAGGTATCAAAAACATATTTGTGTCATAGAAGGATTTGGTAAAATTCTTTATTTTTTCCAGTTTACACACTATTAGAATTAATTTTTCCGTAAATATCTGATAGATTTCTCTTGTGAATCCATCTGTTCTTGGTGTCTTTCCTTTTCAGTTAGGGATCCCATTTATACCTTGCTTGATGTCTTTTTCTAAGAAAAGAAAATTTCAATATCTCTTTTCTTTCCATGGGCAGTTTATCTTTTTGTAAATGTTCATCCACTTCATTTACTGTATTTATGTTTCATATTGATATTAATTCATTATCTACATTATCTTTTAAAAACAATATACTTTCCCTCACTCACCCATAAGTGAGTTTATCCCATTCACATCCACACTTATAATTACTGAATGTGTATTTCCCTACATCCCATTTTCTTGTTTTCTCTTTCTTCTTTTGTTTTGTGCCTTGTCTCCTCCACAAAAGTTTGTTTTCCTTCTACTTTCTTTTTTAATCCATAGTCCCTTTTATCACTCCCACTGCTTTCTCTTAATCACTTCCTCTCCTACTCCACCTGTTGGTGGGAGGGTTGATTAGCCTGGGTTTCTGCCTTTTGTATCCTTCTGATGTCACAGTGAAATCTTGAAGTCAGTAAGTTTTTGATGTGTCCAGAGTGACATGATCAAATATATGGCCTGGTCACTACCCTCTTCATCTGTTTGCTGATCCTTATCTAGGAAAAACCCTTGCACCCTTGCACACATGACCAAAACCCCTCCTCTCTACCCTATAATTCTGATCCAGACCTGGGTATTTGGTGATGGGGTTCTCAAATGGCATACATACATTCCCCATGCTAGACCAATGTCTATAATGTCCTTCTTACAAAGTGTTCAATCCCCATACCATCCTTGGGATCTGAAAGCTCCTGGCATTGCCACTGATGATGCTGTTGGAACTGTCAACTCTAAGATTCACAATCAATACCATTTATGCTATGTCAAACTCTCACCCAGCCCCCAACCCAGTGTCTGCAGACCTGCCTTTGCCTCTTACCAGTTTTCCCTGGACATAAAAAAAATGACTCAGAGTTTTGGTTGGTGATCTCATTTAGAAAAAAATGTATGACATGCTTTATAACGTTGTTTAGAGGGGCATTTTAGGAAAGCTTGTCAAAAATGATAATATTACTTTCTTGTCTCTTCTCTCTCTTCTAGATTTTTAAAAAAATTTCTAATTGTATGTCATCAGTAGCATTTTTATTCTGCAAAAGTTTATGCCATTTCTATTGTTGATTAACTTACAAGAAAGATATAAATTTAGCCTGGAAGAATGTAGCTCAACCTGAAAAACAATAACAGCCTGGATTATATAGAGCTTTACTGTTTTCCCCCCATCTTTTCCTCTAAATCAAATAGTAATTAATTGAGGTACACACATAGTACTCATGACATAAAAATGCCACAGAATATCTAAAAATGCAAGGGGCTTTTAACCCAACATATGGTGAAAATGAAGTTCAAATACACTGTCAGAGGTGTCAAACTAAAATAGAAATGGGGCCACAAAGTGTATTCTCTTTAAAATAACACATAACAATATCCATATTGTATTGTCACTTATTTTGTTAAATATTTTCTTGTTATATTTTAACTTCTTTCAGCAGCAAAGCAGCAGTGAGTTTGACATCTTTTCCTTAAGTAACCCATACATAGTCATACAGTGATAAAGTTACGATTCATATGCAAGTATTTTATCAGTAAATTCAGAGATCTAAGTATATGATACCATTTTTCACAAATGCATAGTTCATTTATAAATGTGTAAACCATAGGATCGAAGACATAGAACTGGAAGGCTCATTAATGACCATCTAATCCAATGTTCTCATTTTACAGAAGAGGAAACCAAAGCCCAGAGAAGTTCAATGACTTGTCCATATTTGCACAGTTAATAAGTAACAAGGCTAAGATTTGAACAAATGTCATCTGACTCAAAACCTAACCATCTTTCTTCTGTAATAAAATGTTCACATATTTTTTCTTATGCTCACATGCACATGCACTTATGTATATATGCACATGCGCATGCACACACACATATACACATGCACACACACACACACACACACACACACACACACACTCCTCTCTCCAATGATGCTATTACTAAGGACCAAGTATTCCTCTCTTTACCCCTCCATAATTATTAACAAATAGACAAAACTTCCTTCTTTCTGTAGGTATCCATAGTCAATGGCTAAAGGGGGCAAGGTGGCTATAGTGAAAACCTACCATACCTTTGCCAAGGACCAATGAGTATCTTTGACAGTCCTCAAAGGGAAGAAAATTGGAGAAGATGATTTTTCTTTTCCTTTGACTGAAGTACCAAAAACCCTAACACTAAAAAGTTTGGAACAGTGTAGGAATAGAGCCCGACTCTAATATAAAATACCAAGTCACAAAACAGACAGAAAAAGAAATTAAAAAAAAAACAAACAAGTAAGAATAACTTAACTATAGAAACATTTTATGGCAATGGGGAGGATCAAGATGTAAACATAGAAGAGGACAATAGTATTGAAATGGCTACATGTGAAGCCTGAAAGAAAAATGTATTTTGGTTCTGGACCCAAAAGAATTCCTGGAAGACTTTTAAAAGGATCTTAAGAAGCAAATTAGAGAGGCAGAAGACAAAGTGAGAAAATAAATTATAGGAATCCAAGAGAACAATGTAAAAAATTCTCTGGAGCTTGGGAAAATATATACAAAAATTTACCAAGGAAAATTACTTCTTAAAAAATAGAATTGACAAAAATGGAAAAGGCAGCACAAATACTAATTGAGGTAAATAAATTGCTTAAAAATCAATAGTGAGCAAATGGAAGTTAATGATTCAATGAGCTATCAAGATACAATAAAATGAAGTTTAAATGAAGAAGACAAAATGTGATATTTCTCATTGGAAAAACAAGTGACCTAGAAAATAGATACATTTGAGAGAATAGTAAAAAAAAAAATCAGACTACCTGAAAGCCATAATGTGAATAAAAAGGCTTTATCTTTCAAGAAATTACCATAGAAGACTGCCTAGATATACTAATATCAAAGGGCAAAACAGAAATTGAAAGAATCTACTGATGACCACCTGAAAGAGATCCAAAAATGAAAACTCCAAAGAACATCATAATCAAATTCCAGAAGTCACAGATTACATAGAATTTTCCAACTTCCACATGACAGAATCAGAGAGCTTGGAGTATGACATACTTGAAGGCAAAGGAGTTAGAATTATAACCAAGAATCACTTTCTTTGCAAAATTGAATATAATCATTCGAGAGGAGAAATGGACATTTAACAAAAATAGAGGATTTTGAGGCATTATTAATTAAAAGACTAGAGCCAAATAAAAAAATGACCTTCAAATACAAGACTCAAGGGAAACATAGTAAGGTAAAAAAGAAACAAGAAAAATAAAATATAAGAAATTCAACAAGGTAAAACTGTTTGCATTTCTATATGGAAACATAATATTTATAGTTCAAGAACTTTACTATTTTAAGAGTAATTAGAAGGATTACACATAGACAGAGGCTGTGGGTATAAGGTGATTTTGATGGGGTGGTATAAAAAAAGAACAAGCTAAAAGGATGAGAAATAAAATGGCACTTCAAGAAAAAGAAGGGAGAGATTAAAAGGGCTAAATTATGCCCCAGGAAAAAAAGAAATACAAGAAAGAGATATTATAATGGAAGGAAAGATGGAAGAGTTGGCAGCAAAACTTAAATCTTACTCTCATCAAAATTGGCTCAAAAAAGGAAATATCATACACAGTTGGATAAAGAAATCTATCTTATTCTTTAGAGAAATCTTTTTATTTGAGAATAATAGAATGAGGAAGGAGCACTGATAAAAGGAATGATGGATTTGGGAAGGTGGTGATCAGAAGTAAAACATTTGTGAGGGAAGAAATGGTAGAGGATAAGAGAAAGTGAAGTAAAAAGAGGCGAGAAATAACATGGCTGAAAATAGAATTAGCTATCATAACTATAATTGTGACTGGAATGAACTTACCCACAAAACACAGGGCAATAGCAAAATGGATTTAAAAAACAGAATACTATCATTTGTTGTTTACATGAAACACCTTGAAAACAAAGGTACACACAGGGTAAGGACCCGGAGCAGAATTAATTGTACTTTAGCTGAAGCAAAGGAAGAATAGGTAGCAGTCATGACCTCAGACAAAGCAAAAGCAAAAATAGATCTAATCAAAAGAGATAAAGAAGAAAACTATGTCTTGCTGAAAGGTAACACAGACAATGAAGTCATATCAATACTAAAATATAGGCAAAAAAATGGCATAATATGTAAATTTTTGAAGAACTTCAGTGAGTTACAGGAGGAAAATGGTAATATTATACTGATGAGGAACCTCAACTTTCCCCTCTCAGAACTAGAGAAATCTAACAAAAAATGAATAACAAAGAAAAATTAGATATGATAGATTTCTAGAGAAAAGTGAATGGGAATGGAAAGGGATATACCTTTTACTCAGTAGTGCATGACAACTACACAAAAATTGATCATGTATTAAGACATAAAAACCTTATAACAAAAGGTAGAAAAGAAAAATAGTAAATGTATCCTTTTAAGGATGAAATAATGAAATAAAAATTACATTCAACTATGGACAATGAAAAGACAGATTAAAATTTAATTTGAAATTAAATAATCTGAGCAGTTAGAGGTGACCCGCCTGCTTGACCGTAGGTGAGTCTAGTCGTCTGTCGCCGAACTTGTCCAGCTGCAGCCATGGGTGAACCCGTCAGAGTCCTCGTAACTGGAGCAGCAGGTCAGATTGCTTACTCACTTCTTTACAGTATTGCTAAGGGCGATGTCTTTGGGAAGGACCAGGCTCTTATTCTTGTCCTGTTGGATATCACCCCCATGATGGGTGTACTGGAAGGGGTAGTAATGGAACTGCAAGACTGTGCTCTTCCCCTCCTTAAAGAGGTCATTGCAACAGATAAAGAAGAGGTTGCCTTCAAAGACCTTGATGTAGCGATCCTGGTTGGCTCCATGCCGAGGAAGGAAGGCATGGAGAGGAAGGACTTACTCAAGGCAAATGTGAAGATTTTCAAATCCCAGGGACAGGCTTTGGAAAAGTATGCCAAAAAGTCTGTTAAGGTTGTGGTTGTTGGAAATCCAGCCAAAACCAATTGCCTGACGGCTTCCAAGATGGCCCCATCCATACCCAAGGAGAATTTCAGCTGTTTGACCCGTCTGGATCACAATCGAGCTAAGTCTCAGATTGCTCTTAAACTTGGCCTGACCGCCAATGATGTCAAGAACGTCATTATCTGGGGAAACCACTCCTCAACTCAGTATCCAGATGTTAACCATGCCAAGGTTAACATCCAAGGGAAAGAAGTTGGTGTCTATGAAGCTGTAAAGGATGACAGCTGGCTCAAGGGTGACTTTATCTCGACTGTTCAGCAGCGTGGTGCAGCTGTCATTAAGGCTCGAAAACTGTCTAGTGCCATGTCAGCTGCCAAAGCAATCTGCGATCATGTCAGAGATATCTGGTTTGGAACTCCAGAGGGAGAATTTGTTTCCATGGGAGTCATCTCTGATGGCAATTCCTATGGAATCCCTGATGATTTGCTCTACTCGTTCCCTGTTATCATCAAGAATAAATCCTGGAAATTTGTGGAAGGCCTCCCTATCAATGATTTCTCCCGTGAGAAGATGGATCTCACTGCAAAAGAATTATCAGAAGAAAAGGAGACTGCTTTTGAATTTCTTACCATCGCATGACTAGACAAAAATTATGATATTGCAAAACACATTAAATCTGAAGAATATAAGTGTCGTCTTTAAACCTAGTAGCAAATAATGATATTGTATTTGGCAAACTATATATGAAAAACCATGCATTTAAAGATTGTGTGTGCTTCTTGGTACATATTTGTGCCTATCATGTCATCATGTTATCAAATGGTGTTAATGATAAAGTCTAAATAAAAATGACCGACTAAAAAAAAAAAAAAGAAATTAAATAATCTGACCCTAAAAAATAAGTTAGTCAAAAAAAATCATAGAAACTATTGACTTCATTAAAGAAAATGACAACAATGATACAAGATAACAAAATTTATGGGATGCAGACAAAGTAGCACTTAGGTGAAATTTT
The DNA here is from genome assembly GCA_028658325.1 of Potorous gilbertii. NCBI lineage: Eukaryota > Metazoa > Chordata > Mammalia > Diprotodontia > Potoroidae > Potorous > Potorous gilbertii. The sequence continues at coordinate 119,505,208 of CM053773.1, forward strand.
ATTCCTGTAATTGCTTACATCAACAAAATAGAGAAAAAGTTGATCTGTGAATTAGACATGTAACAAAAAACTGGAAAAATAACTTATTAAAAATCCCCAACTGAAAACCAAATGGTAAATCCTAAATATCAAAAGAGGGGTTAATAAAATTGAAAACAAGGAAACCATTGAACTAGTAAGTAAAATTAGAAGCTGATTTTATGAAAAAAAAAAGATAAATCATTAGTTAATTTGGTTTAAAAAAAAGAAGAAAACCAAATTTCTATTATCAAAAGGTACCAATGCAGAGGAAATTAAGACAATTGTTAGGAGCTATTTTGCTCAACTATACTTCAACAAAGTTTATAATCTAAATAAAATAGATGAATATTTACAAAAAAAATCCATTACATAAGTTAGCAGAAGGAACAAAGTACTTAACTAACCCTATCTCAGAAAAAGAAAAGCTCTAGAATATAAAGGTAATTAATGACAAAAATGCTAAAGAAGTTGGTCCAAATATACTAGATTTCAAACTGTATTATAAAGTGGTAATTATCAAAACAATCTGATACTGATTAAAAAATAGAGTGGTGGATTAGAGGAACAGATTAGGTATGAATTACCTTATAATAAACAAACAGTAATCTAGTAAAAGATCCAAACTATTGGAACAAAAAAATTCCCCCATTATTTGAACAACATCTAAAATATACCAAGATAAGGTCAAAATGATTTACACTTAAAGGGTGTTACTATAATCAAAATAAGAGAGGATGGCATAGTTTATCTGTCAGATTTGTAGATAAAGAAAGAATTTAGGACCAAATAAGATATAAAGAGCATTAAAAAATATAAAATAGATAATTTTTAATAACGTAAAATTTAAGAGTTTTGCAAAAACAAAACCAATGCTACCAATATTATAAGGAAAGTAAAAAACTGACATTTTAAAACAAATAACTCTAATAAAGGCATCATTTCAAAAATATGGAGTACTGTGTCAAATTTATAAAAAAAAATAAAAATTCCTTAGCTTTGAAATGGTCAAAGGATATGGGCAGGAAGTTTTCAGACTGAGAAATCAAAGTTATCCAACAGAAGCATGAAAAATGTTCTAAATCATTTCCGATGAGAGAAATGCAAATTAAAAGTACTCTGAAGTACCATCTCAGAGTGTTAATATGACAACAAAGAAAGATGTTGGAGGAGATGTGGGAAAACTGGGATACTTATTTATTCTTGGTGGGGTTGTGAAAGGATCAAGTGTTCTAGAGAGCAATTAGGAACTCTGCTGAAGGGGCTATAAACAGTAAATACTCTTTTATCCAGCAAAACACTGTCAGATCTATATCCAAAAAAAAAAATTCAGCAAAGGACAAGGACCTAATTGTGCAAATATAGACATACATACATACATATATATATACATATATATATATATATATAAAATTTGTGGTAAGCTTTGGAAAATGAAGGGATACACATTAACCAGAGAATGGTTAAACAAGTTATACTACGTGATTTAATGGAACATTATAGTGCTATAAGAGATGACAGGAAGGATTATTTCAGAAAATCCTGAAAAGACTTACAGAAATTGATGCATAGTGAAATGAACAGAACCAGGAGAAGATTATACACAGTAATAGCAATATTGTTGGATGAAGAAGTGTGAATGCAATAGATATTCTCAATAAACAATGATCTAAGAAAATCAGAAAGGACTAATGATAAAGCATGCTATCTGCCTCCAGAGAAAGAGTTGATATTATTTGAATACAGACTGAACCGTGCTGTTTTCCCTTTCATTTTTATTATTTTATTTCAGTCATCTTACTCAAAATGACTATTATGGAAATGTTTTATAAAATCGCATATGTATAACCTATATCTGGTTACTTGCCCTCTCAGAAGTAGGGGAGGGAAGGAAGGATAGCATTTGGAACTCAAAACTTTAAATGAAATATTAAAAAAAGTAACAGTAAAAAAAAAACCTATCATTCTTTGCTTATTAGTTTTAGTGCTTAAGGATTCAATCTGTTAAGTGTTACTGAACCATCATGGCAATGATGTGTAGCAAAGAAAAATATGTGTAGTTGAAAGTTAAAATCTGAACAAAGAATGTTGTTTGCAAAGAAACAAAATTGTAGAGATAATCAAGGCTATCGTGTGTGTGTGTGTGTGTGTGTGTGTGTGTGTGTGTGTGTGTGTGTGAGTGTGTGTTGCAGTTTTCAATTATTATCCTCAACTTTCATTTTTATTTTTAAACATTTGAAATCAGTCTATTTTACTTGTTTCCTGCCAGAGCTGTCCATGGTACACTCCTGTAGTGGGTCTAAATAGCATATACTAGAATCAACATGGGGGTTTTTACATCTGCCCAAAGCTATAAATTGTCATTTTTCAGATGGCTCCTATCCTACTATTCTGTTTCATCAAAGAATCCACCATGAAAAACAAAACAGAGAAAATGGAAAGCATGCAGGATTTTTAATTTAATCACCTGGGTGTAAATCTTGTTTCTTCCATTTACTACTTATATGATTTTAAGCAAATTGGCAAATTCTTTGGGCCTCAGGTTCCTCATTATAAACTAAGAAGTTTTGACTAAATTCTCAAAGGTCCTTCCAACTCTAAATCTATGGTCTCAAGAGGAAAATATTATGACTCAATTTCCTCAATTTATTTTAGATCAAAAAGAACTTCTATAAGTTACTAAACTTCTTCGATTTGTAGGTGTGTCTTCAAAACCAAATTGTAACCTTTGGTTCCTTTATAACCAAATAAAAATCAATTACCCTTGGTAGAAACATCCACGATTTTTTTTAAATATGTAACAAGCCATATATATATATATATATATATATATATATATATATATATATATATATATATATATATATATACATATATATGGATAGTATAGGCTGAATGGGAAACATCTTCAAAAGCAAAAGTACTGAATTGGGACAGTCTCTGTCCTTTTGTGTCTCCCAGTCTTTGTCTCTGTGTCTCTCTCTGTCTCTGTTTCCATCTCTCTGTTTCTCTTTTCTTTTACAACTGCATTCAAAGGGGAAGGTCTCAATCATGACCAGTATGTGCTAGACTGGATTTGGGAAAAAGATCTACCTGTCCTTTTCTTTAGACCCTCTAGCCCTGAGAAACTGTTTAAGGATTTTGGCTACCTTTATCCTTATCATCTAGGTGAAGGTGGTAGAGTTCCAGACCCCAAATCTGCAGTCATAGGGATGCTGAAGCTGAAATTCCATGACAAATGTTGTTTCCTTCTCAGTATTGTGTGAAACCAGTGTGCTGAGACACAAGACCTAGGCAATGGGGAAGGGAAGAGATGGATTTGGAACGTGATGCTACTATACATAGGCTATAAAGGAACTGAGCTAAAATGTGAAGCTAATCCCTCTCCCTTCCCCAGTGACTGAGGCGATATAGAGGTGATTGCATGTTAACCACTGCCACCAACACAAGAAGTTGGGACCCTCAATACTTGTTTATTCTTACTACATCTTTGAAGTAAATATTCCTTTATTAAAACCCATCCGTTTAGTGGTTAAATGGAACCTGCGTGCTGATGGCTCCTAAAATCAATTGGAAATAATTGGTGGGGACTTGAATTAGTAGCAGAAAACTTGAATATTCCCAGCCTCTTATGGATACCAGAGATCCCTGTAGAATGGTGAAATGTAACACTTTATTAAGAAATACTATGTAATGTAAAACTGGGGAGATATACAGATATAGAGTTGAATCTCCTCCCAGGTTAATCTCTTCATGATCCTTTATCTGAAGCTCACAGTTAAGATAAGATATGAGTTGGATTGTGTTTCCTACCCTAGTGCTAAATGTGGAGAAAAAAATATGAAGGAACTAGAGCATGTTAATGAATATTTGATTATAGATGCCACATTTTAAATCATCAAATGACAGAGTCTAAATCACCAAATAAATGACAGCATCTAAAAATACATTGCAAGAAAGCCACAGTCATATTTCATTATTCACATACAGGGCATAATTATTTATCTCCTGGAGCAATGATTGAAAGGCCATTTTCTTAGGCATGTTATAGCCCTTTATTGAAATCAGTTATTGTTGTTCACTGTGTGATTAATCCTGCATCTTGAGAGAAATGCTGTTTGCAATATTTTGTTCATAATTAGCTGAAGAAGATAGTGGAAATTTTGAACATTTAACTGTGAAGCACATTTTGACTAGTGGTGCACATCCTGCAATTATAACATTAAGATGATTGATTATAAAGAACATATAATTTTTAATTGTAAATTCAGAGAAAACTGGATAAGCCATTAGAGATCAATCAATAGCCTTTCTTTCCTTTTATCTTCCCCATATTAATTGATGTAGGGACCAACTCAGCTATCTTTCTATTCCATCATTGTACCTAACCCCCATCTTGTGCAGAATTCTAGAACACAGAGTAATATGATAGGGGAAAAGATCTGGTTTTGGATTCAGAAGACTTGAGTTCAAATGCTGTCTCAGCCACTACCTCAGCAACCTTGAGGGAGTCATATAAACTCTCTTGGCTTTAGCTGTTTTGTCTACAAAATTGGATGTTGGTCAACATGTCTTCTGAGATCTCTTCCAGATTAAACTCTATGACCCTAAAAGTGGTTCTGGTTCTCTTAATTTGCCATGATAAATGCTGTAATTCTAATGGAACGGTGCTTTGTCTAGACTGGCTGTTCTGAGGTTAGGTCTTATATAAACCCATAGGAATCAAATAATTATAGATTTCCTTATATATTAGTTTGTTCCTCAGCCCTTTCTGAAGCCTCACTCATTCTCAGGAATATGGTTGTCTTTAAGGTGAAGGATAAGCCTATTAAGGAGGACTCTAGCAAAAATTTTGCCAGCATTGACTAAGAGAGAGATACCCCCACCTCGGGATTGTTGCAAGACAATCTATTCCCTTTATCTTTATAGAAATGAATTGGTGTGTGTGGGGGGTAACCTCCTCCTGCCATATAACCTGGAAAATTTCAGTCAACTTTTGTATGAGCAATGGTCCCCCTACCTTATACATCTCAGCTGGAATAGAATCAGTACCAGGTGCTTTGCCACATGAAAGAGCCTAATGGCCCTCAAAACCTCTTCTTCAGTTGGAAGTTCAACTAAGGAGGGATTGACCTCAACCTGAGGTCAAGGTCAAAGGCCTCAGAATTGATTGATGATGATCTCTTGAGAACACTATGGAAGTGTTCAACCCATCTCTCTACCAGTCAATATGGTGTTTGCTACTCAACAACTCCAGGAGAAATGCCGGGGCAGAACAGAAATCTCTACATATTTGTAGATATGACCAAGGCCTTTGACACTGTTAGTCATGGGCACTTCTGGAAAATTATGCCAAAATTTGGTTGCCTGGAGAAGTTCATCAGTATGGTACACCAATTTCATGATGGCACGTTTGCCTGGATTCTGGTTAACGGACAATGCTTTCATGCCTTCCCAATCACCAATGGAGTGAAGCAGGGCTGTGTGCTTGCTCCCCTGCTTTTTAGCATGATGTTTTTAGCCATGTTGAAAAATACTTTCAATGAGGACGAACATGGCATCAAAGTCAACTATTTTCTGTTTTCAGATGATTGTGCACTCAATGCAGCCTCTGAAACTGAGATATAACAAAGTATGGATCAATTCTCTGCTTCCTATGCTAATTTTGGCCTAATAACACCAAGAAAACACAAGTGCTCCATCATCCACCACTACACCATCCACATGTGGAACCACTAGTTACAACAAGTGGAGTTTTGAATGCTGTGGACAAGTTCACTTATCTTGGTAGCATACTTTCCAGGGATGTACACAGTTGAGAATGAGGGTGATGCATGCATTGCCAGAGCTAGCTCAGTGTTTGGGAGGCTCCAAAGAAAAGTTTGGGAGAGAAGAGGTATTAAATTGACTACCACACTGAAGGTCTACAGGGCTGTTGTGCTGACCTCATTTTTATATGCTTGTGAAACATGGACAGTCTACCAGTGCCATGCCAGGAAAATGAATCACTTGCATTTGAACTGTCTTAGGAAGATTCTGAAGATTACCTGGCAGGATAAGGTACCAGACACTGAAGTCCTTGCTTGAGCTAAACTGCCAAGTATTCAAACCATTCTTCAGAGAACTCAACTCAGCTGGGCTAGCCACATTGGTCGAATGCATAATGTACTCTTGCCAAAAAGACTATTTTATGGAGAACTCGCATGGGGCAGGCTATCACATGGTGGCCAGAGGAAACGATACAAGGACACTCTCAAGATCTCTCTCAAGAATTCCAGATTTGACTGTGCAACATGAGACACACTGGCACAGGACCACTCAGCATGACATGCCCACATGAGAAAGGGTGCTATGCTCTTTGAGCAAAGCAGCATTGAGACAACACAAAGTAAATGCAGAATGCTCAAATTTGAGATATCCACCCCAAATATTCACACTGACTATCTATGCCCAGCCTGTGATGGACCTTTCCAAGCTTGTACTGGTCTGATCAACCACAGTTGGACACACTGAAATTTCACTTTATCATGGTGATGTCACTTTGGTCCTCTTTGAAGATGAAGGACAACAATCAACCAGGTGGTTGATTGATTAGTTTGTATCCTTTCATTGATCACTTGGTTGGGTTACTTCGACAGGCAGCTATTCTTGAGTAATTTCATTTCCTTTGATTCCCCATCTTGATTGTAAGCCATTGAAGGAGGACCAAATCCCCAACTTTATTTCATCTTCTTCCTCTTCATGCTGGACCTTTTTCATTCCTCCACTTCCACCAATACCATTACTACCCTTTCAACATTCAAAACAGACTATACTCAGCCTAAAAATAATAATGTTATTACTATTGTTACCATTTATGTAGAGTTTACCGTTTTGTTTCAAGTTATCTCATGTCATCAAATGTGATCTCATTTAGTCCTCCCAACAATCCTGTGAGGTAAGTACTATTGTTAATCTCATTTTACAATGGATGAAACTGAGGCAAATGGAGGCTAGGTGACTTGCTTAAGGTCACACAGCTATTAAGTGTCTGATGACAAATTTGGACTCCTGTCTCCAGGCCCAGCACTTTAACCACTGGGATACATAAGACCTTAATTACATATGTTAGGAGAAGCTAACTTGTTCAGCCCTGTATACACTGGGACCATGTACCTTCACGATAGTCATCCTCCACTACTATGCCCTTTGTTCACATTCTGTTCTTGTAATAGAGATCAAATCAACAGAATCTTTGCTTCTGAAAAAAAAACGCATGTTAATAGGCTATCTTATTGTTCTTCTCAGTATCTTTGTGACATTCTGGGCTAAATCTCTCTTCCCCTTTCATAAGTCTCTAGTATTTGAATGAAAGATTCATGAGGGGTAGGGTCTATCAAACTTTCTATTTATAATCCCAATACTTAACATGATGCTTTGCACATATTAAACACTAAATAAATATCTTTCATTCTATCATTCATTCATTCATTTATCCATTCTTTCATTCATTTTGTAGGCAAATAAAAATAAGTAATATCTGTTTTGTCCCTCTGTTCCTTTGTCCCTGACTTGAATCCTGGGGCATCATGCTTTACTTTTCTGTAGTATATGATTTTCACCTACTGAGTTCTTTCCAGATAATGGAATCACAATCTTAAAATTCAGAGTCACTGAATGTGTTTCTAGTACCTACTGAGATACCCTACCCCCGCATCCTTATTGCCTTTACTGGTGTCTTTTTTGTTTACTGCAGCTTAGTTGTACTTAATGACAGCGAGAATAGTTCTCATTTACATCAGGTTTTATGGAAGTGCTATACTCACTATCAACTTGTGAAGGAAATTTAGTTATTTATTACTATTTTTAACAAAATTCTACTATGCCTGCTTGATTGTTGAAAATACCTAAATAGATTCAATGATTTGTCTAAGATCAAGAAGCTAGGAACTTAAAAAATTCCAGAGTCAGTCTTGACACCCTGAACTTCTGACCCCTCCTCAACACTTTCCTATTGCTTGATGCCAGGGTTGCTGTATGTCTTCCATCGTGTCCTTATAGATCTCTCTGATCTTCAGACCCACTCTATTCTTAATCTTACCTGTGGTGGCCCGGCTGAAGAACAAAACATGATTTCTATAAATAGTCCTAGTATATATTTTCCATCAAATATTAATGTTATATTACTTTGTATAGAGAGAACACAGATTGGTTTGGAGTCAAGAAAACTGGTTTTAAGGAACACTCCTACTTATTTAGCCATGTGATATCTCACATTATCTAGCCTTAGTTTTCTCATCTGTAAAATGCAGATTATAATATCCACCTCATTGAGCCGCTGTGAGGCTCAAATTAAGTATTCCATATGAAAATATATGGCAAACTATAAACTTTTATGAAGTATAAATTAGTACTACAGAGAAAACATGAATTCTGCATGCTGATTTTGAAAGAGAAAGTTATGATTCCAATCCTGGATTTAGAGGAGGAGCTCAATTTTATCATCTGTAAAATGGTACTAATGATATTTGTACTGCCTACTTCATGGAGTTGTGAAGAAGATGAAATAACAAAATAACGCATATAAACTTGACTGATTACAATGTAAATCTATTTATTATTATTGTTTTGTGCACTTCCTGTCATAGGTTTATTTATTAACCATTATTCACTATCTATGTAATTCCAATGGAATAGCCACTTTGGGGTACATAGTGGTACCTGGTAATGTATCCAAAAAAGTTTGGTCTGACGTAGAAAAGGATCACAGAGAAAGGCAAGACAAAACACATCTGGTTAGCATTGCCTTTTCTATAAAAATAAAATTCATTGTTCAAATAATAGCATAAATTCATTAACCATCATTTATTCTTACTATGTGTAACACATTATACTAGGAACTGAGGGAAATATAAAGTCAACAAGTAAATTCAATAAGCATTTATTAAACCTATATTTTGTGCCAGGCACTTTGATAAGCACAGTGAAGATATGAAGAAAAGTAAAAATGGTCCTTGTTTTCAAAGGGCTCAGACTAATAGGAAAGACAACATTCAAATAAATATGTACAAACAGGATACAGATAACATAAATTGGAGATAATCTCAGGGGGAAGGCATAATCATGAAGGAGATTTGGGTCAGCAAATAAGTCAATAGACATTTATTAAGTGTCTACTATATTCCAATAATTGGTATAGCAATGGGACAGTATGCTAAATGCTGAAACTCCTTCTTCTTCTTCCTCTTTTTCTTCTTCTTCTTCTTCTTCTTCTTCTTCTTCTTCTTCTTCTCTTTTTCTTCTTCTCTTCCTCCTCCCCCCCTTCTCCTCCTCCTTCATATGTGAGGTCATGAAAAACATATTTCCATATTAGCCATGTCCCACAATAGGCAGAAAAATAAAGTGAGAAAATTATGCTTCAATTTACACTTAGAGTCCATTAGTTCTCTCTTAAGCATAGATAGCATTTTTCATCATGAATTCTTCAAAATTGTCTTAGATTGTAGTTGTCTTTCATAGATGATCATCATTCTAATATTGCTGTTACTGTGTACAATGATCTTATGGTTTTGCTCATTTCTTTTTCCATTGTTTCACATAAGTGCAAGTTTGGTTTTTTTTTGTATTTTTCTGAAAGCATCCTCATCTTTTCTTAGAGCACAATTGTATTTCATCATAATCATATACCACAACTTGTTCAATCATTCCCAATTGATGGGCATTCCCTCAATATCCATTTCTTTACCACCACAAGAAAGACTGCTATAAGTATTTTTTCTATATTTAAGATCTTTTCATTTTTTAAATCTCCTTGGGATACAGACTATATCAAAGGTTATTACTGTTTATTACTATTTAGCTCTGGTCTCTTCATCAGAGATGCTTGAAAGTCCTTTATTTCAGCAATTGTCCATTTCCTCCCAGGAAGGATTATACTTAGTTTTGATGACTAGGTGATTATTGGTTTTAATTCTAGTTCTTTTGACTTCCAGAATATCATATTTTAAACCCTGTGCTCCTTCAGCATGGAAGCTGCAGAATCATATGTGATCCTGGCTATGGCTCCATGATATTTAAATTGTTTCTTCTCTCAGCTTGTAATATTCTCTCCTTAACCTAGGAGCTCTGAAATTTAGCTCTAATATCCCTGGGAGTTTTCATTTTGAGGTCTCTTTCTGGAGGTGATTGGTAGACTCTTTCAATTTCTATTTTACCCTTTGTATCTAAAAAATGAAGAAAGATTTCTTTTATAATTTTTTGAAATGTGATGTCTAGGCTCTTTTTTTGATCAAAGCTTGCAGATAATTCAGTAATTCTTTAATTATTTTTCTGAATTTGTTTTTCAGGTCAATTGCTTTTCCAATGAGATATTTTACATTTTCTTCATTTTTAAAATTCTTTTGACTTATTATTTATTTATTGTTTCTTAATATTCCATGGAATCATTATGTTCTACTAGCCAGATTCTAATCTTTTTGTGAACTTGTTTTTATTTTATTTTTTTCAGATTCTAATTTTTTAAGAAATTATTTTCTTCAATGAACTTTTGTACCTTTGCATCTGGTCAGTTCTGTTTTTTAGGGACTATTTTCTTCAGAAGATTTTTGTGTCTCTATTTTACCATTTGATCAAATCACTTTTAGAAGATTTTTTCAGTATGTTTTGTACTTCTGCCAAGCTCTTAATTTACTGTTCATAATTTTCTTTCATCATTCTCATTTATTTTCCCAATTTCCTCTACCACTTTTATATGTTTCTTTGATGCTTCCAGGAATTCTTGATTTAGTTTGTGTCCAATTAGCACTTTGCTTTGAGGCTTTGCTCAAAACTACTTTCACATTGGTGTCTGCTGAATTTTGTCTCAGTCTTCCCTGAAACCCTCATATCTTTTCATGATTATGCTATTTTTGTTATTGCTGTTATTATTTGCTCATCTTTCCAGCCTGTTTCTTGTCCTTTAAATTAATGCAAAGTTGTTTTCTCTTTACCTAGGAGTGAAGACACACTATCTCAAACTTTATGCCTTTTTGTTTTTTATGTTAGAATTTAATTTGTTCTGCTGTTGATTCTGCAGCTAATTCTGAGGGTGTGTGAATTTTTAGTGCTTCCAAAGTATTGTTGTCCTCAAAAAGGTGTGGTCACTTCTCTTCTGGTTTGTGCATTGTTTTTTTCTTTTTAATTAATTAATAATCAATTAATTAATTAATTAATTTTTAGTTTTCAACCTTCACTTCCACTAAGATTTTGAGTTCTGAATAATTTCACCTTCCATTCCTTCCCCTTCCCTAAGACAGTGTGCAATTTGGTATAGACTCTATTTATACCTTCATATTAAACATATTTTCTTCACATTAGTCATGCTGTAAAGAAGAATTAGAAGCAATGGGAGGAACTCCGAGAAAGAAGAAATAAAACAAAGCATATGGAAAAAGAGCAAATAGTATTCTTGTATTTGCATTCAGATTCCAAAGTTCTTTTTCTGAATGTGGATAGCATTTTCCATCATCACTCTTTTGGAGTTGTCTTAAAGATTTGCATTGCTGAGAAGATGTGTTCTGCTTTTACCCAGGATAGTTCCCCCATTTTCTTTCAACCACAAGTACTAACATTCCTCTTAGTGCTGAACATTGAACAAGTTCCCTGCTATCCTGTAGACACAACAACTAGTGCTCCTTTATGCCTTGGAACTCAGATCATGGCCTCTGCTGCCTTGTGATAGACCACACAAATGTTCATTTTCACCCTTGCACTAGAGCACGGGAAGGTTTATGAGCAGTATAGTTGCCAAAGAGTACCAGGTCCTACACCCAGTACCAGCAAAGTTTCCCCTGTAATCTTTTTCTGATTAGTTGTCTGACCCCTGTATAATAACTCTGAGATGAGAGTTCCAGATGCTGCTGCATTATTGCCTCAAAAGTCCACCACCAATGCCATGGACATGTGCTCCAGAATGGCTCTCCCTCCAGTGTTATAGATATCTTCTACTGATCTCCTAAGTTATCTAAGACTGGTAAAAATACTTTACATGTCCTTTTGTTGGCACTTTCTTTTCAGAACTCAACTTAAGGCATTATTTTAAAGTTGTTTGGAGAAGAATGTTAGGATACTTGGCTCCATTTTTTCCTCTACTCTGCCATCTTGGCCCCATCTCTCTAAGTGATAGACTTCTTAAAGAAGGTGAGAATTACTATTGATTAGAGAGATGCAAATCAAAACAACTCTAAGATACCATATCACACCTGTCAGATTGGACTAACATAACAAAACAGGATGATGACAAGTGTTGGAGAAGATGTGGTAGAGTTGGAACACTAATTCATTGTTGGTGGAGCTGTGAACAGATCCAGCCATTCTGGAGAGCAATTTGGAACTATGCCCAAAGGGCTGAAAAAATACCCATACCCTTTGACCCAGCAATAATGCTTCTAGGACTGTATCCCCAAGAGATCATAAAAATGGGAAAGTATCCTACATATACAAAAATATCTATAGCAGCTCTCTTTATGGTGGCTAAAAAACATCAATTGGGTAATGGCTGAATAAATTGTGGTATATGAACGTAATAGAATAGTATTTTGCTATAAGAAATGATGAACAGTAAGACTTCGGAGAAGTCTGGAAATACTTATATGAACTGATGCTGAGTGAAAGGAGCAGAAGCAGGAGAACTTTGTACACAGCAACAACCACAGAGTGTGAGGATTTTTTTCTGGTAGACTTAGTACTTCGTTGCAATGCAAAGACTTAAAAAATTCCTCATGGTTTCTTGAGGTAAAATGCCTTCCACATCCAGAGTAAGAACTATGGAATTCGATCGCAGAATGTAGTAGATCATTTTCTTTTGTATTATATTTTGGTTTGTTTTATGATTTCTCCCATTCATTTTAATTCTTCTATGCAATATGACTAAGGTGAAAATATATTTAATAGGAATCAATGTGTAGAACCTATATAATATTGTATGCCATCTCAGGAAGGTAGGGGGAAAATAGGGGGAAGAGGGAAAGGGAGGGGAAAATATTTAAGTTATATGGAAGTAATTGTAGACCACTGAAAACAAATAAAATAATACAAAGGTGGGAATTTAGCTGAAATTTAGAAGAAGCCAAATAAGATATCCTAGGCCTCCAAAAATCTAGTAGGCACAAGTGAAAATTATATAAATTAAAATATGTTGAGCATTAAGAGGAATTCAAAATGCCATAAAAACATGAGACACACACCAATAAAATTACTAAAATATTCTTTCTAGAAATAGAAAACAAAATAATTAAATTCATCTTCAGAAACAAAAGGTCAAGAATCTTAAGGGAACAAATAAAAAAGTACAAAGAAGTGGGGAGAGTTGTGTCTAGCCATATCAAATCTCTCTCTCCTCTCTCTCTCTCTCTCTCTCTCTCTCTCTCCACACAAACACACACACACACATGCATGTACCTATTATGTTTGTATATATGTGAGTATATATATTTCTTGGAGGTTCTAGGGAACTACTGGAATTTATTGAGTAGGGATTTGGCACGTTTAAATTTGACAGCTGAGTGGAGGATGGTATGGAATAAGGAGAGAAAATTGAGACAGAGAGATCAATATGCAGGGTATTATAATAGACTGGACATCAGGTGATAAAGGTCTGAATCAGTATGTTGCAAGTGTCTGAGGAATTTCAGGTGTTAGAACTTGAAAAGAGATTTGAAATGAGTGATAAGAGTGTGTGAGAATTAAGAATGATTCCTCAGATGTAAGCCTGAATTACTAAGAGAGTGATGATTTCCTCTATAGTAACATGAAGGGTAGGAAGGAGGGGTTTGGAGACAATGATATTGAGTTCAGTTTCAGATATATTGAATTTAATATATCTAATGGACATCTAGTTCTAGAGGTCCAAAAAGCAATTTTAAATGAGAGTCTGGAGTTTAGGAGAGAGGTTAGGGTTGGGTAACTAAATCATCAACATAGAAATGAAAATCAAATTCAGGGAATTGATAAGATCACCAAGTGAAATAGGATAGAGAAAGAGTGACAGTGACAGAGTGAGGGGACATTGGTTTGGTGAGGATGATGATCCAAAAAAAGAATATGTGAAGAATGGTGAAACTAAGAAAAAATAAAAAAAAAGGAAAATGATAAATGCTGGAAGGGTCATGGGAAAACCACATTAATGAAGTGTTGACAGATCTGTGAACTGGTTAGTCATTCTGAAAAGTAACTTGGAATGTGGTCTTATGCGTTAATAAACTTTGCATAACCTCTGATCCATCTATACCACTAGTGGTATTATAACTTCAAAGAGATTTTTAAAAAAAGAAAGTAAAGAGGGAAAGTACTCATATTTATAGTATCTCAATTTTGTGACAGCAAAGAATTAGGAACTAAGGAAGTGGAATGGCTGAAAAAATTATATTGTATAGATTATAGCTATATTCATTATTCTACTTTAACAAATGATGATGGGGATAGCTTCAGAGAAACCTGGAAAGAGTTGGATGAATTGGTATGGAATGAAGTGAATGCAGCCAAGAAAGCAACATATACAGTAACAAAATTATGAAGACAAAAGATTTTGAAATTCTAATGACTACATGGACAACCATGATTCTGGAAGACTCATGATGAAACATTCAATCCACCTCTTCACTGAGAACTGATGGATTCAGACTGTTGACTGAAAACACATATTTTTGGATATGCCCAATGGGGAATTTATTTTATTTCACTATGCATGTTTGCTATAAGGGTTTTGTTTTTTCTTTCTTTGTCAATGGGAGTTGGATTGAAAGGTAAGAAAATAATTTCTTTGTTAATGATTGGATGAAATTAAACTCAGAAAAAAATTTGAGAGAAGTAAAAATTATTGGAATTTGATAAAGGTGGGCAGTATTTTCCTACATCTTAAAAATATTTTAGAGTAAACAAAAAAAAACTTTATCAAGAAATTTATTGTACTTTTTTGATAAAACCCATTTTGACATTAAATTATTTTCTAAATATATTATTTCCCCCAATTCAAGGGGAGAGCCATTCTTTGAAATAAAGATATTTAAAAAGAAAGAAAATAGTTTAACGAAACAAACCAATGCATTATCTGCACCTGAAAGTACATATAATATGCCACACTTTTTCACCTTACCTTTTTACCTCTTGGTAAAAAATAAATTATTCTTTGGAGAAGGACATGAGTTGGGAAATGGAAAGGTTAGAGATATCTGTTCTCCTTTTTAGCCACATAATGATACCCTCATGCTATATGTGGAAGACAGCCTTGTGGTAGATAGAAAATTTAGCTTGGGACATGCCAAGTTTAAGAGATCTGCTCCACATTCAAGATTACATAGGTAGTAAATGACAGACACAAATTTATAACAAGAATATTCTGAATTCAAATTCATTCTTCTTTCTTCTGATCCATATTGGATTTTCTATATTTCCCTCTAATATCAATTTTCATATTTTGTGAGTTTAGAGATAGTGAGAACTAATTCCTAAGCATTAAAGTGCTTTGATGACCTTTAAGGTGATTAATACTAAAGGTTTTTATGGCCTTCTAGACATCTTGTGAACTTTATACCAATTTAGAACAGATATAACCATTTTGCTTAGTTGCAGTAAAAAAATCTTTTTTTGACACAAAGACCCTAAAGCTTCTCATCTTTACCAGGAATTATTGTCTCTCACACACCAGACATAAGAACTACTTCTTACTAAACAATCAAGTTCATAATTGCTGAAGTGATTTTTTTAAGGAGTAAAAATAAAGGATGTATATAACATCCAGTTAACATCTTAAGCTGTATCTATCAGACTGATTATAACTATGACTCATGTTCATAGTAATTCTATATTTGGAAATATAATCATAAAATGATTCCTAGATAAAATTGACAGACATAATGGCATCAATATGACCCCATCACAGTTAGAGGTCAAATCTTTCTAACAGTGGGTTGGGGTTGTTTTGAAAAGGATTCTCCTATGCCTTTCATTGAATTTTCATCCTGCAAATTAAGGGACAAAAGTCATACCAGTTACCCAGCCCCACAACCTAGATGTCACTTTCTATTCCTTAGTCTCATACCCTATATCCTATCTTTTGCTAAATCCCATTGATTCTACCTTGATAACCTCTCATATGCAAAGTTCTTTTTACTCTGACATTGCCACCACTCTAGTTCACGCCCCCATCACCTCAACATCATTACTTCAATAGCCTGCTGGTTGACCTCCCTGCCTCAGGTCTCTCCCTACTCTAGTCCATCCTCCAATCAGCTGTCAAATTCATCTTCCTAAAACACAGATCTGATTGTATCACTCACCTATTCAATAAACTCCAGTAGTTTTTTTTTTTATTCTTCAGGGTCAAATATAAAATCTTCTCTTGGGTTTTCAAAGTTCTTTGTAACCTGCTATCTTCCTCTCTTTCTTACATTTGTTCTACCTTTCATATATCTTACTGTTCTCCATATACTGTAAGATCCAGAGCAGTGGCTTTCTTTCTCTTCCTTGTATGAGTATCGCATTTTCTAATTGCATTTTTATTGGTTGTCTCCTATGCCTGAAAGGCTATTTGTTTTGAGCTCTGTCTCTTGGTTTCCTTCAAATCACAGCTAAAATTCTACCTTCTCCTAGAAGTTCTTCCCAATACTCCTCAATGCTAACCCTTTGAGGTTGTGCCCAGTTTCTGCTGTATATGTCTTATCAGCATATAGTTGTTTGCAGGTTGTGTTCTCTATTTGATTATGAGTGCTTCAAGCACAGTAACTGTTTTTGCCTTTCTTTGTGTCTGCAGCGTTGAACCCAGTGTTTGACGAACAATAAATGTTCAGTGATGACATGATTCATCCTTCATACTTCAATAAATGATTTCATGAAAGATCAAGGTCTGAATAATTCATCATCTATTGACCATTTTTCTTGTGATGAGTGTCTCTGAATTTAGCTAGGCTGATTCTCAGACAAGAGTTCTGGAGGCGTTACCTAGATCATTTATAACTTAAGTGGCTTCCTTGCTATACATCACATTTTTCAAAAGGCAAAATTTGCACCCGTGATTTCAAGTCTAATTTTCTGTCCCTCATGCCTGCATCAACTACATTAATTTTTCATATATGTATATATACACATATATATTCACACACATATGTATAAAATTGTACTTTCAATACTTGTTGCAATTTTGCACAAGACCGTGTCTACATGAATACTTGACCAATATAATGGAAAGGTGAATATTCAAAGATTGATAGATCTATATTCTAGATTGGTAAAAATCTGCTCTGTTGGTAAAACCTTCAAAAACCTTGGATCATTTTCAGACTACAATGAATGAAGCAATATTGCTTTTTATACAGAAAAAAAGGACTAATGATATCTAATTACCTCTTTAAAGTGAAAAGATATAAAATATTATGCAAAATATTTCTTTATATTTTATAACTTAAACCATACATTCTTAACACTGATTGTGTCATGGATACCTTTGGCAATCTGGCAAAGCCTATGGATCTCTTCTCATGTTTTAAAATGCATTAAAAAAAAACCATAGGATTACAAAGGGACTCATTATATTAAAAACAGTTTTCAAAGTGTTCTTTAAAAAAATAAGTCCATGAACTTCAGGTTAAAAACATAATTACTCATATTATGATTTGTTTTTATATCTAAAGTCCTCGTCAGATTAACTTTATATTTTTCAACTAGCCCAAGGGACAGCATTTATTTTAAGATCATTTATAATCATCATCAAGTAAGGTTGGTAGGAGGAAAGTGCTAAAAGAAACAGATATAAGATGCATTGCTACAATGATGTAGCATCCTGATTCAGAGAATGATTTCCTGAATTATCATAGTGCATTCAGTACATATTTTCATTTTCTTTCCCCATGTCAGGAAGTAAAACAACTTAATGGAAGCATGCATAGATCAATTTAAAATGTGTGTAAAACTGCTGGAAATCTTAGGAACCCCAGTAAGGAGAGATCCTTGCCTTAGGACAATAAAATGTAATAGTACTTCAATAGTATGGAACCAACAGAATTTAGAACAGTTAGAAACCAATGGGCTAATATCAAAATAAGTAAAATTATCCATTGAAGATATTAATAGGCTGAGATGTGCAGACAAAACTGGAAAAGGAAGTCTGTTCAGGGTGGTACACAGTGGGGCACACAGTGAGAGTAATGATGTCAAATTTAAAATTAAGAATTAAAAAAGGAAACTAATAAATTACAAAGCACAACCTAAAGATTTTAGCAACCCACAATGAGCTAACTTTCAGAATTAGTGGATTGATTTGTTTTTTTTATCAACCATAAAAGAGAAGTGGATTTCCAGTCCATTTTATTAACTTTTATCAAATGAATGCAGATTGCTTTGAAATGTAATCATGGCTGAATCAATTTTAAATCTAATGATTTTTTAAATCATGATACAGAAACTGCCTGATTACAAAGATTATATAGAGTTAATGGTCCCCATGCTTAAAGGGAAGTAACCAACGAGGCTTCCCCACTAAGTCAAATTTATATCAGCATTACATGAATACGGTAAAAAAAATGTTTAGAACCAGTAACACTCCTTCCATAATTTAACATTAAATTATGACAGCCATCCTGACTTGGGAAGCCCATTCTGTCTTCCATTTACTATAACTGAATATGAGATTGACTAGAAAGCTGGAATACTACAGTTCTTATACCAGATGGCATTAAATACTGACTCCAGCACTTAACACAATATCTGGCACACAGTAAGGATTTAATAAATGTTTGATTTAAGCATTGATTGGTTTATATGGAAGATTGATTTCAGCGGAATATATTTTAACCACAATTTTAATATATCACACACATATAATTATGTCCCAAAGGAGTGACGTTCCTTTATTAATATTTTCATCTCCAAAAAAGTAATAGGAGTCTGCTTTCCAACTAGAGATCTATTTACTTAGATAACCTAGGGGCAAGATCTCTGCTTATCTAGAAGACTCATCAACTGGAGTATGAGAAATGAATGCTTCACCAGCAATCAAAAATCCTTGGTAACTGCATACCATGAAAGGGTTTGTAGGAAGCATAATTTCTTATTGCTATCCATTTCAGATAAAGCCACACATAAAAAGAAAATCTGTGGGGTCACTTGGCCCAATACTAATCAATTTATTTGGCTCAGTCTCACACGTAATAATATGGTTCATACAAAATTGTACTGGTTTGCATGAGGAGGTGATTTTCATTCTATTATCATCGTACAAAGACTAGACTGGCATAGTTAGTCCACAGTAGAGATGGCTTAATGTTTGAGGTGAAGCAAGACTGTCGTCATAGCCCAGTAATTTTTACTTATCATTGGAATTGACAAAATGTGCACTTACAAAGGTACAAATTACATGATAGGAAAATTAGTGTCCCAACAAACACAGATGATTTGGCCAGAGTAGATGACACAAATGGCTCTGTGATCAAAATGTTGGACAGCATAAGTGAGGTTGGCACAGTCAGGAGTCTAATGGGAGTAAATTCATGTTCCAGTTAATCAATGGTCAGAAGAAGAAAGTGCCCCCTACTCAATTTCAAATACAAAATCAGGAGACTTCAGTAATGTCTGAAGAAAAACCTGTTCTTGAAATCTCTACGAGTTTCAACACTTCAAATTCTTCCAAGAACATGATAATTAATCTGACTACAGACTGAGACCTCTCAAATGTTTAAACTGGCTCCCTGGCCAAAAATGATACAGTCTACTCTCATCTTGTCCTGTGTCTCATTGTACCTCAAGAATGGTGTGGTCCCAAGAGTAACCTCAAATTCTTGTCATAAATTTAAAAAGATGGAAAGAGATGGCTACATTTTACCCAAAGAGTCAGTATTGAGTGCCCGTATCTCCCCTATAATATAAGAATGGTATGATGAAGCTACTACAAAAAGCCAGTTGGGTTACAGGATGAAGTTTCTGGCATCAAACAATGTGGTCCAACTTTCTCACAGTTGAGTGATATGATGAGGAATGGAATCAAATCATCCAGAAGACCTTGCTATCTATTTGCATTACTCCATGGAAAGAAATTTTGGAAACAAGGGTGCAATTGCCTCTAACATCTGGTTCTGGCTGTGGATAGCCTGCCAGAAATTTTTAGATGAAATTTCAATCAAACAGAGAGGAAATCATTGTGTCTTGCCTCTGTGATTGAATGACTGTCTTTTGACCCTAGATAGAGTAAAGGGAAACCTGAAATAAGTACTGAGATGATATTTTAAGCAGCAACTAGTCTATAGACTTGATTGGGGTAAAAATATATTCTATTACCTCTATGGCTGCGGTCTCAGTTAATTGTTTTTTTTTGAGAAAAATCCTTTACCTGATTTTGAGATTGTCAGTTCATTCATGAAGCCAGACTGTACTGTAATCCACTGAATAGGACCTGGAGTTTTGGCTCTAGAGGCAAGTGTTGTCATTTGGTGTGGGGCAGTGAATGAAATATTCCTATACATCATCTGTAATTGAGGTCCTTCACTGAATGGAGATATTTATCCAAAGGCATAATGCTATTTTAAATAGACTAAATAAATAAAAAATATTTAAATTTAGATATTTTAAATAAAAAAACTATCAAAGTGCCAGAAATAACAGAGATGTAGCTTAATGCAAATTTGACAGTTCTTGAATAGTGAAAGACTTTGACTGTCTTTAGTAATCTTGGTCAATAGGAACTATATTGCCACCATTTTAGATAGGGTCATTGACTTTGAAAATAGATATCCTGCCTTTCAATCAGCCAGAGCTGGAAAAATTAAGAAAAAAACCAAAACAGATAGTTTGTCAGCATCTGGCATAGGAAGCCTATGGCGTAAATTGGAACATGCATCTAGTGGATGGCATAGATAGGAGGATGGGATCCCCCAATAGCATTGTACTGTCTACATTAAAGATTAATCTGAAGTATGATAGTATGATGAGCAAATTGAAAGTATAACAAGGAGCAGGGACATATATGTGTGTAGGTATATACGTAAGTATGTATATATACATATACCATACGTGTGTATATATACATATACCATACGTGTGTATATAAAAAATATATAAACACATATGTGAAATATACAGAAATGTGTATATGTGCGTGTGTGTGTGTGTGTGTGTGTGTATGAGAGACAGAGGGAGATGCAGAGACAGAGACAGAGAGAGATAGAGAGAGAGAAGGAGGAAGAGGAGAAGGAGGGGAAGAGAGGGAAGAGAATGAGAGAGCAAAAGAGCATATAACTGTAATGTCAGTATACAGAATGAATTCTTGAAATTACATCGATAATTATATTTCCTTATTAATTTATATGCAATGTTCTATGATGCTGCCTTATTATTTATTTTGTGATAAAAATGTACACATGTAATATCTCTTTTGATTTTATAGTACTATTTTATTATCAGGTATTTGCTTAATCTTATAAAAATCTGTACTTGTAGACTTGTTCAGTTAAACATTAGTTGAACTAAATAAAAGTATCTAGCTAGTTAAAAAACTATCAAAAAAGAAGTGACACATTCCTTGCTTACCCACCCCACATGAGCTGGCTCATTCCCCCAAGATGTTTTGTTCAGAGACCTCCAGGTGTCAATTACAGAGGCATATTTTCTGTCCCTTGTGGGTGGGAGCTGATGGTGCAGTGGATAAAGCACTGGCTCTAAAATCAGGAAGACCTGAGTTCAAAACCAACCTCAGGTTGGGATGCTTATCGTTGTGTGACCCTGGATAAGTCACAGTTTGCCTCTCTTTCTTCAGCTATAAAATTGGGACAATACTAGTACCTTCTGAGAATTAAATAAAATTACATTTGCAAAAACATACTTAGCACAGTGCCTGCCTTACAGTAGGGGTTACACAAATGTTTTGTTTTTGTTTTTGCCTCCTTCCCCTTGTGTCAGACACCAAAATATCTATTTACTAGTTGTGATTCTTGAATTACTCATTGATTTTTCAAGTTCATCTCCAAGGACTCTGCTAATGTAATCCCTACTATTTCTTCCTCCCTCTCTCCCTCCTTTTCCTTTCTTTTCCTTCACTTCCTCCCTTCCTTCCTTCCTTCCTTTCTTCCTTCCTTCCTTCCTTCCTTCCTTCCTTCCTTCCTTCCTTCCTCATTTATCTATTACACAGTGATATAAGACTGGGGATATCAAATTGCATCCTGGCCCTGCCACTTACCATTGTGTGACCATGGGCAAGTCACTTGATCTCACTCTCAGTTTCTTTGTCTGTGAGGGAGCTGGATTCACTCAATGGGTTCTAATGTACCTTCTGACTCCAAATCTATGATCCTCTTAAGCACCTACTTCGTACAATGGACTTAGACCTTAAACAATTTTCCATGAATGCCCAGATTGGAGTTTTCTCTTGAATAAGAATTCTCAGCAAAATCCTAGAACCACAGACTTTTGGAGTTGAAAGGCACCTTAAAGATCAGCTACTCCAGTCAGACAGTGTATTATTGTGAATGCTACTGTCCAAGGTACACATGGAATACCAAAATGCACTTAAGAACCCCTTCCCCGCAGTATCTATTTCCTTTGTTTTCTCGCTGCTGCTCACCAACTGCTCTTCACTTTCCCAGCTACATTATTTATTATGCATTCATTACTAATTCCTGAACGATGTAGCTATTGCATTTTCTATTATTAATTTTGTAAATCATTTTGTGATATACTCTTCTGAAATATGCTATTTAAAATAACAATACTAATTGATATTATGTAGGGATTATTACAGTGGTTTTGCTAAAACAGAAAGAATGATGAAAAATCCTTACACCAAACACATTAAAATTTGCCAAAAAACTATCCAGGAATAGCAGATGTCAGAGCCCAGTAACTTAATCAAAATCTGAAAGCTGTCAAAAATGTCAATAAACTTAAAAACCATTAAGAGAGAAGT
This sequence comes from Potorous gilbertii, assembly GCA_028658325.1. Lineage (NCBI taxonomy): Eukaryota > Metazoa > Chordata > Mammalia > Diprotodontia > Potoroidae > Potorous > Potorous gilbertii. The sequence goes on from CM053773.1 coordinate 119,528,126, forward strand.
CAGAATCCACTAAAAAAGATTCTTTATTTATTTCATAAGTAAATCTACTTCTGAGAAAAAGCAGAATCTCCCAAACATATTCATATAAAAATAAAACAATTAGAATATTCAGAATCTTATTACCATTTAATCAGGTAACTGGCATTTATTCAACACTTAAGTGCTCCAAATAAAAAGCCAAAACTAAGGTTTTCATTTTCCCAAGGAATTTACTTTCTGCTACCCCAATGCCCCTTTATTTCTGGTGCAGGGGTATCAGAGAGATCATAACATATTTTTATGATTGTATATATATATACATAAATATATGAACATATATATATATACACAAATACATATATGTATATATTTAATATATATGTATATATGCATGTTTGCATCTATATCTCTACATATACGCATTTATGCACACACTCACATATACACACATGTATATATCCACATGCTTACATATATATGTATACATACATACATACATTTATGCTACCATATATTCCTTGAGCAGGGGGAAATTTTTTATTTACCACACCAGAACAAGTGTGATTTGAAAATGTTTTCTTAAAAATTTCAGTGAGGGATCTCTGAAGTATTCATCTCCAAGGCATCTAGAGTATGAAGGATTATATGAAACAACTAAACTTGAAAATTCTTCCCCTCCCCAAAATGGCCAGTTATACTGTGGCTCACAGTGATCCTAGGGGGTCATGCCAATTAAAGTGAAACTCTAGAAAAGCCTTTGAAGTAGTTTTGTCCTTGACTTGATGGAGGAACAAAAGTGTTTTTTATTACAGCAACATCTGATAAGCCCTTTAATGCAGTATGCTTGGCCCCCATGTGATCTGAGACTACAATTTTAAAAATGGAAAATATTTATGAACATAGGCCCTCTGAAAGACTTCAGCAGACAACAAAGAATGAAAGATCGGAATCTAGAATGCTGAGGGGCAGACTCTTTGTTGTATGTTTCTCAAAAATTAATGAAACAGTTTTATACATCTTTGAATTAGAAAGTCAAGAAAAAGTCATGATCTATAGGTCAGTCAGGGTAAAGTTTGCCCATAAGACATAACTCCTGCTCATATGTTACAGGCATTCAAGTACATTCATATTTCCTGCATTTTCAATAGTGCCAATCAACATTAAACTTTCACTAAGTTTTTACAGGTCATGGTATTTTTCCCTAATTGTAATGACAAGATATATGTGTATATATATATACAGACACATACATGAGAGAGGTAGTTCCTAGCCCTTAAGCGTGTTTAGTCTTATGAATTGCTATTAAGCTTCTTTTCAGTATTAACCATTTGCTTAAGTAAGGAAAAATTTGGCTTTGTCCTCTGGGGGAATGGGGTGGGGGTAGGGGGGTGGGAGAGCATATCCTGCTCAATGAAGAGGATTGTGACCAGAGTCTTCAAGCATTTCTTTCTGCCAGAGTATTTTTCTTTCATCTTATTCTCCATTTCTGCATGTGTGTGGGCGTATATGTATGTAAATATGCCTAAATCTGATTTCATAAGGGAATTTCAGAATTAAGACTCTTTAATGAGTTATGGTGCCTTTATCATTATTTAAAGTGCATTGGGTAAAACAAAAGATATTAATGTATAGTAGCAGGATGACTAAACAAATTAAAATTTGTCTTCACTAAGTAGCACAGTCATATGGAGATTTATAAATGAAAGAAATGTGAATTCTGTTGTAACTTGTATTGTAAAATCTTTAATGAGCTTTAATAATAAAGTCTGATATAATTTTAAGAAAAAAATCTACACTAGTTTCCATTCTTCAAAAACTAAGCATTAAATATCACATATATATATATATATATAAAACAACCCTTACTGATGCTCATCCCCAACCCCAACCCCACAGGCATTATTGTGCCAGGTACCCAGCAGTGATCACTCCTACTCCCTCAGGACACAAGTAGTAACTATGAACAAGGTCAAGAGTCTTCACTATTTATTATCAATCAGATGTAATTTGTTTTGCAAAGGGTATTTGTTAAGCAAGTATGGCAAGAAGAGTTATGAAAGCATTAAACAGTGTGCCAGACCAGGGACACCCTTTCTCCCCCTGCCCCTCCATAACACATACACGGTGCTCTTAGCAAAAGTGGAATTAAATTTAAAACATGGAATCAGAGAAAAAACTTACTGTTCCTGCCTACTAGAAATCCCTTTCTTTCTTCATGGAGTGCTCATAAAATCTTCCTTAGGAGGAGTACTTTCCTAAACTTCAAAGATCAATGCCTTTGTGGAATCCTGAACCAGTCTTTCCTTGCTATGTTTAGTGTATTCTTGGTACGTCTCTCATGTCCCTATACAGGTTTCCATCAGTCACTGCTGCTCTGGGGACATAACCACCAGTGTTCCTAAGAATTCTAGAGCTTCTAAACTTTCAAAGTCAGCAAGATCAATGGGGAAGGTGATGGGGTTCTCATTCTACCTTATATTCCCCAGGCAATTTTCTATCAGTGCATCTTCACTGCTGGATTTGACAAACACTTCACTGATTTGCTCCTGAAATATTGTATTTCAAACTGGCACACACACACATATATGTGTGAACACATTCATGTACATACACATTCACACATGGCAACGTTTTGGATATGGGGAAAGGTTTGAGTGGGAATAAAATGTCAGGGATGAAATGTAGGTGAAAAAGTAGGAGAAATAATTATTATAAATTTAAATGCAATACAGAGTAATTCTGGGAAGATGGCAGAGTAGGTCAGAAATTTACAGGTTCTCCAGATTTCCTCCACTGACAGAAAATCAACATGAAATGAAGGTAGAGCAGTAAAAATAAAGGGGTAGAACAAATATCTTCCTAAGACAACCTGAGAAAACCTCAGAAAAGATGGAGTTTTCAGGGGCTGAAGTTTGGTCTTGGTGAAGTATGGATACATCCAGGCTAACTCTACTGAATTAACAAACAGCAGGCCCTGAGGGCAGCTACATTGAACAGAGTAGACCTCAAGAATTTTCACCTCACTCAGATCCTCACTCAGAGCCTCAAGAAATTTTACCTCCCAAATTTTCATCTAAGGATGACTAACAGATGACTGAAAGGAGGAAAACTGACACCTCCCACAATACAAAGGCAATCATGGCAGCACTACTGAGGACTGCTGCTGTGAATGATTTCGAGGGTCTAATTGCATAGTATAATGAACTGTCTATTTATTCAGCAACAAACTAAACATTATTCAGTAAAGTAAAGCATACTATTCATAGCAACATCCTTAAGTAAAACATATTTTATATATATATATGTATATATAGATATAGATGTCATAACAATTGCAACATCCTTAATCAATATCAAGTATCCAAGTAAAGTCCTTTTTCAAAACACCACATCATTCACTTCTAGGTCACAATAAGAACAACATTCTTAATCAATACACAGTGTCCAAAAGTTTTCTCTCATCTTGACTCGAGGCTGACTTCCAAGCACCATGTCTCCTCTGTGGGTCAATCACCCCCAGTTCTTGCCTGGGTTCATACACAGGCAGCTCTCTGCTTCTGCTCCTTGTCTCAGGTCATGAGGACTGTTCCTCTCCAAATTCTTCCCCGTTTCTAGGAAGACAAAGCTTAACAGGACTATAACAATATTTATACATATTACCAGAGCCATCATCTCAATCCACTCAAAAAGACCAACAGACAGGGCTTCTGTCTGAGAAACCAACAGAGATCAACAGACAAGGTTTCTGTCTGAGAAATCAACAGAGATCAACAGACAGGGCTTCTTTTTGTAAAACCAACACAGACTGGGCTTTGGTGTCACAAACACTCTTTCTGTTAGGCCTGCCCACAAGCAAGTTCCCCTAGCCTATTCATGTTCCCTTTTCTCTCATCTCTGTTTCTGTCTCTTCTCTCTCATCTCTGTTTCTGCCTGCTCTCTCTCCACTATATATGTGTATGTATTATGGTATATATATATATGTATATATATATACACACACTGTTTCTAATAAAAAAATCTTGATTGTTTTAATTAAAGGCAAGACTCAATCAAAGGCACTTGATTGGCTGAAACTTAAACAATAAAAGTTCCTATTTTGCTTGCTTGCAGTTACACACCACCACCACAGTTGCTTCCAGAAGCTAAGCATAGGCATGCTGACCAGATATGACCTCCAGCTGTGGCTGTGCGTGAGGAGGTGTGAGCATAGGTCCAGCGAGTGCAGAAGCAGGACTAAGGATCCTAACTATGACTTAGGGGAAGAAGAGAACCTGAGGTTCAGGGCAACATTACCTAAAAACTCAGGATTTAAACCTGATAATAATAAGCTGCTAAAAATAAAATAAAACAAAATTTTAAAAAAGTAAAAAGTGAACAAAGAAAAAAAGAAACTGACCACATATAGTTACTTTGGTGCTTAAGAAGATATGAATATATATTCAGAGGATGATAGCTTATTAAAAAAAAAAGCCATTCTTACCCCAAAGAGTAACATCAAATAGTCACAAGCCTAAAAGAAGTTCAAATTCAAAAATCAAATAAGAGAGATATAAGAAAAATTAGGGAAAAATCAAAGCAATCCAAGAAAATCATGAAGAGAAACTTAACCAATTGGAAAAAAGAGAACCAAGATCTTAAAAAAGGAAATAACTCCTTGAAAACTAATTGGGCAAGGAGAATGAAATGATATTATAAGACACCAAGAAATAATAGAACCAGAAAAAGTAGAAATGAATCTGAAACATCTCATTAGAAAAAACAACTGATCTGGAGAACAGATTGAGGAGACACAATAAAAGAATTGTTGGACTACCTGAAAGTTATAATTTTTAAAAAAGTCTATATGCAATATTATAAAAATTATTAAGGAAAATTGTGCCAAAATAATAGAACAAGAAGGGAAAGTAGAAATACAAAAAAAAATGTACTACACATCACCTGAAAGACATCCCTGGAGGAAAATTTAAAGGAATGTCATAACTAAGTTTGAAACTCCCAAGTTAAGGAGAAAATATTCAAGCAACAAGATAAAAAAAATACTGTGGAAATACAGTCCAGATTTCACAAGACCTAGCAGCTCCTGCTATAAAAGACCATAATGCTGTATCTATATATATTTGAATTCATATGAATGTCAAGCCTGAAGGGCTTTTGGATTCCCCTTTTGGAGGTTAGTTGTTTCATAGGCTCTATCTATAGCTAAGTAACTTTCAGTTACTTTTGAGAGTTCTGACAACATGCCTGTAAGTAGCTCCTATTGTTCACTGACGTGATATCTGCTTTTCCTAAAAAAAATCTATCCTGAATATTTTGTTATGTGCTAGAAGAATGTATATTGATACCCTTCCTCCTTTTGGTAAAGAAGTGTTAACTTTTCTATAGCTGTGTTAGGGTGATGGCTCCAATGTTTTATTAATGGCTTTGTGCTGGTTCATCTTAGTATATTTTCTAAATTTGATATGGTTCATTTTATAATTTTAAACTTGCACATTTTGAAATGTTGTTTAGGTATTAATTAATAATAATAATGTTGTTTTAAACAATATTATTCCATTCTGCTTTTTAAGGCATTCTCCTCATTGGCTTTTTGAACTTCTTTTCCCATTTGGATTAGTCTAGTTCTAAAGCTGTTATTTTCTTCAACATTCTTTTGAAACTCATTTAGTAAGTTGTTGAGTCATTTTTCATGATTTTCTTGCACCACTCTCATTTCTCTTCCCAATGTTTCCTCTACTTCTCTTACTTGATTCTCAAAATTCTTTTTTGTGGCCAGAGACCAATTCATATTTTACTTGGAGGCTTTGGATGTAGGAGTTTGACTTTGTTGTCTTCTTCTGGTTTTATGCTTAGATTGTCCTTGTCACCAAGGATGTAAGTAAAAACATTTTCCCAAAAACATAAGATTCCATAGTCCATTTTTACTTCTGTTTGCTCATTTTCCCAGCCAATTACTTGATTTTTGAGCTCTTTGTTAAGTAGAAGGTATACTGCCCTAAGCTTCAAAAGTTTTGTGTAACTGTTTTCAGAAATATTTTAAGGGACCTGTACATTTTCAGTTCTTCTAAAGTTGTATGATCAAAGGAGAGATGTTTACTACTCTCATGGCTTGTGCTGTGGTCTGTGAGCAAACACAAGCTCTTTTTTCTGCCTTGGAACTATAAGGGGGATTCCCTCTCCACTTCCACGACAAGTTCCACCATCCCAGTGCTCTTCTTTGCCCCAGGACTGTAACCCAGATCAGCTACTCTAGAAGCAGCCTCTGCTGTGGCAGTGGTGCCACTGTCATGGACCTGGGGCAAGTGAGATACATCTCCCACTAACATTAGAAGTTTTCTTTGGTGTTTGTGGGTTGAGAAGTCTAAAAACTGCAGCAACTGCCAGTGATTTAGTCCCCTAAGGTATGATCCATCTATACCAGCAGAGCCTAAGCTGGACTGTCCTCCACTTCTAGACCAGTGTGATAGACCCTTCCTGTTGACCTTCCAGATTGTCTTGGACTGGAAATTTGCTTCAGTCTGTCATTTTGTGGCTTCTGTTGCTCTAGAATGTGTTTAGAGTTATTTTTACAGGTATTTTGAGGGATTTAGGGGATAGGTAAGACAGGTCTCTACTTCTACCCTGCCATCTTGGCTCCACTTCCCCCAACAATATAATTTAATGGATTTAAGCATTTTCTTGCCATTCAACTTTGTTTTTAGAATCCAACTACAATCTTCTCCATAACATTTGTATATTCTATGTGTCTTGGTTTAAGGGGACCAACAAATTTATGATTATCACCTTTATTCATTGGTTAAACTTGATATTTGACCTTGAGATTCAAGCTCATTGCTTCAATCTCTGTTCCTCTTTGACATAAGTTAAGAATTTTGCATATATCAAGTCCAAAGTACATTTTGATGTGGGGGGGGGCGGGAATTTTCACAAGATACAATAGCACTCTTTGTATTTTTATCCCTAATGCTTACTATACTTCTTGGCACACAAAAGGAAATTAATAAATGCTTGTTGTTAATTGATGAAGGAGTTGTTCAATTTGTTGTTCTTTGAGCTATATGTCTTAAAGGCATCCATATACACCAAATGGTAAATAAGATGTTTGGTTCAGCTACTTTAAGTTATATTAAATTCTATTTAGGAATGATGATAATGGTTTTAGACCTCAACTTAATTAGACTTACACTATCTCCCCCCAAAAATGTCACATTTTATATGAATTGTACTTGACATTATCATATTGGTGGCATGTTTTAAACAGAAAATACTTTTCCATGTGGACATCAGATACTTTAGCTTTCTTACCATATGTGAATCTGTTGCATATATTTGTAGTACATGAATAAGCCATGAATGTAAAATTGAGTCAAAGACTTTATGATAATCAATGAAGGCAAATATATTTAAAATTATTTTCTTGAAGTTTGTTCAATAATTAATAAATTAGTGGCAAATTTCCTTTTTATCTTTGTGACATTTTTGCGCATTCTGAAACTCGGAAAATATATATTTTAAGTACTTATAGATTGTTTTGCTCATTGTACAAAGTCTGAATGCTTTGTAATACTACATTTCTAATTGTCACATAAATGGAGAACTCACTGATCTTCCCATCCTTTGTAACAAATGTTTTCTGTCAAGAAAGGTGAAATTAGACATGCTTGAAAGGAAGCTGGTAAAGTGCCTTACTAAGAATTCAGAAACAACTGTGAAGTATTTGAGTCAATCATTCTGTATGTTTTCCCATCTCAATAATTTCTAATTTTATGGATAGGCTAGAGTTTCAGTCACTTCCCTTGATTTTATTCATCATATGAATGGTACAGGAACTTTATGCTTCTCATTTGATCCACATTGAGATTCATAGAATACTTTCATCACACTATTTGGGATACTAAGAGCTAGGTGATGCAGTGGATAGAGCACCAGTGCAGGAGTCAAGAGGACCTGAGTTCAAATCTCACCTCAGACACTTGACACTCACTAGCTGTGTGATGTTGGGCAAGTCACTTAACTCCAATTGCTTCATCCTGGGCCATCTCCAGTCATCCTGATG
>CM053773.1:119536257-119560943 GCA_028658325.1 Potorous gilbertii
AGGCTGGTGACATGCACAGCCCTCCCTCTCTCAAAACAAAGTCAAGTACAAGTCATGTCATCATTTCTCTGATGGCATGGTCTTCTTGGGCAACAAAGGACGAACACACACACACACATACCTTGGAACACCAAGCCAACATGATATCACTGGCTCTGTGATGGTCAACTTTTCTGCATTATTGCCAGACTTCCACAGTCCCCAGAGTAGTCTTAGGGCATATAAAATCCATCCTCTACATCAAGACTGTCCGGTATCTTCTTACTTTGTCATTGTTCTCCTCTCTTTTCTATAAAAAAAAATGGATTTAACTTGAAGATGGTTATTTTTGTTACTATCATTACTCCATTGAATTTATGTAATATATATATATTTGTATAATTATAAAATCAATTTTCATAGCTTTATATGTTCTACACCAGCCAAAATTAAGACAAATCAAAGCATTTCCCATCCTGTACATACATGTCCTCTGTCCTGTAACTTCTTCCCCTTCAAAAGAGAGGCCCTTTCCATTTGTCCTTATTCACTTTTAAGTAGTGGGGAAATAAAATATATATAATTTGCTTAAAGAAAGGAATTTACTCAGTGAAAGGTGCATCATTTAGAAAGTAGACCAAGTCAGCATAAAATGAACTGAAAATGATTATAGAGTATCTGTACTTCACTAAAAAAAGTATTCTCAGGCCAAAACATTAAGGAAACACAATCCATTACTTGAAAAACACTTAACTTTCTAAACCTTTAGGAAAATGTTTGTTTTATAGATGACTTCATTTTCTTCATTAAATCTGTGCTCTGAATATATTTGTCTACAGATTAAAATGGAGCTGACCAACTTTTGAAGGATTCTTTCCTTTCAACTCATTAACTGCAATGACTCCCTTTTAATGTCTTTTTCCACTATCTTGAGCCCTACTCTGCATGTTTTCTCAACATTTTTAAATAATGTAAACGGTCACAGAAGAGGAAATGGCCTAAATTACATTTAATTTTTATTCTTCTACTAATTATACTTCAAGAAAGACTTTAGAGAAGCAAATAAATAGAAGCAATTTTATTGAGGATAGCTAAGATCCTTTGAGGTTTTTTTGTTGCTTTGCTGGTTTTTTAAAAAGTATTCATAAGGTCATTTTAGTTCAGGATGAGTCAACCTTAGCAAATTATCAAGTAGGTTCAGTTTGCCCATGGGGAAGTCCCAGTTCCCCATTCTTTAACCTTTTCCCTCTTTCCAGTAAATAAATGGGTTACTAGGCCCCACTTTCTGTGTAGCTTTCTTGCTTATCAGTTAATCACTAATAAGATCTCAGTTTATAAGATTTAGGTTAGGAGCCCTCACAGAAGTGTTCAGAGTTTAACCAGGGACTGGATTATATTTCCTATATCAATGCCCTTTTCTGTGAAGACTGGGCAGCAGGGAGAGACAAGTCTGTAACAACTGTAAGAACTGGGTCCTGTCCACCTAGAATTGCTAAAAACAACACAAAAGCAACTAACGTAATCCAATTTTTCATTAAGAAACAACTGACTTCTCTGATAAGATACTTATCAAATACAAGCTATTAAGATCACACAATTGCAGATTTAGAAGGCAGAAGCAGTGGAGATATTAAATCACTAAATTTGAAGTCAGAGGATCTGTGTTAACCCTAGGTCTTCCTGTGTGACCTGGGTGAGTAATTTAATCTCGGGAAGTTAGAACTTAAATTTTTTTTTAACACAGTTTATAACAGATAAAGCAATTCCAACTTTTGGACAGGGGATACTTAATTTTAAAGCATTTACAATATGGACCAGAAAAGAAATTTTTGTTTTTTTTTAAACATTAACCAACTGAGACACAGATAATATTTATGTTGCTAACTTCACGAACTCTTGAGCTAATTGTCTCCACAGTATTACTAAGAATTAAAGGACCCTAACTTATTGTGTTGGTCTAAAGTCCTATGCCTAATAGCTTCATTTTAGACAAGCTCAGATGTTTAGAACTTAAATTTGTAAAATGAGAATAGTAATAGCTCCCATCTCCCAGAATTCTTGTGAGGATCAAATGAGATAGTATTGGTAAGATGTCCAACCTGACCCATAGTAGATGCTTAGTAAATGCTTCTCCCCTTCCCTGCCATTTAGCTCTTAGTTTTATCAGTTATAAAATGCAAGTTGGATGAGAAGGCATCTAAGGTTCAATGAACCTATGATCCTATGACTTAAGAGACTAAGCTAAATAAAAATATCCTCCATAACATTCCTAACAATTGCTATCAAGCTTTTGTTTAAATACTGTCAAAACATAGTGAATTCACTATCTCCACTTTTCAACAGTCCTAATTATTAGTCATTTTTTACCTTATATATACTCTAATCTTTTTGCAGCCTCTATGGCTTTCTCCTATTTTGGCCCTCTACAGCAAAGCACAATAAATTAGATCAGTCTTCCACAAGACATCTCCTCAAATACTGGACATTTTCCTCCAGGCTAAGATACCAATGCTCTTCAACATCTTGGTCACCATTTTCTGGCAGCTCTCAAATCATACCAGAGAGGACAGCTACATAGAAAAACCAATGACAGAATAACTGGTTTCTGAGAACATCACACCAGAACTTGCAAATAGCCTTTATCTGCTTATTCCATTTATATCTAATTGATACTCATTGAAAAATATTACTCTCTACGAACAAAATAGACTTGGAAACTCAACAACTTACTATGTACCACCAATATTGAGTTTTTCTTAATTGGTTTGCGTCAATATTTTTTCCTTGTAAATCTGATGCCTGTACAGTGTGCTTTGCCCACCTAATCTATCTATTATTGCAATGGCAGAAGCGGTAGGGATGAGGTGGACATATCAAATATATGGTTGCTTCTGAGTCTTTCTCTGCTCCTATACATGGGTCTAGAATTGCCCTATCCCTTCATCCTCCAAACCCTTGACTTTTTACTTATTCTTCCAGGTAAGTCATAAGTAGATTCCTGGGAAAGATGCAGATTTCAGTCTTAACCCCTCTCTTCAGCCAGGGCAATACCTATGGTTGGGACTATGAAAAACAGTCTCCTTTCATTACTTCCCATTTTAAAGGCAGTTATTAAACTGGCAAATTATAAACAACAAAAGCGACAAATCTTTTAGGTAAAATTGGATATTTAAAATTTTGAAGTGTATGCTACTTTAAACACAATCAGATAAAAAATACAGTTGATATTTCCAGATATCAAGAGTCTAAGGAAATTGCTAAAACAGTATGATATTTATCTGAACTCCAAGTCAGGAAGTCTTGGGTCCAAGATCTGTCTCTGATTATGTGACTCTGTTAAGTCTTTTAATTTCTCAGTAACTCAGACAGCTCTTCAAAACTGTAAGTTGGATATCTACAATTATAGTTTAATTTCCCCCATCAGATTATTTCACTTCATTGATTAGATCATGAGTCAGGACTTTTCCCTTCCCTCCTCTCCTATTCCTTCATCCAATTAAATTATTATTCTTTAGCTATTGAGTGAAAAATCATACTCAATTTTTTTTATGAACAAAGAAAAGTGTCAACTTGTGAGCATTTCCAGGTGCAACTGAGCCAGATTAAAATGTTATTGGCAAACGTTTATCAAAATACAATGTAATAATGTAAATCTGTGGTATTGTAAGTCAATATTAACTCTAGAAATAAGTTTCAATCTGAAGTTGATATTACTGAACTTTTTGTAGAGGGATGAGCTGTCCTGGTTCTGACATGCACTAGTGGGAGGCAGAGAGACTTCTTGGCAATCACCTCACATCTCTAAGCTTTAGTATGAACATCAACGAAAATAGGATAAAAATATGCACTCTATCCATCTCCCAGGATTGCTATAAGAAAAGTCTTTCACAATCAATGTGGATAGTCTAGATCTATGTGTTTTTGGTATAGGAAATTCCCTCTATAATCTCTAGTCCAAATGAATTGCCTGGGGCACAATAAGAATGTGTCTAGATTAGGATGGAAAGCCAGTGTGTTATCAGAGGAAGGATTTGAACCCAGGTCTTCCTGAGTCTCCATCCATTATACACATGCTGCCTCACACAAGTCTTTTGGTACCATATAAATTTGAGTTTATTTTATTTTATTCTTTAGTGATGTTAATCATCTTTGCTGGAGACTTCCAGAGTATGTATATTATAGCCAGATTTCTAGACAGTCAGCTAAAGATAACTCTGTTATTTAGAATCACTTTGAAAGCAGCATATGTTTAAAGAAGAAAGAACCTGGAGAATATGTGTGTGGGGGGGGAAGCTTGAATTTGATTTGTATAAACAAGCAAGGTGTAATTATATTTGTAATGTGTTGTGTTATTTTGATTAGGACCTGTGCTTTCATGAGTTATCTAAAATTCATAATCTTATGAAGTTGCCTAAAAAAAAACGATCATGTATTTAGAGGTAGAACAGCTCTTGAGATTATGAAATCAAAATCTCTTTTTTCCAAAAGAGGAAACTCAGTCATAGAGAAATTAAAGGATTTGCCTAGGGTCACACAGGTAGTAAGTATCTTAGGTGGAATTCAAATTAAGGTCTTTCTAAGTCAAAGTCAAGTACCCTAGAAACACACACACACACACACACATACACACACACTTCTTTAGGTTTATAGTCATTAACCACTTAAGCAACTTTCATTGTTGTTCAGTCTTTTCAATCATGTCCAGCTCTTTCCGACCCAATTTAAAATTTTCTTGGCAAAAATACTGGAGTGGTTTGCCATTTCCTTCTCTTATTTTACAGATGAGGAAATGAGACAAACAGGGTTAAGTGACTTACCCACGGTCATGTACCTAGTAAGTATATGAGACCAGATTTGAACTCAGGAAGATGAGTCTTGCTGGCTTTAAGCCTGGCACTCTAATCTATGGTACCCTCTGCAGTCCATTTAAGCAGATAGTCCCCACTGAATTTTGTAGATATATCAAAATGGCAGTTTTAAATTTTTCAAATAGTCATTAATGATTGCAAAGTGAATAACATACAGAATCTCAATTAGTCTTCACAATATGGTTACTATGTAACAATGTAACGATGGTTACTAGAGGAATTATCATCCCCATTTCACAGATGAGATGACCGGTTTAAAGGGACCAAAGGGACTTGCTCATGACAAGCTAGTGTTCCATAGACAATAAGAGTCAAGGCAAAAATTTGAATCCAAATTATTTTGACTCCAAGTACAAGTCCAAGTTGATATTTTGATTATTCAGTGTTTCCAACACTTCCTTAACCTTATATTCATGGATTTTCATGTCCCATAAAAGAACATTAAAAAGAAGAACAATCCTCTGAGGCAAAGTATCTTATTCATACATAGGAAAAATCATGTTCTAGGCATTCCTGGGAGACAAGAGGTCACAATACAAACAGATGGTGATGTGATCATTAGAGCAGCCATCAGCTAGTACTGGTTTCTTTTAGTGAGAAATCTGTCTGGAAATTAGAGAATTTTTGGTCTGCATATGCTAGCAGCTGTAGACAATCATAATCTATAGACTTTGAGTATTAATTTAATACTTCTGATCTGTAGGAAACATGCATAATGAATAAAATATTAAATAAAACTTTCCATTGAGAATTCTACTATTCTAAAGAGAATTTTATGTAATTTTTATGAGAGTCAAGGAAACCTTGGATATAACACCATTTTGAGACATTTTGTTTATGTGATCCTCCTCATCAAGTCATTAACCAACTGCATGGTATACCAACTAAATCTTTATGACTAGGAACTATTGGGAAAGCCAGAATTACATCAACAGAAGGAATTTCCACATTGATAAACCTCAAAGTCCAGAGGGGGAGAAATATTACCACTTCTACTATTAATAAAAACTTGCATTATTACAGCATTGCAAAGTTGATAAAATTATCTCTTCACTATAGTTTGGTGAGGCAGGCAGTACAGTATAGACAGTCATTATAGTGTCTCTGCCACTGCTGTGTATGGTGCTTGTAAATTACACGTTCACAGTTGTAACTTGTATTTGTATTATTCATCCACTCCCATCATCCTAACATAGAGTGACACAATAGAATAAAACCTGACGTACTAAAATGCACATCGCACCACACAACACATAACACGATAAACAGAATAGAGTACAACATATGTGTTTATTAAATGCCTACTCTAAACGAACTACTGGGGATACAAAAAATATCAGTCATTTACCTCAAGGAACTTACACTCTATCATTTTTCAGTAATGTTCTTTATTTCCTTCTGCATTTTAGCTTTGTCAGGGTTGTTAACGTCATTGCAATATGGTGGGTGAGAAAGTTCTAAAGTCTTTTGGAGGGGCTCCAAAAAAAGATATGTGATTGAAATATTGTAGTACTTTGGTTCTCCTTATCTCTTTGAAGAGTGTTTTCTATTAATGGGCTATCCATTCCCATTATATGTATTTTCTGCCTAAAGTAAAGATAAAATCTATACTCTTGCCTAAACTGCCTAGAAATACACAGTATTATTTTGCCCTTCTCTTCAGATGTTTTAAATGTGATTAGCTCAATGTGCTGCACCACTTGGCAAAAAGCAAAATGAGACCATGGGGGAGGTTGTAATGTGCATTAGAGATCAACTAGCTTTCCTGTCTATATGAGCAATGCAGTCACTGAATACCCACAAGTACCTGGTGAAATTAACAGGCTACCATTTGAATTCAGGTCTAGGATAACATATCAGTTGTATGTTTGTGTTATTGCTGAAATTTCCAGCTCCCTGGTGAACAAAGCAGAAGTAATGAACCATTCTAAATAATCTAACTATGTTCTAATATCCTGCTTCTCCACAGAGCCAGTTTCCCCAAATAGGAAATCGAGTACAACCACATAAGAGAGACATGAGGAATCACAGATGTGTTCATGGATTGCACAATCTCCTGATTTTTTTCAGACTTCTCGGTGTGTTGGATGACATTTCACAAAGCTTAAAAACTTTCTGAATTATTTTAAGACCAAAACCATGTGAATGTATGCATGACATTAACATAGTGAAATTGTGTGCCCTGCAGTGTCTTTGTAAATGTTCCAAATGATGCATTGGGAAAGGGCAGAGACAGTAACACTGCAGTCATTACTGACATGTTATCTCCTGTTTAATAGTATATCAATTCGATTAGTAACTAAATAAGAAGACATAGCAGTACCTAAACTACTGCTATTGACATTTATTTTTGTTTCTCACCTATACTCCTACTCATGCCTCCATCTCCCATCATTTAGATAGTGATATAAGACACTAAGATATTATTTCTATGCAATTCTTCATGAAATCTTCAAGCAAAGGTGCCATTTCATGAGATGTCATAATTAAAAAAAAGACACTAACTGCATATTGGTCAGCTGTGGAATCTTATCAATGCCTTGCACGAAAGAAGTGGTATAAAAGACAGCAAAGGAATTTTTTAAGAGTGCTAGATTCAATATCCAAAGACACAAGTTCAAATCCCATGACTATCACTGTTTAACTACATGAACTTGAGGAAATTACTTAATGTCTTCAAATATTTTCTTCAGTGAAATGGGGGTATTGGACAAGATGAATCCCAAGGGCTCTTTCAGATCTAAATCTGCAATCTATGATCTACAAAGTGATGATAGACAGGGCATGTAATGAGAGCATGGTATAGTAATGGAGAATTTAAGGGCTATACTTATTTCTAGAAAAAATAGAGGAAAGCTTTGAGTGCAGTGTGCTAATGGCTCATCCAAGAAGAATTTATGCAAAGACATAGAAAAAAAATCACGTAACATAAAAAGTCTATACAAATTAGAATTTGCACTTGTGCAGGAAATGACCACACTGATGAGACCACAGATTTACTGGCATTTAAATGTAGCACCAGCCTCTACCCTAACCCTTATACATAAGTGGGAACTGAGGTTTGAAGAATCATAAAATGTAAAACCGTATCTTACCAACTCTTAGCACTATTTTTACTTTGCCAATGCCAGATGAGTCAATTCAAAGCAAAAGGCATTTTATCTAGTAGGATAACAAACTAAATGAAAATGAAAGATCATCATGTACACAGGGTATAGACTCTCCTGTAAGCTACTATAGCACCAGGATGCAAAGGAAAACATAGAAAGGAGAAACATAGCAGTGATCTAATGCAAATGAATAGGAATGAAACACATATGGTTAGTAAATATCCATAAATGAGAACATATGCTAGGAACATGTGAGGCTACACTTAGAGGGCACATGCATAGGGAAACTATGACCAGGATAGACAAATGGATATAGTAATTTACACTGCTGATGCCATAGAGCTGTTGATATCTCTAGTAATGTCATTGCAGTGTTCTCTTCTGGGTATAGCATAATCATCAATCTCTCTTACAACATGTCTACTGTTCCCATGGCAGAGGAACTATCCACAATTACCTTTCCTCTCTAAGCTACAGTATTCACACCTATAAAACTTGGATAAAAATATATGCCCTACCCACCTCCCAGGATTGATGTGAGAAGAGTATATTTTGTAAGCAATGTGGATGGGGTACAGTGGATTGATAAATATCTACTAGAGAGAATGGGATATTGGGAATGGCTAGCAAATATCTCCTTGGTAAGCCAGAGTTAAAGTTGTTTTCAGGCTCAATCAGACAGCCACCAAAAGGTAAAAGAAGTCCAAGGCACGGATTGCATATGTATGGCTACTGAGAGCCAGAAAGATCAGGAGAGACTAATATAAAAAATTAAGATGAACATAAAAGAATCTGTCTAGTGAAGCTGAGGAGGAAGTACCACAGAGGCACAGAGGCCAGCTAGTAGTTCAAATGAGCTTGGTATAAAGTGTTAATACATAAAGGATAGTACTATGAAATAAGGTTGGCAAAAGGAATTGAAGCAGAATGCTGAGGACTTTAAAAGTCTCATGGAGTGGCCTATGTTTCATTCTAAAAGGAATAGGGACCCAGTGGATATTTTGCAGTATAGAAGGGACATGGCCTGATGAAGGTTGGCTGAGTAGCTCTCTGAAGGAAGGATATAGATTAATGAGCCTAGAGGCAGGAAGGACACTATTAAAATAATCCATGTGAGTAAAGATAAGGGCCTGAACTAGAGTGGTGGTTGTGTAAGTGTAGACAAGGGGATGGATCCAAGAGGTAGTAGGGAGGTAGAATGAGTAAGACTGAGAAATCGATCAGATGACAGAATAAGGGGATAAGGAAGATTAACTGAGTAAAAGGGATTAGGTAAAGGCCACGGATATTCTAGGATTATGAATCTCAGAGAATAAAAGGATGATTAAAGGACTCAAGAGATATAGAAAAGTCGTGAGAAATATTGGGCTTAGGGGGAGAGATGATGACTCTCACTTTGGATATGGTAAATTTTAGATGGAGGTGAGAAGTAGAAAAGAACAATAAACTGTCCTGGGGTAATAGATAGAGCCATCTACTTAGCATAAGAACTAGGTTTGAGGTTTTGGTTGTTTAATCTTGGAAAAGCCATTTTATTTCCCTAGGGTTCAATTTTTTCATTTATAAATTGGAGATAAAAGCACTTGTCATATCTATCTTGTGAGTATCAAAAGATATGACATATGTATAACTGCTCTTTAAACTATCAAACACTAAAGCTATGTAATGGATTATTAACAGTGGAAAATATAAGGTGAGAAAATGAAATCCATCTAAAGTCAATGAAAGTCACCATTGAGTTCAGAGGGGAGATATAAGAGGTCTCCATGACTGAAACAGGGGTAGCTCAATGGAACAATGTATAGAATGCTAGACCTGAAGTCATGAATTTTCTGGGTTCAAATCAAGTCACTTACTCATTTTGCTTCTGTTTTCTCATCTGCAAAATGAACTAGAGAATGAAATGGCAAACTATTTTCAGTATCTTTGACAAGAAAATAGATTATGAACAGTCAGATACATCTGAAACAACTCAAAAACAACAATAAAAATATGAGTAATATGATTAGTTGGTCAAGGGATTCTAAGACAGTAGTGCTAAATGAAAGGAAGTCTTGCAAAGTAGAAAATAACTCACTCCTAGGTGAGTGGAAGCACTTGCCTGACCTAAATTATTGACTTCATGAATAAGACACTGTAAATGAAGAAAGATATTGGCTTAAATTCAATTTAAGTTAACAGATATTAATTAAGAATTCCCTACGAGCAAGGCACTGAGTAAGAATCCAAGGAGAAAGAAATTTACCTCAAGGGGTTTACATTCTATTGATGAAATCTAATATGTACTCACACACACACAACACACACACACACACACACAATAAATGATATGCAAGATTGGAGAAGGAGGATCTGGATAATGAAATAGAAATGAGTCTAGGATGAATTAATAACTCCATCTGAGATCTTGTTATAGAGGAGAAGCTGGACTGAAAATATAGGAATGATAGTTTCCTGGCCAGGGATCAAGTGAATCTAAACTGGATTAATAAGAATTTATTTGCCTGGAGACTCGCAAACATAATGAAAAGTTCCTTAAATTGAAAAGGAAAGGGGAGAGAAGAAACTAGCTAATTACCCACAAAGCTAGATTCCAGCGATAGTTTAGCTCTAACAAAATCAGTATAAAAAAATAATCTACAGTTCACAGGAGACAAACTCAAAAGACAGTTCAACAACAAATCCCATGGTTCTGACGTATATATGAAAATACGAATATATATATATATATGTAAATATATATACATATATTTACAGATAAATAGATGATAATGTGAATTAGTCTCATAAAAATTTGTACCCATAAGTATCCCTTAGAGAAATGGAGACCACTATACTCTTTAAAATATAACATTAACCTATGAAGGAAGGTAGTATAAGATTAAGATCAGCATCACCTCATAAAACATCAAGAAGGAGTAGAAGGAAAGTGATGTACATAAAAATCTTGGTGAGAGAACCTATTAAGTAACATCATTCCAAGAACACTGAAAGATGAAACTAGAAGGATAACAAATGGATGAAAATGGGGCAAAGTTTGTCAAGATAAGAAAAAACTTGATTCTATCCATCAATTACAGTGGAGTCACATCATTTTGACTCTTACATCAACCCACATGTGGTGAATGGCAACTTTAAAACACTTCACATGCTCTCTCTCTCTCTCTCTCTTTCTCTCTCTCTCTCTTTCTGTCTCTCTCTTTCTCTGTCTCTCTCTGTCTCTCTCTTTCTCTGCCTCTCTCTCACACACACATACAACTGAAAAAAATAAGTGTGTACAAAGAAAATTCATGCTAGGAAAAGAATAAAGGCATCAATTCTCAAGTTATCTGGTGAAAAGGGAGAATGACAAATATTTGGAAAAATCACAGATATTATCACTATCAAAAATGAAAGAGAAAAAAAATTGTTGAGAATTACATACAAACCTTCCAACTCTCTCTCTCTCTGTATGAAAATGTTCTGTCTTTTCATAGAGGTCATCCTTGATGAAGTCATCAGAAGAGAAAGAATAATATCTTAAACATGTTATAACTGTGGTGTCTTTTTACAGTAACAATAGATTGAAATTTATAGGGAGTAGGAAAATCCAATGTGTTTATTTTTTGTTGACTTTATATACAGAACCATTTGATTTGGCAGAGAAAAATATTCTTCTAAAGACTCCTTTCCAACAAGGTATCTCCAATCCATATATCAAGATCATTCAAAATTATATCCCCTTATTATAAATAGTAAATGAACCATAATACAAAGAATTGTAACCTAGTTGAAGATGATAGCCACCATCATAATGTCCTATGCATAATCCAAATGGAATGGATATTCCTTGAGATATTCCTATTTGTGGATGATAATGCATTGATTGAATTAAGGCATAGAATGTTTCCAAGCCTGCTCAATGAGCTCCATAAATACCCAAAAGAATTCAAAATATAAAGGAAATAAAGCAAGTGAATAAAGAATTCTAATATTGCAGGCTCGGAAATGGAGTTGGGTGGATGACCCGTAATGTTGATCCATTGGTACACGTACCCCTGTGGAAATACACCCTAACAGCTGCTCTGACAGCTGCTAAAGCCATAATTACTGAAGACCTAGGAAAGAAAATTCTCACTGCCAAAGTTCATGGCACTTTAAATGGTTCCATATCAGAAACTGATATCATTTTATCAGTGGGAATGGCATTCAAAAAGAAGCATTAACATGGATTTTGCCCCCTAACCTTAAAACTTTTCCATCTGACTTACAGCTGAACCATTCTATACGTATCATCTCTTCTATTAGTGAGCTTATTGAGAGTAGGGACTGTCGTGCTTTTCTTTTTGTATCCCTGTCACTTAGCAAAGTACCTTGTACATAGTAAGCACCTGATAAATGTTTCATTCATTTATTCGTTCACTCATTCATTCATTCATTCACTCATTCATTCATGTATCTTTGGCAAAGATTACCTATCTAATGCCAGAAATCAGAAAATTACAGAATCATAAAATTAAGAATCTGAAAGAACCTCTACTCCAACTCATACACAAAGGCCCAACTAGTGATCCAGACTTCAAGATAGCTTTAATTGTTAGGAAATTTTTTCCTGATATTAAGCTTATTTTTATTTATTTACTTTTGGGGCAGGAAGCAGCTCTCACTCATTGTGCCTAGTATATTCTATGATGAACAGGAAGGGGTGAACAGATTAGATCATATGTGGGAAATTGAATTATATTGTACTTTTAATGACATTAAATAGTCCATGAAACTAAGCTTCATTTCTTTAAAATCAATAATGTTAGATGACTGTGAAGCATAGAATATAATAGTCTCCAAAGAATTAAATATGCATATCACCCAAAGGGCAAATGAGAGCCCCATGGTATTTGTGAGTAGTTATAGCTTATTAGCATGAAAAATAATGAACCAGAAATGGCATAGAAATACTATCAAAAATGTGGGAAAAAGAATGGTGTTTTTTTTTAAATAACTGAATATCTTCATGAGGAAAATATGTTGATCTTGAAGGCAGATACATCAAGATAAACAATCCTTGGTCCCCAGAAGAGTAAGAAAAATAAAAAATAAATAAACATTACAATGCAAACACACTCACACACACACACACACACACACACACACACACACACACACACACACACACACCTACTATCTGGGAAATTTCTGTAGGCTTTAATTTCATCACCTGTAAAATGTGATAGTTGACATGACTGAAAAGATTTCTTCTAGTTTCAACTACATGATCCTATGAATGATACCTTACCATATCTTTTTAAGGCATGGTGCCTATACTGGATGAATTAATCCTTTGAACTCCCTTGGTTCACTTTTAAACAGGAAGCTGCAATCTTTACCACCTTCAGCTTCTCAACTGAAGTGTGATAGTCACTTTTTCACTTAGAGTTTCACAGTATTCTTTTCAGCAATGGTGGTAATACTTAGCCTAGGATTGACTAAAGCTTCTTTTGGATTATCTCATAGTGACAACTCAGATATTCGCCATCCCAGAGAGGAGGTAAGAAAGGTCTTGCCCCTCTTACTCAAAATTCTTTCTGGATTATAGCAAATTTCTTCCTTTATTTAAGATGATCCAGATATATTTTCTATGTTCTTTTAGGGGCTCTTATGCAGATAATGGTTGTTGTTACTGTTGAGTTGTTTCGCTGTGTCTGACTCTTCAAGACCCCATTTGGGATTTTTTTGCAAAGATCCTATGGTAGTTTTCCATTCCCTTCTCTAACTCATTTTACAGATGAGAAAACTGAGGCAAACACGGTTAAGTGACTTGCCCAGGGTTGCACAGCTACTAAGTGTCTGAAACTGGATTTGACCTCATGAAGATGAGTGAGTGTTCCTGTAGTCACTTTTGTGTCCACTACGAAGATAAGTGCTGGTAGACAAGGCAATCTGCACTGCTTCAAACTTCAATTTCCTTGTCTCTGATGACTTTTCATATGCATTTTTTAACTCTTCAAGCTCAAGTTCTTTTATTTACATCTGCAAGGGCTTCCTTTTAATGTTTTTGATTGTTTTTGTGACTTCTCACCTTGAACTTTTCTGAAGCCTAAAGAGGGAAAGTACTGTCATATATTCAAAGAAAATGTGTATGTGATTTTGACCAACTATCATTGATTTTGGAAAGAATATGGAGAAAGGGACTAACAAAGGGCAAATGTCTTGATCTCCTAGGTAAGAGAGTAGTCTATAACCAACAAATCATTTTCTGACTACAATTCCTGGAAAGATTCTAGAACAGATCATCAAAATGATAACTAGTAAACACCTAGAAAAAAGAAGCAATGATCATAAAGCACCAACATAGCATTATCACTAACAGTTCATTCTAAAATAAATTAATTTCCATTTTTGACAGAGTTGCTGAACTGATGGATTTGAGGAATGCTATAGATAAGCTTTGAATTTTAAGAAGGCATTTGAAAAAATCCCTCATGTTTTTCATTAGAACAAAATGGAAAGATGAAAGCTAGGTTGACAAGAAAATTCTATTAATTGTTGTTCCATGTGCTGGTCAAGTTATCTCTGGATGATCATGTTCACTTCTGGGTTCTATAGTTTGAGAGGGAAATTGAGAAACTGAGTAGCATCCCGAAGAGAAAAAAATTAAATGATGAAAGGACTGAATATTATGCCATGTGAGGAATGATGGAAAGAGTTGAGGATGTCTAGGTTGAAAAGAAAATACTTAGAGTTTCATGGTAAGTATCAGGTGTTTGAAGTATTACCTAATGGGAGAGGAAATAGTCTTATTCTGGTTGCCTCAGATTTCAGAAGTAGATCTAATTGTTGAAGGATGCAGAGAAGATGCAAACTACATGACCACTTGAATGGTTATATTGTAGGGAAGAGTCATATTCAGCTATGGACTGGTCTAATTCATTAAAAAATTCTGCTCGTCTATGATAATCATTCTCCATAGGACCATACTTCATTCTTTTGAAAATCATTGTCTTTAACTTTCCCCACAGACCCTATTTTCCAATATTTTGTCTTTATTACTTTCTTTTGATCACCACCTATGCCATATTTTTCAAACTTTCTCAAAGTTGTAAAGCTCATATCTTTCTTCTAAAAAGGATATCACTGGTTTTAAGGAAAATTGGAACACCCCTTCACTATATGTTTTATTTTTGTATACTAGTATCATATTCATTTATGTGTTAAGCAAGAGCTGTCCTCACCAATTCATGCTCAACTGATTAGGAAGTACCTTCCATTCTATCCATTAGAAAATGAAACTTAATAGTTCATGAGGAAAGATGACGGTTGAAGGAGGAAGTATGAAAAATGTTTAGTATAGAAAAAAATGATAAGATAGGACAAAACATAGTTGTAGTCAAAAGTAGACTAAAAATTGATTCATGAGTAAATGCTGAATCAGGAAAAAGCATGTGGGTGGAACAGCTATTAGTAGAAATTCTTGTCCAAGTCAGAACAGAGATTTATTTAATTATGTAGATTTTAAGAGAACATCACTTTTCCATGCTTTTCCAATTGGGAAATAACTTCATTTGGTCATTATCTTCCCACAGATAAGAATTTTCATCAAAATCTTTTTAGGGCTTGTAACAATATTAAACATATTCTTTCTTTTCATATCCTCTAAATTGTAAGTTTCTCTAGGGTATTTTGTCTGTTGTTTTTAAAAATTTGGGTCAATTTATTTTCAGGCTTTTCTTCTTAAACTATAGCTTAATTCTCTACATTATCAACTATTACATTGTGTTAGCTTACAGGGTAAAAAACTGTGACCAAAATTAAAATAGGAAGTACCGAGAAAACCATGAACTCGGGGGCTGGAATCAAGATGGCAGAGTATAGAAAGGGAATCCCCTGAGCTGTCCCCCAAAACCCCTCCAAATACCTGTAAAAATGACTCTAAAGAAATTCTAGAGAAGCTGAACCCACAAAAAGACAGAGTGAAACAAATTTCTAGCCCAAGACAACCTAGAAGGTTGGCAGGAAATATCTATTGCTCCTAGCTGGGAAAGTCATGCCAGCACAGACTGGGCCCTAACCAACCTATAGCAGGCCTCCAAGGACTGAATCACAGGCAGCTGTGGTGGTTTTTAGACTTCTCAACCCACAAATGCCAATGACAACTTAGAACGCCAGGATGAAAGGTCAGACCTAGATGAGAGAGGAGTGCAGTTTATTTCCAGACTTGCTGTGGAAGCAGTAGAGGCTGTTTTAGGAGCTTTCAGACCACAGAAAGTAAAATAATCAAACAATTGATGATAAGATGATGACATAGGGTCTCTTTGCTGGCACTGAAGCAGGATTCTGTTGCCCATACTTGTAGCTGGGTCACAGTCCTGGATGATGGTCCTGAGGCAAGAAGGAGGACTGGCATGGCAGAGCTTGTGACAGCAGTGGAAAGGAAACCCTTCTCACAGTTCTGAGGCAGAAAAGAGTGCTTGTGGTCACTTACAGGCCAGAGCACAGCTCAGGAATAAACACTTCTTCTTAGATCATACCATCTTGGAAGAACTGAAAACTTATAGGTAATTAGAAGAATCTGGGAAAAGAGTATCACAAAACCCCTGAAGCTTGGGACTGTATTCCCTCCACACTTGAAGCAGAGCTTTACCTTAACAAAGAGTTTAAGGGTCAAGCAATTGACTGGGAAAATGAACAAATAGCAGAAAAAAAACCTCAGAATATAGAAACTTATTTTGGTAACAAGGAAGATTAAAATATAAACTCAGAGGACAACATCGTCAAAGTTCCTACATCCAAAGCCTCCAAGAAAAAATGTGAATTAGTCATAGGCTGTGGAAGAGTCAAAAAGGATTTTGAAAATCAAGTTAGATAAATAGAGCAAAAATTGGGAAGACAAATGAGAGTGATGTAAGAAAATCATGAAAAATGAGTCAGTAGCTTGCTAAAGGAAACACAAAAAGATACTGAAGAAAATAACACCTTAAAAAATTAACCTAAATGCAAAAGAGCTTCAAAAAGCCAATGAATAGAAGAATGCCTTAAAAAGCAGAATTGGCCAAATGGAAAAGGAGGTCCAAAAGCTCACTGAAGAAAACATTCCTTAAAAATTGTAATGGAGCAAATAAAAGCTAATGACTATGAGAAATAAAAAAAAGTATAAAACAAATCCAAAAGCATGAAAAAAATAGATTACATGAAATATCTCATTAGAAAATCAGGTGACCTGGAATATATATCCAGGAGAGATAATTTTAAAATTATTGGACAACCTGAAAA
Organism: Potorous gilbertii; assembly: GCA_028658325.1. Taxonomy (NCBI): domain Eukaryota; kingdom Metazoa; phylum Chordata; class Mammalia; order Diprotodontia; family Potoroidae; genus Potorous; species Potorous gilbertii. Next base: position 119,553,461 of record CM053773.1, read on the forward strand.
CCGTGATCTAAAAAAGGTTCTGTAAATCAACTTTCAAGAAATTATCAAGGAAAACTACCCTGATAATCTTGAACCAGAGGATAAAATAGAAATTGGAAAAAATCCACCAATCACTTTCTAGAAGAGATCCCCAAATGAAAACTTCCAGGAATATTATAGTTAAATTCCAGAGTTTCTAGGTCAATGACAAAATATTTTAAGTAGCCAGCAGAAACAATTTAAGTATTGTAGATACATAACCAAGATAACAGCAGATCTAGCAGCTTCTACATTAAGAGATGGAAGACTTGGACAATGATACTCCAGAGGACAAAGAAGCTAGGACTGAAACCAAAAATCACCTACCAGCAAAACTGAGTTCAATGTGTTTCGAGGGGGAGAAATTGATAATCAATGATGCAGAGGAATTTAATGCATTCTTGAGAAAAAAAAATGAAAGCTAAAGAGAGAAAAATTGACTTCCAAATACAAGAGTTGAAAGAAGCATGAGAAGATAAATAAGAAAGAAAAATCATAAGGCCCTTATTAAAGTTGAACTGCTTATATTCCTATCTGGAACAATTATATTTGTAGCTCATGAAACCTTTCTCATTATTAGGGTAGTTGGAGGGAATATATATACATATACATACATACATACACTTACACACACACATACACACACGTATGTATAGTGAGAGAGAGAAAAATATGGAAACACCTGCTGATTCCATTAAATCTTTGACAAATGATCATTCAGTCTCTCCTTGACAACCTCCAGAAAGGGAAACATTACATTATTAGATAATCCTGTCTCCTTTGTGGCTGTTCTAACTGTTTAAGCCCTAAGATAATAGAAATCACCTATAGTAAATAGGAGATTCTCCTAGTTATAGAGAAAAAAAATTCTTGTTCAACCAGTTTGTCTCCTGTGTTAGCTTCATAATCACTTCCACTCTCAATTTCATGGTGGAGGGAATACCTAACCTAACTATATATGATGCCAGTCTAGAAGCTTCAAGTCATTTCAATTGAATAACAATTTATTAAGCATGGCTTCAGGTTATGCCAGGCAAAGTCCTAGGTACAGTGGTATATAAACCTCAGAGAGAGAATGCAAGAGGCAAAAATTGAATCCAAGACTTTTTGACTAAAAAAACCCAAATAGCTCACTATCTACTATAACTCACAGATAACGGATATTCAAAAAAATATGAAGTAATTTTTGGGAAGGGATGATACCACATTCCATATACAAATATTTATAAAATTATAGCAAATCCTAACTACACAGAAATAAACATTTGTCTATGTGTACTTGCTATAAGATATTTTTTTCTTCTTTTCCTCTTCCCAAGGCTGAGGCCAAAAGGAGGGAGTAAAAATGAATCTTTCTTAATTGAAATATCTATCTATCTATCTATATATACATTTAAAAAGTATAAGGTAATTTATGTAAGTGAGACTTTGTCATAGCCCTAATCAAAAACCTTCATTGACTTCACATTGCTGATAGAATAAAATAGCAGTTTCTCAATGTAGCATTCAAGACCCTACTGGACACATATTAACTCCAGCTACCCTTCCTGGTCCCCCTTAATGCTAGCATGTTCCATATGAGCCTACCTCCAATTTATCTTGTATGTATTTTGTTTGTACCTCGTTGTTTGCATATTGTCTCCCCTATTAGACTTCAAGCAACTTGAGGTCAGTGATAGTTATTATCTTTCTTTGTATCCTAGTGCCTACCATAGTGCCTGACACACAGTAAGTACTTTACAACATGCTTTTTGACTGATTCTTTCCTTATTTTCCTATATTCCTCTTTATATAGTCTACATTCCCATCAAATTGCATCACTAGTCGTTTGTGGATGTATCTCATCCTGTGCTGTCTCAGCTGATGCCTTACTCTCCAGGATTTCCTGTGACTTGTCCTATATATGAAAAGACAAGGAAGAAGATTGTCCCTTTGGAATCTGCTAGGTTGGCCCATGGATGGAATGCTGGATCTGGAGGCAGGAGGCCATGATTTCAAATCCAGGATTTGGTACTTCCTAGCTGTGTGACCATGGACAAGTCACTTAACAACTGCCTTCCTCAGTTTCCTTATCTGTAAAATAAGGGTAATTACATCTACCTCTTGGAGTTGTTGCACAAATAAAAAAAATGGTAAATTGCTTTGCAAAACTTAAAGCTCGATATAAATGCTGTTACTGTTGCTGTTACTATTATTAAGTTTATTCACTTAAAGGTATGTAGGAAGCACACCACAGAGAAGCAACTTGATACAGTGGAAGAACAGGCTCCATTAAGCCTTTTCTATCTTTCCTGGAGACACTCCTCCCCACCAGCCCAAATTGATCTCTTCCATTTTCTTCATAACTTTTTTCACAACATAGTCTATGTTATATGATTTTTTTTAAATAAATGAATTTATTTTTAGTTTTCAACATTCACTTTCACAATTTTAAAACTTTTCTCCACTTTCCTTCCTTTCCCCCTCCCTAAGATAGCATGCAATGCAATACAGGCTCTACATATCCATTCTTATTAAACATATTTTCACATTAATTATGTTATGTAGAAGAATTAGAACAAATGGGAGAAACCATGAGAAAGAAAAAACAAAAGAATTAAAGAGAGTAAGTAGAATGCTTTGATCCTGCATTCATTTTATATAGTTCTTTCTCTGGATGTGGATGTATGTTGTAGGATTCTTGAGAGGCAGTTCGAGGTAGTAGCTGGTGTGAGATACTTAGAGTTAGAGCTGGCTGTGTGTGATTCACTTATTACCTCTGTGAACCTGGCCAGACCACTTAATCTCATTGGACATCAGAGGAGGAATCATTTGCAAAATGGGGATGATCATACCTGTAATACCTTACTCCTGAGACTGTTACAAGACTCAGTGAAAATCAAATGAGATGTGTGTAAAGTACTTCATAAACCTTATAATATTTTAAAATGGTACTTTAAAGATCCTTGATAGCAGTTGGCCCTGATTCATTTTTCTCTTCTCCTTGTGTCCCAGTGCATAACAAAGAACTATGGACATTGGAGGTAGTTAATAAATGCTCAATGAATTGGATTAAAAGTATAAATTACTTGGGGCACAAGAGTTGGTGATGCCTTCTGTTTCATTCTCATGATGTTCCTTCCCCTTGGTACCAGAAAAAGAGGCAAAGAGGCCTGGTTGCTCAGTTACTCTCATTGCAGAAGTGGAGACAGGAATTTCATCTAACCTCATTTGCCTCCAGCCTTTGCTTATTAATCACCCCAATATATAGCAGCTGGCCTTTTCATCCCCAAAGGCTCCCCTTCCTGTTCACTCAGGGATATGCGATCAGAGCAAAGACATCAGATGTATACACTATCTTACAAACTGGGGATAAAATGCCATCTGAATACCTAAGTTTCTCTTTTCTAGAAAGGAAAACATCACTTTCCACCCTGAGTGCCTGTTTCATTCATATGCAGGAGTGATAACCAAAGAGTCTGAAGCTAATTCTGTTCCTTGCCAAGTGATGTTGGTAAACAAAGGGAAGCATTTAAGGTAATCACCAAGGAATTTCCTTTTCACTTAAGGAACGAGTCTTTGGCTCTATTACTTTTGTGGTCTGGTTCTTGGAGCAATAGCTCATTACAGTTTTGTAATTACCTACATCTATTTCCTTGAGTCCAGCAGTGGTCAGAAGTCTCTTTAAAAAATTCTGCCAGAATGCAAACTACAGATCTTTGTAAAATAGATTACTGAGATGCACTGTCCTTGAGTATAGTGGCCTATGTGTTTGAAGTCTTCCATTAAATACATCATCAAATCCTACTGCTGAAAGTGACCTTCATATCTTGTTTAGTTCATTCTCTCTCCTTCAGGAAGGATTATACTTAAACTACCCAGACAGAGAAGCATTTATCTCATTTTTAAAGACTTCAAACAAAGGACATTTAAAGTCTCCCTCAGTAACTTATTCCAGTGCATAACAACCTATCAGGAAACTCTTCTCTACATTTAACCTAAATCTTTCATGGTATTTTTTTCCTTCTTCCATGATAGGATGTAACAGTTAGTCTTCTTCCTATACTTGAAAAATCAATAGAAAACTCCCTCTCTTTTTTCTAAATTAAATAATCCCCATTTCTGTCCCCTCCTAATAAATCCTAATTACCTCATTCCTCTCTATCTTTTTTCCTTATTATTTTAGTTGTGAAGTTCCAAAGTAACCCTTAGTGAGGAGTGTGTATGTGTGTGTATGTGTGTGTGTGTATGTATACATGTATATAATATGATTTTAGCCTATTTTGACCTCGATCAGTTATCAGTCATGGTCATTCAGTTCTTGCTGACTTTGTTGAATGGTAGAAAGACTGTTAGGTTTGGAAGCAGTAGCTTAGGTTTTCAAACCTAGTGTGGCTACTTACTACTCCAACAAGTGACAACTTCTCTGACACTCAATCTATAGGACAACAGCCCTGGTATTAGAAGAGAACTTAGAGGTTATTTGGTTTTCTCTTCTTTTTTTGCAGAGGGAAAACATATCAGACTCAAAAAGGTTCATTGATTCAGTAATATGAGTATTACATGTTCTCATTTAGAAAATGAGTCATTGGTTGAGAGAATTTCTAAGACTCATCCAGTTCTATGTCTATGATTCTGATATAGCGCATCATTTTTTTCCTCCTTTAGTTCAGCACCACAACCCTAGCTCTCCAATATGTCGGTCATTTCTTCCAAGTTAATATTTTATAAAGGAATATCCTCTTCTAAATTAATAGCTTATACATGAATGGCTTCTCCTCTAAAGTCCCACTCCAATGCTCACCCTGTCATAAAGGTTACTCTCTGTTCCTCAAAGTTACACATATATGTACATGAACACATATAGATAAATGTATATATACATATACACACAAATGTATGCACACACACACACACACACACACACACACACACACACACATATATATATATATATATATATATATATATACATCTACCTATCATCTATCGTCTATGTATCTATCATCTATCTATCTATCTATCTATCTATCTATCTATCTATCACCATTATCAATCTTCTTTGTAGGTGGTGATAATTGGTAATGGAAGCAACACAATTCTGAGGGAATTGAGGGATTCATTTTCAAGATTTTAAAAGAGAAGAGAATACCTATGATTTTTTGGGAGGGGTCAAAGCCAATTCTTTTACCAAAGAATTACTACTAAAATGATAATGGATAAATTAACACCACCCAAACACTTGTTTACCTTTTCTTTTCTACAGAAAGTTTAAGAGAATAATTCATACACATATGGTAGGTATTCCTAAAGAAAATGTGAAGGATAAAATGAGAATTTCAAAAATGACACTCTACAGCAGACCACATATTTAGCTACACAAAGATGGAAAGGTTCAGAGAATATGAAATCCTACTGTTCTTAGCATTAAGGTCTGGAGAGTAAAAGGATCTTCATCACAATTTCATTAACATCTGAGGAAGGACTTGAAACCAGGTCCTCCTGATTCCAGGTGCAGAACTTTATTCACTCTGCATGCTGCCTGATTTACTGAAAACATGACAAGAAAGATAAAAGTGAAATGCCCCATCTTTTCCCACCAATATTCTTTGGGTCACACTAATAGGCAGCTAGGTGGTACAATGCATAGTACACTAGTCCTGGAGTCAGAAATAGCTGATTCAAATCTAGCCTGACACTTATTAGTATGTAAGTGTGACCCTGGGAAAATCACTTACACTGCTTACCTCAGTTTCCTCATCTGTAAAATGAGCTGGAGAAGGAAATGACTAGCCCCTCCAGAATCTTTGCCAAGGAAACCCCAAATGGAGTCATGAAGAGTCAGAATTGATTAAAAATCATTGAACAACCATAAGACTGAGAACAAGTGGGAGAGGGGAGGGAAGAAAAAAAATAAATTTAGATGATAACTTTATTATATATTTAAAAGGAATAGCAAGTTTTTAAAAGGAATAGCAAGTTGTACAAAACAGATTTTCAGTTTCTGTGTAATCATTTTTTTAAAAATATACTATGTTATGAAAATGCTTGTTTTATTCCACAAATTAAAAAGAAAAGATTTTTTCAAAAGAAAAAAGTCTCTAAAAACCCTAAATCACAAGAGAGATGTGCTAGGTCTAAAAGGGATGGAGCATATCACTATGATACAAAGTAGGAACAAACCAAGTTGCAATCTTGGGGACTCCAAAATTAATTTCTACTTTCTATAAACTCCTTCCTTTTCACCAACATTTATTCCAGAATAGTTGTTCAGGACAATAAAGGTCAAAGCAAATTCACTTTAAGACATGCACAGAGCAGAGATGGGGTTGGTGTTTTATGCCTGTATAATGAATGCCCTAAGAATAGTTGTAATGGGAGGGGAAGAACCAAGAGGGCAGAGTAGAAAGATGCACATATGCTATCTCCGAACCCACAGAACAACAATGGAGTAGAGGAGATTTCTGTTCCAGAGAGCCCTGAAAAACCAACACCAAAGGTCTGTCACACACCAGACCTGGAGCAGCGCCCAGCCCTGCCTTGACCATGCTGTCTCAAGAGGAACGGATCTGAGCAGGCTTCAGGGATGGAATCTCCAATGGCCGTGAAGGTTCCTCAATCCATAGGCGCTACAGGTCAGTGAGAGAGCCTTCTGGGCTGGCCGAGAGGGGAATGGGGCTGTCTCCATAACTCAGGCCCTCTCGGTGGCAGCAGTGGGGGAAGCAGCAGACAGCAGCTCCCAAAGCAGGCAGGAGCTCAGATCCATTGTTGAAGGTCTCCACATAAACTCCCTGAGGGAACTGAGGTGGCCCTGCCCCCACCTGAGCACTTGAACCTAATCTCACACTGAATAGCAGCCCCGCCACTGAAAGCCCTGAGGCTGGGAAGCAGCATTTGAATCTCAGACCCCAAGCACTGGCTGGGAGGATCTGGAGGTGAGGCGGGGGTGCAGAGGAATCTCAGAAGTCAAGTAATGACTGGGAAAATACCCAGAAAAGGAAAAAAAATAAGATCATAGAAGGTTATTTTCTTGGTGAACAGATATTTCCTCCTTTCCTTTCTGACGAGGAAGAACAATACTTACCATCAGGTAAAGACATAGAAGTCAAGTCCTCTGTATCCCAAACATCTGAAATAGATATTCAAAGGGCTCAGGCCATGGAAGAGCTCAAAAAGGATTTTGAAAATCAAGTTAGACAGGCAGAGGTAAAACTAGGAAGACAAATGAAAGAGATGCAAGAAAAGCATGAAAAACGGGTCAATACCTTAATAAAGGAGACCCAAAAAAATGCTGAAGAAAATAACACCTTGAAAAATAGGCTAACTCAATTGTCAAAAGAGGTTCAAAAAGCCAGTGAGGAGAAGAATGTTTTCAAAAGCAGAATTAGCCAAATGGAAAAGGAGGTTCAAAAGCTCACTGAAGAAAATAAGTCTCTCAAAATTAGAATGGAACAGATGGAGGCTAATGACTTTCTGAGAAACCAAG
>CM053773.1:119561443-119596428 GCA_028658325.1 Potorous gilbertii
TAAAATCTTAATTTTAAGGAAGTGATTGTAGAACATTTATAAATAAATAAAATAAAAATAAAAAAAAGAACAAAAAAAAAGAATACTGATGACATTTTTGTATGTTATAAGTAAGCAGTTTAAACTTTATCAGTATCTGATAATTAGTCTTTAATAAATTCCTAATCTTTTATGTTGAATTTTCCATTGTGCTCTCTTCTTTTTCTTACACACAACTGAAAGTTTTTCAGTTCATCAAATGTTCTTTTTTTTCGTGTACTCAACTTTGCCAGATAAGTTATTCTTGGATGTAATCCTAGCTCCTTTGCTCTTCAAAATATAAAGTTGCAAGACCTATAGTCTTTTACTGCAGAAGATAATTATTAATTTTGATCTACCATTTTTTTCTCCTATTTTCTGGAAAGACCCTATTCCTGTTAAGTCAGTCATTCTCTGAAGGGCATGGTTGATTAATGAAATTGTTCCTTGTCCTCAAGGCACATACTGTGCCAGTTTTGGGTGGGAACCCAACCAATTAGGAGACCTATTTTCTGCTTAGAATTTAAGCAGAATTCAATTTCAGTGAGCCCTTACCCTGAGGAAAGGAATCCCTGTCCTTGGTTCCCTCCATTATAGTTTAGGGTGACCCATCTCATAAAGGAGAAAACCAGTCAAGAGGTCTGGATGGAAATGGCTTCTCCTGCCCTGATTACTCGAGGCTACTGAGTCTTATTATCAAGTCATGTTCTCAGCAGGAGGAACTGAAGATTTTCAGCTCACCTCTTCATTAAATGTTCACTACCAAGGTTTATTTTCATTTGTCTAGGGAATTCCCTTTGAAATGATATTTAAGGAATTTCAGGGTCTCCCTTGGTTTCTTTGGTTACCAAGAGACACCACTGACCATCAATTTATTGATTGCTGGGTAGCATAATTAATTATTGAGAAACTCTATTGCTTGGGATCGTCCCTCATCTCATAGTCTTCTTACACCTTTTTCCTGGCTACCTACTCCAGTGACATTGGCCTCATGAATGTTCCAAAAGCAACACATTCCATCTCTCTGCTTTGAGCATTTTCTCTGACTGTCCCTCATATCTGGAACTCTTTTCTTTCTCATCTCTGCCTACTGACTTCCTTGGATTCCTTTAAGTCCCAACAAAAATTTCTCCTTCTAGAGGAAGTCTTCTACAACCCTTCCTATTTCTAGTACCTTCCTTCTGTTAATTATTTTCTATTTACCCTATATGTTGCTTGTTGTGTATATATTTTCTGTTTTATATATTTATATATCTTCCTGATTTCCAATTACCTCATTGTCTTTGCTCAAGTCATTTTACTTCTATGGATTGAGAAATCAAAAGGCTAAACTAATTCTTTATAAAGTTCCCTTCAATAAATCAGTCAATATTTATTAAGCATCTGTATGTGCCAGGCAATGTTAAGTGCTGGGACTCTGATGAAATAACTAGCAATAGCAGAATTTGAATTCTTGTCTCAATTGACTCCAAGTTCAATGCTCTAGTCACCAAGCAACATTGCCTCTAAAAAATAGGAGTATGGTGACAAATGAAATATTCTGGTTGATAGTGGGTTTCTTCATGGCATAACTAATTTTCCAAAGACTACACTATAATATAATAATTCTAAATACCAAATCCAAGATGATTATAATTTACTTTGTAAGGACAGACTGTAAGTCTGTCATTTGAAGATTATTATAGCTAACTTTGGAAAGAAGGAATCAAAATAACAACCACAAGACAGTGACTGACTTTTCATACTTCAGCCTGATTCTTTGGTTGCCTTCTCATGCTGAAAAATCCCACCCTCTACTTGTGTCCCCTTCACCCATTACTGAGTTTCCTCTGAAACTCTCATTTTGAGGAAGAGCCCAGGCCAGCCAACCTTCATTCCTTTCTCAGCTGTATTTCTGACTCTCCATACTTCTTCATCATGCCCCCACATGGGTACTTCCTACCCCCATTTATTATCAGCTCCCATTTACATTGTGTTTCACAATTAGAATAGAAACTTTTTTCTTTCGATTCTATTGCTGTCTCCAGTGCCTAGCATACTGCTGGACACACAGTACGCATTTAATAAATACTTGTTGACTTGCCAGATAATTTTTTTTTTACCATGGGATATTTTGAATATTATGTACCAAACTGTAGAGGAATTGCCCTCTGTTTCAATAGAAGAAAGACCTACATTGAAAAGATCACAGAAAATTGAAATATAAATAATTCTCTTTAATATTAGTATTACAGAATTATAGAATGAGAAAGACCCTTAGACAGCTGGAAATCCAACTTCTTCCTCTGAAAGATGAAAATGAAGTCTGAACAGATGAAGTGAGTTGTCCAGGAAGAGTGCGATACTACGTGGATAGAATGAGTTATATGGCCTAACTCCCAGCTTTTTGTTATCTCCTTTAGTATATGACAATAAAAATATTTCCATCTCAGGGCACATGGCATTTTTATCACTGAAATTTTGTTTTAGGATAATTTGCCCATTTTCTGATTCAGAGACAGAATAATATGATCTGAAATGCAGAGAAATCGTAAATTCCTTTGGGATATGAAGACCCAAGGGGCAAAACAACACCTAATGAGCCAACCTGCTGCCATGTGATTCACCAGATATTTCCCTCTTGTTTTAGGTTATTCTGGGGGAGAAGGAAGATAATATTTCATATTAAGTAGTGCCTGAAGGAAGGGCAAATTATCAGTCACCTTGAGCAAGCATAATATAAATGGTAAAACTGCCTTCAGTTTTCCATACCTGGCAGCACATTCTCTATTTCTTTTATCCTTGAATAGAGATGGGACAAGTGAGAAATATGATCAGTATCCTCACAAATTAACCTGAAATTCATGAAATGTAGACACACTATTGCTAAGGAATTGAGATCGTTCTTGACCTAAGAAAAGACTTGATAAAAGAATTCTGATAATAGAGCATATTAGTTAAGAGAAATGGTTCAGGGACAGCAAAAGACTGGGAGATTTGTCCATTCATCCAGCTGAGAAGGGTGGAAAGTACTTATTATTTTTAGCAGGTAAGGAAGCTAATTATGAGTACATACTGTACATTTAGATAGCTCACAGGATATCAGAAACATTTTAAGATGCACACTGATTAAAAAGGAGACAACATCTTATTAATCTAACTAAAAGCGAGAAGAGTTGCAAAATCCTATTTTGTTCAATTAATGAGAGATCAGAAAGAAGAAAGATAGCCAAGGCATTTGAAGTGTGGATGGGAATGCCTGTGGTGGAACTTGAAGCTAAAATTCACAGTAAGATGACGGAGTCTGCATGATGAGAAGATGGTGGGTCTTATATATTGACTGAATGTAAGGGAAATATAAGATTACAGAAGGAAAATCGATCATTGCAAGCATGTAGCAGTCTAACTATGGAAATTTCTTAGAGAATTACAGGTATGGAGATAAGGAGAGATCCAGGAGGAGAGAGTTGTTATTGTTAATAACTTCTTGGTAGAGAAATCTGATTGAAAGTAAAATTAATGTTACTCCAGCTGGTTGTGTCTGCCCCTAATATGCTTGAGAAACTGGGGCCTAATGACCAGACATATAAATAGACTAAAAGTAGGAACCAAGAAGGTGGGAACTCTCTAAATTCTTACAAAATAGGAAAAGACCCCCAAAGTACCTAATGAGAAGAACTAGCAAGAGCTGGTAGCAAAAACTCTCCATTAAAAATATCTGGAAAGAGTGAGCAATTTTAAATTTACAAAATTTCTAGTTTATACTTATGCTGCTACTGGCTCATATTTCAATTTTCTATCTTCAAGTAAATGGAGTTCCTGCCATTCATATGGTATTTTTGTCAACTGGCATTCATTTTTCAGAAATACCTGCTAAATATTCCCACAATTTCCTGTGAAAGTAACTCCAAGAAACACACAGAGCCACCCACATAACTTTCTAATGAGTCCCTAACCCAAATTTGGCATTGTTGGCATACCCCCAGAAGAGACAAAAATTCCCAATTATGGTCAATAACTCCTTTGGAGTTTAGTGGGGATGATAAATGATCCAGCAGGAAGGAAGGAGTAGTCCTCCCACATATATCCAATTTCTAGTTCAACCAAGATAAGGAAAATCTATTGTAGTTACTTCCTACACAGTGCCTGAGTTGTGTTGGATAATTACAGCCAACATTACAATATGGCAACCTGAGCCTGGTGAATGTATTTACTGTTGTCAACTGCTACTTCCTGGTAACACCTATTCAATTTCCAGAAAAGTATAAAAGGTGTTTAATGTTTAATACATTTTCAAAAGATTTAAACCATTGATACTTATCCCATTTGGGAACTAAATTAAAACTGAGAAAACATTAAAAGAGAACATTGTCATTTACTAACTTTTGCCATATAGCAAAATTGTGTTAATTCTCTTTGCCATTAAATTGCCTGTTCACCCATGGGTAGTTTATTTTTCAAGCTATTGTTGTGTATTATATCTTGTGTATTATATCTCATGTAATCCCCTGTGTATTAAATAAAGAGGTTGGACTAGATGACTTCAAAGGGCCTTTACAGCTCATTCTATGAGTTGTTTTTGTTTGTTGGTTTCTTAATCTAGGTAGCACAACATATAGTCAGAAAGACCTGAGTTCAAATTTGGCCTCAGACACTGTGTGACCCCATGCAATTACTTAACCCCTGTTTGCCTCAGTTTGATCATCTATAAAAATGAACTAAAGTAGGAAATGACACAACACTCTAGCATCTTAGCCAAGGAAACCCTAAATGGGATCACAAATGAGAAATGATTGAAACAACTGAATAACAAAAAAATGATCATTGATGTAGATGGCATTGAATCTAATATTTATAGATAAGGAAACTGAGGCACAGAAAGGTTTAGTGACTTACTAGAAGTTCCAGCAGCTAATCCTATCAGGGATAGGAGTTGACTCACATTTTCCAGACTCTCACTTCCCCATGTTATCTACTATACAATAGCCTCTCAATTCTAATGAAAAGTCATAAAAATTAATAGGAAAAGTGTATCTTAAACTTAATATTTCCAAAACAGAACTCTGTTTTTCTCCCTAAACCCTTCCCCCATTACCTTCCCTATTACTGTAGAAGGCAACATTATCCCCCTGGTCCCGCAGGCTCCCAACCTAGGAGTCATTTTTTATTCCTCACCATCTCCAATAACCCATTGATGCATCTGCCTGCCTCAAGTCTCTATTCATTGAAATCCATTCTCAATTCAGTCACTAAAGGTATTTTCCTAAAGCGAAGGTCTAGTCAATAAACTCCCGTGGCTTCCTGTTGACTCCAGAAACAAATACACCATCATGTTAAGCATTCAAAAGCCTTCATAATCTAGCCCCTTCTTAACTTTCCAGTCTTCTTACACCTTACTCCTCAACATATACTCTTCAATCCAACAACACAGGCCTGGCTGTTCTAAGAATAAGAAAAACAATCTCTTGGTTCTGGGTCTATTTTGTAACCATCCATCATTCCTGGAATGCTTTCCCTCCTCTATTCTGACTACTGACCTCTCTGACTTCCTTTAATTCACAATTTAAATGTCATCTTCCACACGAAACCTTTCTTAACCCATCTTAATTACAGTGGTATCACTCATAATTATTTCCTATTTATCCTTTATTTAGCTTGCTTTGTTTGCATGTTGTCTCCCTCATTAGACTGTAAGTCTCTTGAAGGGAAAAATTGACTTTTGCTTAATTTTTTATGCCCAGAGCTTAGCACAGTGATTGGCACACAAAATGAACTTAATAAATGTTAATTGAATTTAATGAGCCATTAAAGTTATCCAGACAGTAATCAAATAGGATCTGAACAGAAGATACATTTGTCTTTACATCTTTTTTCAGTTCTCAGAAGCAGATTTCTTTTGTGAATCAATTAGGCTAATGCTATTGTAAATTTAAAAGAAGCATATGCCTTTACAAAGCATTCCCATGTTAGAAAGCACTTTCTTAACAATGCTGAGAGTTAAGGCTAAGATTTCATTTGATTTTCATGCTTTATAAACATTTGAGAGGCAGAACAGTTTAGAGGATAGAGAATTGGGTTTGAACTCTAGAAGATCTAGATTCAAAACCACCTTCTGATTGTCTGGCTCTGTGACTCCATCCAAACTATTTGACTTCTCTATACCTCAGGGAGCTCATATCTATTTAGTACTATTTAAGAAACAGTAGTCACTGTGCTTCTGCTCAAAAATGTTAATAGTGATGAGAGCACCCTTTCCTATTATATAATTCTAGAATGTTATATGCATCACCACCACCAGTCATTCAAAGCATTTATCATGCATCATTTTTGGTGAGAATGATAGAACTTAAAACAATGCCCATCTTTTAATAGGTGTTTAATCAATGCTTATTGATTGGTTGGTTATATGTTAATCACAAATGGGTTCTTAATAAATCCTTATTGTCTGAATGAATGTGATATTAGGCACTACACAAATTGAGTTTGATACATCTATTTATCTTCTAGAACGTAATGTCTTAAGATAGTATTCCTTGGGACATGATACAGATTAGAATGTCCATTTGTGAGACTCTAGGGCCAGAAAGATAATGGAAGAATTAAGGACTCAGACCAGAAACTCTAAATAATTAACTATGGACTTACATGTTCCCATTTGCCGTGCATGGATTTCTTCTTTTTTTTCCATAGTTTTGATGATTTGTTACCCAATTATGGAAATCACTTGCAAATTAATCCTTGGACTGGGGTGCTGGCATGGGGAGGATATCCTTGTATCCAGATATACAGTCATCTATGAATGGTGGTAGTAGTAAAATGATTCTCTATATCCTATGAGTTTAATATGTTCAGAGATCAGATGATCAAATGGCTTGTCACATTGAACCAAGATTTACGAAATAGTTCTAAGCTTATGCTATAATAAATTTGCATTTTGTACAATGACTGACATATAATTTTTGTTGAATAATTTTAGCAGTATCTGACTCTCCCTATTTGGGGTTTTTTCTTGACAGAGATACTAGAGTGTTTTGCCATTTCCTTCTCCAGCTCATTTTACAGATGAAAAAACTGAAACAAATGGAATGAAGTGAATTTTCTGGGGTCACATAGCTAGTAAGTTTCTCAAACCAGATTTAAAATCATGTCCTCCTGACATTAGGTTACATGACTGCCTCTCCTGTATTAGGTGCTTAATAAATACTTGTTGATTTACTGTAGCAATGACATGCTTAATAAACTTAATAAATACCTTTTTGCCCTATAAAGTCTGGGGATGCTTGTTTGACCCTTATCATCATACATATGTAACTTAAAATATTCCTAAGAATTTGAAGTGATTCCTACATATATTTTACCAAGGAGAAAATAATGAAAATTCTTCAGCATTTCAATGATTTATTTTTAGAAATATTTAAAATATATATATAGCATGAACACAATTATACCAGTTGATTTTCTATTTTTAAACAAATACCACTTGACACTAGCAACTAACTGATAAAATGTGATCATAGTATCTCCATCAAATGAATACTAGCTCCCAGGCGACCTTCTATAAGCCAGGATAATGAATTTTTCAAGGAAACAAAGAATTCTCATTTGGATACATTCCCTCCTAGATGAAAACAGCTATAGGGAGGATGTTCCACAGCAGATGGTGCAGAGGATGTGTGATGGCTTGATCATGGGCAGTAAAATATTGCAGAACCAAAATAAATTAAGCCTTGGGTCTCAGGACTTAAGTATTCAGAGACGTGGATGAGAAGTCAAAGGGAATTCCACATATAGGTTTAGAATGACAACACTAAAAATCAATATTTAATAGCAGACATAACATTTAGAGGCTTTTTGGGGGTAGGTGGAGTCATATTATCATCTATGAATGAGAGTTGCAGAACAAGTCCTTTATGTATTTATAACATGATCATAAGGAATATTTCAGGAAAACATAATTGTTTCATATGATCTATCTATCTATCTGTATATGTATTACATAGACATGCATCACATGATCCATATATACATCTATTTTATATTTATATACCTATATATATATGTATGCATATATGCAGAAACATGATAGTTTTATTTCATGAATAGGCAGGGGACTCAGGAGAAAAGAAGCAAAGTTTCTTAATGTCAACACAGAATATTTTCATGAAGAGAAAAACCAGGCTTTGCAATGAGTGTTATACTAATTCTCTATCCATGAAGTATAATGTTGAGACTAGTCCTGATGACTCATTCATTTGACAAGTATCTGGATAATAAGAGATGTTCAGGTTTTTTAGGTTGATAAGGCATTGTAGGAGGTATGTTTTCTGCATAATTTACCACACAATTGAATTCTTCAACAAGGACATGTACAAGATAGTGATCTGGGATTAGGTTACTGAATGAATTGCAACAATTGAATACAGCTAGGAAATAAACCATATTTCCGATATTCTAAAAGCTCTTTAGCCAAGGAACATCAAGCAATATTACTTAACCCAAAGGAATATGGCAACATTAGTGCTGTGCTTAATTTACTTTTTCTCTCATTGGATATCTATTTCTTTTATAAAATTATTATTCCCTCAGCATTTGGCCAGAGAAATGCTGGTGAAAAAAATATCTTCTTGGACATTTTAGACACATTTTGTAACTCTTTAAAGCATGTCATAAAATGGAAATAGGTTGGTATTTTTGGAATACTGAATGCAGGAGGCAATCAACAAACAGCATCTTAGAAAATAAACTTTAAGAATATTTTTAGTTGCTAAATGTAGTAATCATGGTAAGAAAAGAGGAAAATATGCATGAAGACTCTCCTTCTTACACAACTTATTTAAGAAGCAGCTGAAATATACTTAAAAAAAGAGCACGGATCTAATATATTGGGACAACTTGAGTCATTCTTTTGGTTCCCCCAATATTGGGTTATGTGATCTTGACCTCTCTTGGCCACATTCCTTCTTCTGTGAAATGAGGGAAAATGAACTAAGATCTCAAGTCCCTTTCAGGATCTAATGTTCTACATGTTTACATGTTCATGCCCAGTGTACATGTCTTCATATATATGTGCGTATTTAGCCTGTGCAAATAAGTACTGGCTCATAGCCAGTATAAATAAAATAAAGGCCAATATTTCAATGTGGCAATACATCTGTGATTTCATATCCACACTATTTCAGGAATTGGGAAGTTGGAGAATCTGGGGATCATCACCATGTTATTGAAATTCCCTCATATGAGGAAAAGAATTGGACCACAAAGAGAATGAGGCAGACGCTAAAGTCACTGCAGAAGGGAGAATGTCCTAGAGCAGGGATGGGGAACCCCTGGCCGAGATGTAACTAAATAATGGCTACCAGCATCTGTATTGGGTGATAAATTTAGATGTGTTGAACCTAACAGGATCAAAGTTTGCTGAGTGATGACAGTAGAGGAACGGACTGGAAACAGTAATAGGAAACCAAGGATATTCCAAATTTCCACTACAGTCACTGAGTTGGTTCTATGAGAGAAGCAGTGTCATTAGGAGAGCCAGGTATCAGTGGAAATCAAAAGATGGAAAAAAGTAAGAAAGGAAAAGGTTTAAGAGGAAAGTATGAGACTTTCCAGAGA
Organism: Potorous gilbertii; assembly: GCA_028658325.1. Lineage (NCBI taxonomy): Eukaryota > Metazoa > Chordata > Mammalia > Diprotodontia > Potoroidae > Potorous > Potorous gilbertii. The sequence continues at coordinate 119,571,053 of CM053773.1, forward strand.
GCCCCATGGAAAGAATGATCTAGAGTGGTTTATTGTGAGGGGCTAGAATTGAGTTAGACAGGCCTAAAGGAGTAGACATTTAAAGATTACAGTTAGGGGTTCAGAATCAGAATGTGTGAGAATATGCTAACAATTAAGAAGTCAGATTAGGTAAAATATCAATATTTAGAGAGAGATCTACTGCAGAAAGGATTTGCTTAGATCATTCAAAGTTCCTCTTCATGGTACAACTTTATGGTATGTGGGGATGATGGGCCTTATACAGCCTCTGAAAGTCCAATTTACATTAGGTACGCATTCAGGTTATAAGGAAGTAGTTGCTGGGCCTTGGGATGAAGGAGTTGGAAGGGTTTTTTCCTCAGGAAAAATCCTGGGAAGTCTTGTGAAAGGTCTTGGAGGCCACAGACACTGGGAGGTAGGTGGTTTAGTGTTGACCTGACCTGGCCACTTGGACCAAACTGGAGAAGAACCTGAGGGAGCACCTACAATGCAAATCAGGAGGAAAGTGGCAAGGTCTTGTCCTGGAAGCTAGTGTTTGTCCTAACTATGCATATAGTTCAAAAAAAAGCCAGCATTTACTTAACGCTTTGAGGTTTGCAAAATACTTTACAAATGTTGTCTCTTTTTATCTTTAAGTCCGATTATCCTTATCTTAAAGATGAGGAAAGTGAGGTGGAGGTAAAGTAAATTGTTGAGGGTCATCTAGCTTATAAATGACTAACACTGGTTTTGAACTAAGGTCTTGTATCCATCCACTTTGACATCTCCTAGCCTCTAAATATGTGAATGAAATAACCGTTTTTGTCCAGAGTAAGATATACAACCGATAGACAACTCAGATAGTTGGTCTGTTTACATAACTAATTTTCCAGATACTGAAGTGGACAATAAATTAACAAGTCCACATGCATTTATTAAATGCTTAATATGTGTTAGGCACTATGCTAAATGTTGATGATACAAAGAAAGACAAAACAATCCCTACTCACAAGGACCTCAGAACAGGCAAAACTTAGTCTTAATTGGGAGGAGGAGAAAAGATGGAATTATCTTTGAAAAATTCTATAGATCTTATGACCCCAGGTTCCCTCTGGAAACACAGGCCTATCTTTTAACATTAGTATTTTTCTTTTGAGGACATATGGCTGTGAAACTTGTTTTCTAAAAAAATACAAGTCATTCAAAGGTTGGTGGAGATGTGCAATATGGGCATGCTCAAGCTGCAATGTGTTACCAATACAGAATTGCATAAGAGAAACCACATTGAGATGACACCAGAGAAATGTGTGACGGTTTAGGTCATTATCACTTCTTGTCTATACTATTGCAATAGGTCACTCTTCCTTAAGTCTTTCCGTTTTACTACTCATGCCATACACAGCTCAAAAATTGACATTCCTCAGGCCCACATGGAAAGCTTCCTTGCTCAATAAGTTTCATAGTTGTACTTCAGCCTTGAGCCCTTACCTATGGCCATCTCCTGTTCCAGACCTCCAACAATGCTACAAAACTCCTGTCATTCTGCATGATGGTCAGTTTCTAAGGGGTGTAGCATGTGTTCAGTGAAGACCAGTACCTCTGGTGTGACTGCTGTTTTCCACCTTCAGTGTCCTCTTGATCCACCTAACTCTCACCTGTGTCTCCAGGAAGTCACAGTATATGCAGTGGCCACACCCTGGTAAATTGTTTTGGTAGATGTGCTTGAGGTGGAGGATAGCTTTAGGGTCTCAAACCCATCCTTGAGGTAGGCGAGTGCCTCCCCAAAGCATGCGAAGACTTCCTCTGCTGGAATGGATGAATGAGAACAATTTATTTCAATGGCCATGAAGGCAGCTTCGGCAGAGTCTGGAGCACTTAGAGTTGGTTGGACAGAGCTACCAAGATTATCCACTGCATTTCAAGCCACCACCAGTCATCTTGACTCTGTCCTGCCACTGGACTGTGATGACTCTGGAAAAGAAAGTGAGACTGATGATTATGTAACTCTGCCTAACTTAAATCCAATTTAAACATGAATCAGCTAATTCTTGTCCATCTAGAACTGTATGTCCAGCAAGTATCTTGTACACTTTATTGTCCTCCAAATCTCCTTCTCCTCCAGCTACTTTGGCCTACTTGTAGTTTCTGGAAGATGAGAGTCCATCTACCATTTCTGTGAGTTGGTGTTGACCATTCCCCATGCCTGAAATGTTCTACACCCCACCCTGCTCTGTTACGCCATTTGGCTTTTCTGACTTCAATTAATTCTTAGCTCAAGTGCCATCTTCTGTAGTTCCTTTATTGCTAGCACCTTCTCTCAGATGACCTTCTTCTATTCTACTTGTATGTATGTAGTTATTTACTCATTGTTTTCCTCCACTAGAATGTATGTTCCTTGAGGGAAGGGACTGTCATTATCTTTTTTAAAATCCCTATCCTTCTTTTGCCTGTCTTTGTTTATTAACTGGATGACATAGGTGGTTATACCTTTCATTTTTCCATTATCCACAAGTGTTCCACTTTGACATTGATGAATTCCAAAATTCCTTTATTTGATTATAATATTTTATTATTCCTTGATTCCCTGTGCCTTGTGACCCCTAATCTTGTTTTTCCTCCTTACCTTCACCTATATTACCTCTATGATTTAGTTTCCCCACTCAGTTCATCACCCCTCCTCAAGCTATCATCTTCTTTGACTTTCTCAACTCTTTGTTGAACCAAGTCAACTTTACATGATCATTTACTCTCTAACTCCTTTTCTCCTTGTCCTACCAACTAAGCATGCCTGGCTCAACCCCAACCTTGGATTATTCCCACCATGTATTGCCTTTGCTCTTATTCCAGTGCTAATGAATTAATTTAGAGAAAAGCACAAAAGCATGCTGAATTGATCTATTACAAGTTTATGTTACATAATCTCAATAGTTCCCTCTAGGCGTGAACACAATCACTTTTTATTTCTTTCCACATGATCTCCTACCCCATAACCGATAGCTTCTATAGATTTTGAACTCCCACAGGGATCCTTTACAATACTTCTCTGCTGAGAATACTACATCATAAATCTCTGAAAAAAATTGAGGCCATTCACTGAGAGCCCCCCTTCTTTCATCCTCCTTGCACATTGACTCAGACTTCTCACATTAGTTCCTTCTCTCTGGTTTCAGATGAAAAAATGCCTCTTCTTGCAAAGGCCAACCTTGACCCCCTTCCCTTCTGTAGTTCCAGTAGATTGCCCTACTTATCATTCCTGCTATCTCTCTAATATTCAATCTGTAACTATGTCCTGGCTCTTTCCTTGCTGCACATAAACACTTCACAACATACCATAGTCACTCATGCTTGTGACCTTGATTTTATCTTTGACTCTTCCCTTACACTCACTTTATATCAAATCCTTCTAAAGTTTTAGTTTCTACCTTCAGAACACCTCTTGTATGAATCCCCATCTCTCCATTCACAAAGCCAATATTGCAATTCAAGTCCTCATCACTTCTTACTCGGACTTGTACTGTCAGTTTCCCTGTCTCAGTTCCCTCCCCATTCTAATCCAACCTCCTCTCAGCTCCCAAGTGATTTTCCTAAAGTGCAGGTCTAATCATATAACCCCATTATTCAGCAATTCTTCAATTTACACTATATACCCTAACACACTCTAGGATTCAGCTATACTGTCCTATTTGCTATTCCTTAGAAATAGCACTGAATGTGTTTAATAAGAACGTATGTGTAGAGCCCCTATAAGATTGCATGTCATGTTGGGAAGGGGGAGGGGAGAGAGAGGAAGAAAATTTAAAGCATATAGAAGTGATTGTTGAAAACTGAAAACAAATAAAGTAAAAAAAAAAAAAAGAAAAGAAATAGCACTGAACTTCTCATCTCCATGCCTTTGTACTGGAGGTCCTCATGCCTGGAACACTCTCCCTTTTCACCTGTGCCTCTAAGTCTCCCTGGCTTCCTCATGTTAAATTCTACTTTCTGGAAGAAATCTTTCCCAGTTCCTCAGCTACTAACTTCTTTCCCGCTGAGATTATCCTCTTTATGGTATATGTGTCTACATCTTATACATATCATAAATAGAAAATAAAATTTTATATCTTTATTTCCATATACCTGTAACTGAAGTTTAGTATTTTCTTAAATTATGAAAGCATGTAACAAATCAGAATAGTATTTACAGAATCTAGGGGTTTATCACCAACAGAAATCACAGATCTTTTCATGTCATATGCAAGTTCTAATAGATACTTCAAATTGATTTTTTAACTTATTTGGAATTTATTCTTGTTATTTTCAGTCTTTCTGTCTACAAACTAAATTTTTTTATCATTGGTTTCCTGAGTAATCCTCTCTATTTTTTAATCTTATTTTTGTAATCCTGTGTATTTTATTTTATGCATTTAAAAGCATTACTCTGAGTCGAGAAATTTCAGCCAACTGACAAAAGGGTCTATGACTAAAAAGTTATATGTGTCTAATTATTTACATGCCATCTCTTCCATTAGAATATGATCTCCTTGAGAAGAGGAGCTGTTATTATATGTTTTTGTATCCTCAGCACATAGAATAGACCCTACCATATAATAAACATTTATTTTTTGATTGATTGATTGATAGGAGTGTTCTGGTAAATGCTTAACAACCAGTTCTTCAAAAAAAATTGAATAGAACATCTCTTTGCTCCTTTTTACAAATGATATTGTGCAGTTTGCATTGAGTCTTAGAGAGTATAACTTCCAATAAGATCCATAATCAGGGGTGTGCTTTGGCCAGCTCATATGAGCTTGAGGGAGCTGGTTGTTAAATTTTCACTGTGAGGATATACATCTCAGGAATCAGCAAATGCTATAAATCAGGGTTTGATTTATTATTTTGTTGATTGTCCAGTTTGAAGTCATGGAAAAAACTTGATAATGCAGACGTAACTAAAATTATGTTGTATGAGTACTATAAACTGAGATAGTGAGAAAGGAATGGTAACCTCCCTCTGCTCTCCTTTTATACTATGTGGCCTCAAGAAATGTGTTTGGGGTGTTTGTCTTATTCTGTTCTCAGTTTTAGGCAGGGAGTCCCGAGTGAACCAGGAGCTGAGCCATGAGAGCCTTGGAGTCAGGATTTCAGACTGGATATTGCAGGTAATCAGCCTGGCAGGGAAGACCTAAGAAGTCAGGGTGCCTGGGACTTGAGACTATGGGGGACTTTGGTCTTGGACCTTTGGACTGAACTATATAAAAGTGAGCTAAGCTGTGAATCGATCTCCCTTCTCTTCAGAGGATAACGTGGTAAGGGGAGGAATGGGGGGGGAAGATTATATTCCATATTTAGTGGAATATGTTTGCAAATTTGCTATTATATCTTTCAGGTAAATATATCTTAGTAAAAGTTAGTTTGATGATTAAGTAATTAGTTAAATGGAAGTAGGATGTAGAGGACTTCATTCTATCATTTCAGAATTACAGTTGGTGGAAGCTGGAGCCAATGACAGAGAGCCTAGACACCTGAAAATCCTGGAGAGTCCTGGAAATGTAACAAAACCAGGATAATCTGTTACATATGCATTTTAATTGTAACTGTGAATATGTGATTGGCTGATGAGTATTGCCTGTGAAAGCCTGATTTGTATCTTGATCAAGAATGTCTTTAATTTCTCTTTGAATTATTCCAAAAAATTTTTATAATGTAGAAAAGTTTATCTTATGTATATATATATATATATATATATATATATATATATATATATATGAGTGTGTGTGTGTGTGTGTGTGTGTGTGTATGCTTGTTTATATTTATGTGGATACATGTGTATATAAATACACATTTTCCCATCATCAGAAATACATAAAGGTCATTATTTATGTATTTTTCAGTCATATTTGGTGGCAATAATTAAGCCTACATTTTCCCCCCTGAATCTTTGGTATCCTCTCCTCTGTTACGCATCTTGAGAATCTATCCATCAGTATCACAAAGGCAGGACAGCCAGTGTAGATCTCCTCGATGTCTTCTTTTATTCTCCTCTAGCCACATTTTCCTAATCTTACTTTTTTTTAGTACCTTTTCTACTTCTTCATGAAACATGTCAGGGACTTTGATGTTAGAATCTAAAATGTGGAAGCTGTCATTTAGGAAGAAAACACTTTGTTCTCTAAAGCTCTACAGTTTTTTCTCCTTTTTGTCCCTGCTGTTCTCTTTCTAGCTTTAGATTGGTCTGGCTTTATTTAAGTCTTTTGCTGTGTACTATAAACATGTATTTTCCCCCCATTGCATCTGGCTATATTATTAGATCAATATTATTCATAATGTTCTACCATTTTAGTCTGTAATGTTTTCCAAATGGCATTTTTAAAAATTTTAAACCCATGTCACCCTTGCTGGTCATATCTCTCAAATTAGGAAGGAAATTTAAGTGCATGCTGTATGAGTCAATTTCTAAGCTCTTTTAACTTCTTTGCTAGGGTGATTGTTTTGCGTTGGTTAAATGTTTTTGTGCCATGTCAGGGTCTCAGTGTCTGTTCTTTCAGTTTTTTCCCAACTTTTTAGGTATCAATAGCTTGTTTTAGAAAGTAAGGTTGACATCCTCTTACTTAAGTATCCTGTCCTCTGCAAGTGATACAGTACAGAGAGTTTTGGGCCTGGAACATCCTTAGATACTTAATAGCCATATGACTGTTAACAGGTGTATGGAGTTGTTCAGGGAGGACTAGTACATCTGGTTTGAGAGGCTGTCAAATTCTTTCCAGGACTACTCATCCACCTTTGGTATCCACTTGTCATCCAACCCTCCCTGTTAGCTCCAAGAAGTTGTAGCATGAGCTACCATCTTGGCAGGTGGGCTAAATCAGGTTGAGGGTAAACAAGTGAACTCCAATCCACTTTTGAGTTAGGAGGATGTCTACCCCAAAGATGTGAATATTTTTCCTGGGAAAATGGGTAAATGAGAACAATTTTGTCCAATGGACATGAAGTCAGCTGGAGTAGGTGCTACAGAGGTCAGTCGGACATCAAAGACACCAAGGTCATCATTTTGACTTTTGTGCTGCCACTGGACTTCAATGAGTCGGGAAGAGGGAGTGAAGCAAATGACTTTGTGCAACTCTGCCTCTCTTAAATCTAATTCATATGCAAGTCAATACATAACGTATGATAGCATTTGTCCTCTTTGAAAATGAAGAGTAAAAATCAATACAACCATGGCAAACCTCTGTATGCCTCAGTTTCCTCAACTATAAAATGGGGATAAAAAGAGCACCTACTTTACAGAGTTTTGTGAGAATCAAATGAGATGGTATTTGTAAAGTATTTAGCACAATTCCCGACACCTAGTTGGTGCTTAATAAGTGTTTGTTGCTTTCCACCTTCCAATAGTCTTACTTCTATTTAAGATTAATTTTAATCTTTATCTAACGAGTTAGTAAGCTGACTGTGTATAGATAGATGATTCAAAAATTATTCCCCATTGGTAACTAGTCATTTCCCATCTGCTACAAATGTTACCTTTATCGTGATATCATTCTGTGTTCAACATAAACACCGTGAACATTCTCTTCTTCAAGAAAGTTTTCATAATATATTGGCATGAGATTTTCTTTGGTACACTACAAACTTGGACTCTTTCTTACTTTAACAAGACATTTAGAATGAGGACCCCAAAAATAGAATGAAAAAATATTCTAAGAACCAAAATGTCATTCTCAGCATTAAAACTGAATTTGTTTAGGCTATGGAAACCTACCTCGTTTTTACTACCGTATAAAAAGGGTGAAAATTTTGCGGACATAACAATGAAATGCTAGTGGTCACAAAGATATTTCTAATCCCTTTAGATTCACGCCCCTCTTCTCTTAACTGCTCCATTCAGCAACTTCAGTTGGTCTGAAGAGCCATTTAAAGATGCATTTCTTAGGATTCTCAACATTATTATTTTACTATAGTGAGAAAAGGAGAAAATATCAGTTGACAATTGTTGAAGATGATAAGCTTCATGGGACAGATTTTGTAATAAAGGAGACACACTGACTCCAAATACCCCTCATATGCTAACAGGAACATATGAATATAATAAAGTCATGAAAAGTCACTAAGAACAGTAGTATCTTCCAAAATATTTACATGTTGGCATGTTGGTAGAGGCCGAAAGAAAGAGAAAAGCAAGAATATACATTAAGGTTTCCACTGCTATAAAACAGTGCCATACTCGTAGACCATCAAACGTGTTTGGGTGATGAATACTACCTATGGATATGATACATGACACTTAGCATGATTTTTTATAGGTTTGATGGTTATTTGTTTATTTACTGGATCCATTGTTTCATTGCTCTACATCATGATCTACCTTTACTCCATCTACCAATATAACTTAGCTCCTGCTCCAAAAGTTAGTCTATAAACTTGTCTGGGGCACTGAAAAGTTATGTTACTTACTCAGTCACAGAACCAGAGAATCTAGGTCTTCCTGACTCCAAGGCCAGCTTTCTGTTCACTTACACATGCTGCTTCTCATAGTGTGATATTACATATTATGCATTCTGGCTCTGTGCATATGTCCTATTTCTCTCCTATATCACAAACTAGAGTGGAGACCATGTACATTGTTATTTTTTTATATCTGCCTCCCTCTCCTAGCATTTAATTGAGTACTAGGCACATTGTGAACTTCCCACACAGTATTAAGCTTTAATAGCTTAAAACTGTACTAATATTTTGTAACGCTGTGTATTGGTTGATTGAACGAATCTATGGATACAAAGAAATAAAGGAAACTCCACTGGCTTCCAAGGAGTTCACAGTGCAGTTGAGGAGATAAGATACCTGCTTATGAACATGAAGTCACATTAGAAGATACTGTTAATGCTATCTCAAGAGCCAGTGTGGTGAGAAGCCATGACAAACCTGGTGTGCCAATCTCAGCTCTGGTGTGTATGGCAACGTCAAAAGTCCAGAGAGGTGAGAAAGTGGAAGACTTATCTGGGCGAACCCATCTACAGTAGAGAAGGAAAAGCTCTGCACAATACATCTGACAAGTAGTCATTCAATCTTTTCTTAAAGAATTTTAGTGAGGGAAAGTTCATCATCTCCTGGGGGCAAACTATTCTACTTCTGATACTTCTAATTGGTAGAAAGCTGTTGTTTTCTTTTTTCCCCTTACAAGTCTAAATCCACTTTGCCACTATATAGTCCCCTTTACTATTACTTCTGCTTGCAGGGCCCCCCAAATTTTATCATTAGCAGTCAGTCTGTAACTCCGAGCCTCCATTCACTAATCTATAAAATTATGTAACAGTTTTTGGAATGGATTGGAAAGTGCTTGTCAGGCAAAAAGATAGCAAGGTGGCACAGTGTGGTGGATCTGGCATCAGAAAGAACTACACTCAAAGTCCTGCCTCAGACGTTTACCAGTGATGTGACTGCGTAACCTTTGTCTGCCTCAGTTTCCTCATCTGAAAAGGGAGGATAATATATAACAACTACTCCCAGGTGTGCTGTGAGTATAAAGTGACATGTTTTTAAAGCACTTTGCAAGCATTTAAGTGCTATGTAAATACTAGATAATAACTCAACCTAGATGTGAGCAAGCGGCAAATAGGTGAAGCCAGCAATAAATATTTGGAGGGTTCTAGAGAAGTTCAGATCACTTTTAACCTTAGTAGTTTTGGAAGGAGTAGCTAGTATGGATGTGGCCCTTGAAAGGAGGGAGTGGGGGTTAAGATCTATGATAAGTAAAAATGAATTGATAGAAATTTCCAGAGGTCATGCCATACAATACTTAATAGATGGAAGTCTAAAAGAGATGATTAAGAAGAAATTTTTAAAACCTATTTTTTCTAAGAGAAATTCCAATTATCAGCATAGTAGTTATTGAAAAGAATCCAAGACATATGTTTTCAAGAAGACAAATTCTGAAAAAAACAATGCTCTTAGTCCTCAGGATTTTCTCTGGGGATAGTCAATGTAAACATATGACAAAGTGTTAGGTGCCTAGAAAAAAAAAGAAAAAAAGACTCTATTTGAAGACTCATAGTTCTACCTTTGCTGTTAAAATTCATCCAGGTGGTAGGATTTTCTTAAACTAGTCTGAAAAACTAGAACTGACCTTTATCTGTGACCTGAAAAAAATAAGTTGTGACAGTCTTTTAAAAGTAGTTTGCCAGAAAGAGACGGGGGTGGGACACCACTAAATGAGGTCTAGTTTTTTTTCTCTCATCTCCTTGAACCAATTTTATAAATTGTAAGCAATTTTTTATCACTGAATATGTTAGTTTTCTTTTTAAACAGGTGCTTGAATATGTACAAAAGAACCTGGCAAAACATTTTTTTCTTCTTTAAAAGAAGGGAGGGAAAAAAGCAAAAAGCTTCTGCAAAGATTTTTATTTATATAAAATATTTCACAATTTCTATTCTCTCCTAGTTTTCAAAATGTTTTTTATTATCAAGAATTCATTTTTTCCTTCCTTCCTCCTTCCATGCACTCAAAAAGAAATAAGACAACAAGGAAAGAAGAAAGAAAGGAATGAAGAAAAGGGGGAAGAACCTTTGGATCACATTAGCACAGTCCAGCAAAGCATGCTCTTATTTAGTGCATCAGTTTGTGAGCTCTTTTGAGGTCAGGGAATGTCTTTTTTTCTATTTTTGTATTTCCAGATCATAGTACAGTGCCTGGACCATATTAGGAGCTTAATAAATGTCATTTATTATCACTTAATATATTATTAATTATTAATATAATTGTTATTGATTATAATGTTAATATATTATTATAATTTAATATCAACATTATAACTTCAAATTTGCCTCCAGTATGAACCCATTTACAACCCCACCAAAAGTGTATCAAGTGCCTGTTTTCCTGCAGGCCCTTAAACACTTGCAATTTCCTTTCCTTTTTTTAAAAAAAACTTTACCAATTTGATACATGTGAGGTAGAGCCTCAGAATTGCTTATTATATATTTCTCCAATTATTAGTGATTTAATGCTTTTTTAAAATTGGTTATAAATAGCTTCGTTTCTTTCTCTGAGAACTCCCTGTTCATATCCTTGGACCATTTTCCTCCGTTAATTGTTTTCCTTCTAATCTTAGCAGATTTGGATTTGTTCCTTCTAAAACTTAAATTTTATTTAATCAAAGTTGACATTTTGCCTTCTATTTTCCTCTCTCTACTGTTTGGGCAATTGGATGGTACTGGAACCAGACTTGGAACCAGGAAGACGAGTTCAAATCTTCCTCAGATACTTGCCAATTATGTGACCCTTGGAAATTCACTTGATCTGTGCTTGCCTCAACTCCTTCATCTGTAGGATGGCATAATAATTGCACCCAATAATAATTTCCCAATATTGGGAAAATCAAGGGAAATATTTGTAGTGCTTGACATATTGCCAGACCCCTAGTAGATGTTGAAAAAGTGCTTGTTTCTTTCTTCTTTATAAATTCTTCCCCTATCCATATAACTGAAAAAACAATTTCTTCCTTGATCATTTATTTTTTTATAGTGCGATTTTTTTATATCTAGGGCACATATCTGTTTGTAGCTTGTCTTGGTATAATGTGTGAGGTGATAGTGTAAACCTAATTGTTTCTGTAAGTAATATTTAACTAAAATAACATATTTTCTAAATCTCTGTTGGGAGGATTTTACTATTTCTACTTTATAATAATTCAAAATATTTCTGATTAGAACTTCCATCAGAAACTCACAAAGTTTAATAGGTCAAGCTCACAGTGTAATTTATAAGAAATAACAGGAAGGTTGATTAAATAATGCCCATTTCCTTTGTTCTCAGTGCCTTGATGCATCTCATACTTATCCATATGAAGTAGTTCCTACACAGAGTGAAGGCAACAGCTCAGTTTCAGTGAGGTACTTTTTTATGCCTTGTGCTAGAATTCTCTATGGAAGGATATTTTGGATTATTTTTCTCCTCCTCCTTCTCCTTCTCCTTCTCCTCCTTCTTCTCCTTCTTCCTCTTCTCCCTCTTCCTCTCCCTATCCCTCTACCTTTTCTTCTTCTTTCTTCTTCTTCTTCTTCTTCTTCTTCTTCTTCTTCTTCTTCTTCTTCTTCTTCTTCTTCTTCTTCTTCTTCGTCGTCGTCATCGTTGTCGTCGTCGTCTCTCTTCCTTCCTCCTCTTCAAGATATCCTTTTCCTCCTCTTTCTCTTACCAAATACTTCCTTTTATGACTTCTTAATAAATTGTGAAAGTATGAAGTGCACTGATAACATGTCAACAATGTTAAGTAATAGGATAGGTGTCAGAGGAGCTCTAGTTGTATCGTTCTGTTCTCCACCTTAGTAGCTACTCAAGAACTGGCTGATAAATACTAATTGAATGAATAGATGGAATGATGAATACTTCTGTCTCTGTCTGTCTATCTGTTTATCTATCTGTCTGTCTGACTGTATGTATAACTATTTATATGCATCTATATATGTATATATATAATATATAGATGCACTATATATAATATCTGTGTGTATATGTATATACACTATATATACATGTATATATAGTAGTCTAGGGACAGAGCTGGGCATGGGTTTTAGGAAAGCATGTTCTATAGAGATGTTCTATATGGAAGATGACATATAAATGGATAACTGAAACAAAAGTATATATAGTAAATATAATACATCATATAATAAAGATATATAATAAATATGTAATATAAGACTGTATGAAATAGCATCAAAAATGCCTTTCAACTCTGTTTCTATGGTACATTTAGGTACCAATTGCACTTATTTCTTTAATAGAACACAAGTTTTATTTTGCTTTATGAAAAAAATGCATTTGGACCCTGGAATATAGAAAGGATGGTTTTAGTATGGGATGACCAAGACAATATTAAGGTAAGAGCTGAAATTAAAACTGTGTCTTGAAGGATATGGACAGACCAACTGGAGCAGAAGATATTCCATGGGGAAAACAGCATGAACCAAGATACAGAATGAACTAAGAAAGTTTTGGGCTATTAGGCAAACAGTCAAAGAGTTGTTTATTATGACTGGATTCTAGAGTCAGAAAATGAAGACACTTGAAAATCAGGCTAAGAAATTCACAGTTTAGAAATGACCATCAATATAAACTCAAGATTATCCAATGGATAAAAACTATGCTGATAAAGGATCAGGGGGATACATTGAAGGGTATACATAGATTAAAGAAAATGGAAATGTTTAGCCTGGAAAAGATACACACACATATACATACATTTATGTGTGTGTGTGTGTGTGTATATATATATGTGTGTGTGTGTGTGTGCATGTATATGCATGTAGGCATGTGTGTCTGTATGTATATGTGTGTATATATATACATATACACATTCCTGTGTGTAAACACATATATACATAATAAAAATGTACTGTGTATATGTATGTGTATGCATACACACACTTTGGAACCTTTGGAGGTATTCTGACAGAAAACAAAATGACTGCTGTTGGGAATGGTATAGTTTGGCCTCCTTTTGGGATATGATTTTGATTAGATGGCCACTGAAGACCATTCCAATTCTAAGATTTTGTGATTTTGTAATTTTGTATGCATTACTGCTTCAGTGTCTTAAACAGCCTTGGGTGCTGAGAATAATTGAACACAAAGTTTTAATTATAAGTTTCAGCAGCAGTAGTAGCAGGAGGGGTTGGGATGGTAGTAGCAATAGTGGTAATAGAGAAGAAGAAGAAGAAGAAGAAGAAGAAGAAGAAGAAGGAGGAGGAGGAGGAGGAGGAGGAGGAGGAGGAGGAGGAGGAGATGAAGAATTTATATAGTACTTTAAGCTTTGGAAAGGAGAAGCCTGGAGTTAAAAGAATACCACAATTTCCCAAATTCAACCCACTTTTCTTTCTTCCTCTTATTTAATTCTCAATCCAGGTCTTAGACATAAATATTGCTTTACCATTCTCATAGGCTAACCATCAATCCCACAGTCTGGATAATAAGAATTATCTGTGTGTGTGTGTGTGTGTGTGTGTGTGTGTGTGTGTGTGTGTGTGTGTTTTCCTGTACACAGATCATGCTCATTTCACTGATTTTGGTTGTGTCATGTCTTAACTGAATGGAATCATTTTGAGGACCACACCTTCAATATAGAATCCTTTTTCCATTTGGATTCTGCATCTTTTAGTCATGTTTTATGAGTGAAGTAGTCCCCTGTAATTTATTGCTTGTAAAAGCCCATGCTTTCTTTTCTCATATTTTCATTATTGGTGCCATAGCATTTGTAAGGTTCTTAATATAGTGTATTACATACAGTAGACACTTAATAAATGCTTGTTTCCTCCTGCATCGCCCTTCAATGCACATAGCCTACTTTTATTAAGATTGTTAGGGCCTATCTTTGCTGGGTACAGGAGACATAGTTGATGTTTTTGGTGTGTTGGTCAGTTTTTCTGAACTACTTTCCACCACCCCTCCATTTGTTTTTTTTTTCATTCTTTGTTATAAAAAATGTCCCCTGGAAGGAGGAAGGACATTGAAAAATATAAGGAGGTAAGGAAATGAAAAAACAATTAAATAAAATTCATTTTTAAAAGTTTGTAGAAATAAGAAATTAAGCAGGACTATTGCTATCTTTCCCATTAACTTTTTTGAGCTTGGTAGTAATGGTGCATAGGTTTTGGTTTTTCCTAATCATTTGATATTTCTTTCAGTATTTTTGAGCAGAGATTCCTCAATCCCTTGCAGCCCGGAATATCATCCTGTTCCCATGCTTCTCATTTCTACCTCATCGGAGGCAGTGTCCCTAACTTTCTGTGTGGCCTCCTACCACATATGTAGGCCTCTCATCCATAAAAAGAGAATGAAAATAATAGTTTATTCTTCACAAGAAATGGTGTGAATTCAAGAGAGATTCCAAACAGAGGGTAGTATTATCAGAAAGCTTCCATAATCTATTCTGTTTTCCCCCTTCCCTACATTATGTGCTAGAAGTTTTTCTCAAAATGAATTGTGAGAAAAAAAATCAGAAACGGATTACAGTCTGGGGAACTCTCTTTCCCACTAACTCATTTCCCCTTTGGTTTCATTACAAAAGGTTTCAGTGTTCTGCAGGGTGTGCCTGTATGTTCTGTAGAAGAGTCTGGGAAATCAATGAAGTCATCATTTTATTACAACTTTCAGAAGCACAGGCAAGGAGGAGGCTGTCCAGTGAGCCTGCTAGTATATGAAGACAGCCTTATCCAGATATTGACATCTGTGTCATGTATTGATAGAGTTAAAAACTTGGGGATCAAATAAATCAATAACAGAATTAACCATCTCTTTTCTTTTCACTCATTTATGATCCCATCTCTATGAAATAAGACTTTCCTCTAACTGTTCCTGGGGCCTCAGTCATTAAGAAGTTTTTAAAACTTCATTATGAGTAATGATGCTGACTTTTCCCAAGAAGTCTCTTAGATTATAGGATGACAATTGAGGTCTAGAGTTTTAGAGGATCCACCCTAATATTTTTGCAGGCTTTCTTTACTTTTACTTGCCATCACAAGGTGCCAGAATTGCCCTTTGGCTTTTCAACTGTTGTTTCTTGTTTTTGACACATGGCTGGACCGTATTTTCCTTCTATCATACAATTTCTGGATAATGTTATGTTAATCCTATTTTTTAGGCTCTCATCCTATATTGCATATCATACATTGCATCCTACTCACATGAAGAGGGCCTCTCCATTGTCCTCTGTATAATATCCTTTTTAAAACTAGTTCAAGGTAGTCATATACCCTGCCCGTTTACCAATATAAGAACACTAGCAGAATTTTAGTACTAAAAAGAGGATATGGCCTTGAGGCACAGATTCCCCATTCCTACTCTACGAATGATACCACAATATCATCCTTCAAACAAATTCCACAAGGAATTTCTTTTTGGTCTGAACTTTGAATCTGAGCATCACAGGAGTTAATACCTTCAGTAAGCATACATCTTATTTTAATCCTCACCTGATGTTTATAGGATATTATAAGGCAATATGCTATTGAACCTTCCAAAGATTTTTGAATATTCCTGATGTATGGATGATATGTACTTCATTGAAAAAGAGCCTTTGAGAAAGGCAAATTTTTGTTCTATCATACATACATACACACACATATGTATGATTATAATACAAATATTATCATTCCCATTTTATGAGTGGCAAAATTGACTTTCTTATGGTAACATATATAATAAATAGGGCTGAAAGCCAAACTCAAATCTCCTGATTCACAAGTCTATGGCTCCTTCCCTGACTCCATGTTTTTTCTATCAGAAAACAATAGTAAGCTTTTATAGTACTAAAATGGTTTAGATAGATAGAAAGAGTGAGATTAAACAGATAGACAGACAGACATAGATAGATGGGTATAGATATAGATATATCCACTGTGACTCTAAAAAACTATAGCATATACAGCAGTTGCTAAATCAGATTGGGGGTAACTGACAGGCCTCAAATCACTGGAGAATTAATGAACTATCCACCCCAAACATATGAAGACTTCCCTCAGTGGAATGAGTAGATGAGAACAGTTTGTTCCAGTGGCCATAAAGGTAGCTGAAGCAGGTGCTTTGGAGAGCTTAGAGTTTGATTAGACTCCAAGGTTATCTATTATATCCTGGGCCATCTCCAATTGGTTTGGCTTTTGTCATGCCCCTGGACTTTGAAGACTCTACAAGAGAGTGAGGCTGATGACTTTATGCAACCCTACCTCCCTTAAATTCAATCCATGCACAAGTCATCACCAATGATGTCACTGGCCCACTTCAAAAACAAAGGACGAAAACTAGCCATATATATGTGTGTGTGTTATATATGTATGTGTCTGTATGTGTGTATATGTGTATATGTGTGTATAAAATATATGTGTGTATATATCTACATCTCTATATCTATCTATGCTTACAAGGTTAGAATGTCATCACCCTAGAGACCCTTTTAATTTTTTACAAGTCTTTTCATTGAAAAGACACACTTGGATGACTTTGCTTAATTTGATACCTTGCCAACTTATTTTAACAGGTTTTATTCTCTACCGTTTTCTGTGCTTTTGTGAGAAGGTACTGCCCAAAGGGACACATCACTTTTCGATTTTGCCAATTCAGTAGATTTTCACAATTGAGTTTATTCTAACCTGATGTTATGTTTGGTGACCATTTCTCTACTTTTGTCAGGCATCCAGATGTTTTCTGACACAGGTACTATTTGAACTCTTTTGGTTGTCTTACTGCTATATTTAATCTACTTTGGTGGATTAAACTTCTAGGTAAAATTATTGTTGGTGTTAATTTTATTCCTGCTATCCATTTCTTATTTTTGTTCTCTAATTCCTTGTTTAAATATTTCTATGTTAAGTTCTTTCAAGTTTACATGTCCTTTTTTCATTATTTTGAAATTAATTTTTATCTTAATTTGGATGAGTAATAATCATAGCTAATATGTATGCTTTAAGATTTTTCAAAGCCATGTGTGTGTGTGAGTGTGTGTGAGTGTGTGTGTGTGTGAGTGTGTAATATAATCTCATTTGATTGAGTGGCAGCAAGAACTGACTCAATAATCAATCACATCAATAACAGGTATTTTCTGTTACTACAAAATTTATTTCATTTTTAAAGTGTTATTTCATGCTCATTTTAACCAATTCCTTCCAATTCTTTGAAGGAAATGCTCATGATATAGAGGTGTGAGGTTTCTCTATAATCTGTAAGTCATTAGTATCTCTTGTTCTTCCTTCATGAATCATATTTTCCTATATAGTTTTAACTATTTTACCTTTTTCAACCTTTGCATTAAAATTATCAGGTATCATAATGCATGCTGATTTGATTGAGAAGAGCTTATCAATTTCTCCGGACAAATTCTCTACCATTTCAGCAGCAGCTGTCACTTGAGCTACAGTTGTTTCATTGTATTTTTCTTGAGAATACTTATTATTAATAATGTTATGATCAAATAATTTTACTTGTTTTATGCATCTTTTATTTCTCTGCAACAGTTGGAAGCCTCCCCTCCTCACCTCACAGACAGACAAACATACATGAGCACATATACACATGCATGTGCATGCACTTTTTTTTTTTTACTGCACCTGGAATTTCATTGATATAGGAAACTTTCAGTGAAAAACTCCCTTCACCAATTTCTGCTCAGGAACTTTTCTGCATTTTACAGTGCTGGAATTTCTGGTCAGCTCAACACTTAAGTAACTTTCTCAGGCAATACGTGTTGAAGGAGACTCTTGATGAGGTCTTCCTCATTCAAGGGTAACTCTTGATTTGGTCTTTATTTTTAGTGTCCATTAATCAATATGTTACAAAAAATAGTTCAATACTCAATTTTTTTCTCAAGTCCAAACTGCAGTTTATTCTTTCTATGCAGTTAGACAACTGAATGAATTTGAAGAAAATAAAGTAATTAAATAATTAGATCATGCTAACTGGATACAACACAAATTAATGTTACATTATGTTAAGTAATCTCAACTGGGCCCACTGTAGCAAAGTATTCCTTTCACAACTCTCTAATCAATTCACTATCCCATTCACTAGAGTAACTTTTTAAAACCTTTTCACTCCTCGAATTGCCCATGGCTCTTCTCCCCCTTGCTCTTAGTTAAGGACCTTGCCTCTTATTTCATTGGAAAAAAAAATTGAAATCATTGACTGAGAGCATCTTTTTTTTTCCCTTTTGGCTTTTCTCACAGATTTTCCACCCCATCCCCCACTATCTCCACGTTCATTCCTGTTTCACATAAATATGGGCTACTTCTTTTAGACAAGCAAACCTTTCTACAAATATAACTAATACCATTCCATCTTCTCGAAATGATTTCCTTCTCTAACTTCCTCAGTAATCATCAATCATTCCCTCTCTACTTACTACTTCTCTACTGCCTACAAGTATATCCATAGCTCCTCCAACCTCAAAGAACTCTTGCTTGATCCATTCATTCATCTCTACTAGATACCATCCTATTATCTTTCCTCCTTTATGTGGTTAAACTCTTTGAGAGGACTGTCTACAATAAGGACCTTCATTTTTTTCTTCACTCTGTTTTTAACTCTGGGATCTGGCTTCTGACCTCATCATTCAACTAAAATTTTTCTCTTCAAAGTTCCTGATGATCTTTCAGTAACTGAATCTAATGACTTTTTATCAATGCCCAACCTTCTCGATCCCTCTACAGCCTCTGACAGTGATACTTTATGATATTCATATTACTCCCCTCCACATACTCTGCCATCCAATGACATTGGCCAATGGCCTTCTTGACAAACTCCATCACTCAGCTCTGGGCATTTTCACTGTCTCTTATACCTAGAATTCTCTGCTAATCATCACTGCCTCCTAGCTTCCTTAATTTCCTTCAATCTCAAGGTCTTACCTTCTGTAAGAAGCTTTTCCAGAATTCCCTAATCACCATAGCTGCCCTCTGAAATTATCCTTGACTTAAATTGTTTATATCTTGACGGTACTTTGTTACTTGAATATTGTCCCCCCTATTAAACTTTGACTTCTCTGAGTAGGAATTTTATTATTATTTATTATCATAATTTTATTATTTTGCCTATTTGTTTGTTTTGTCCTTTTTATATCTCCAGTATTTAGCACATTGCACACTTAACATATTCAGCACAGAACAGGTACCAAATGGAGGCTAGTTGACGATCTAGTTTTGTACTATATGTTCTTGGAAGCTGCTACTTCAAGTTAGAAGCCGGTCAGGAGAGGGAGGCAGCATTAGCAGGCAACATGATGGTAGGGACAGAGCCCATACATTGAAGAACTCAACTTTATCTAGCATAAAACAACTAAGAATTTGAGGGGATTTGAGATTATGGCATGTGAGGAATGATTGAAAGAACATGAAATACTTGGTTTAAAATCAAAATACATACAGTTTACATTTTAAAAATATCTTCTTATTTTAAGAATGATCATCTACAAAAGGAATCATAGATTTTCTGCTTGATCTAAGAATAATATAGACAGGGGTAGAGGAGCGGGGGAGGGAAGCAAGGAGTGATTTTAAGATGAATGTTAGAAAAAGCTTCCTAACAGTTTGTTGTTCATCCTTTCAGGAGTGTCCAACTCTTCATGACCCCATTTGGGGATTCCTTGGGAATAAGACTGAGGTAGTTTGCTATTTCTTTCTCCAGCTCATTTTACAGATGAGGAAACTGAGGCAAACAAGGTTAAGTGACCTGCCAGGGTCACATAGCTTGTCAGTATCTGAGGCTAGATTTAAATAGAGGAAGAACTTCAGATTCAGGACTTTATCCTGTGTGTCACCCAAACAATATTTACTAATTGGTAAATGCAAAATAATTAATTTACTAATCAACAATTAGATCAAAAGTGGAATAGGTTGTCTCATTCAAAGGCTCATACTTACTGGAAATCTTTAAGGGAAGTTTGGATAAGTCTTTTTCAGATATTTTGTAAAAGTAATAGCTACTCATCCACTTATTTATGAAGAGGCCTGGGGTAGGGAACCTGCAGCCTTGAGGACACATGTGGTTCTCTCTCCTTGGGTGCGGACTTTTGACTTAGTTCAAGTTTTACAGAACAAATCCATTTATTAAGGGGATTTATTCTGTAACGGTTGGGTTCAGTCAAAGGGCAGAACTTGAGAACTTAGGTAGATGCTGAAGTTCCTTCCAACTCTGTATTTCTGTGAGATGCTTTTCCTTTGTCCATGTTTCTGCTGTGGGGTTATCTATACCATAAGTAAGAACTTTCAGAGAATTGACTGTCCCAGTGCCATTTGCTTTTGAATCATTCAAAGTGACACATGCTGATCTGGTAATTATACTGGAAGGAGAGGAAAATAATGGCAATCAAACTAAGTCCCTGGGCAGTGACAGACGCTGGTACTTTAGAAGAAATGTGCAGTACAATAGAAATCATACTGATTCATGGACCACATTGTGAAGGGACTTCAGAGATTACATATGATAATTACCTATAAACAGTTAGGTCGCATTGTTAATCCTTGTTTGAAGAGGATCAGTTAACTTAAAGTGTCAATTGTATTTAAGTAAGGTAAAGGTATGCACAGTCATCAGCTTCACTCTCTCTTCCAGAGTTATTGAAGTCCAGTGGAAGGACTGCTCAGTCACCTTTGGCATTTGTTATTCACCTGTCACCCACTTGTAGTTCCAAGAAGCTATAGTGTGTACAGGGAAACCTGAAGGGGGTCCGTTAGCAGAAGAGCTAAGTCAAGTTAACAGGCAACACCATCTGTGAGTTGCGGGGCGGGGGTGGGGCTCTCCTCCAGGTATGTGAAGACTTCTCCTGGTAGAACAGTTCACATATGAGGAAACTAAAGCTGAGTGTTATAAAAAGTGACAACTCAATGGCACATGTCTAGTTAAGGGAACAGTTGGAACTAATATTCAATTTCCTTAAATTTTAATTTAATTTATGAAGTATAGATGGTCATACAATAATTTAGTGGCTGCGAGGGAATTTGAAAACAAGTCTTATGATTCTAAATCCAAGTTCCTCTCTCCTTTTACTAACTATGCAATGACAGAGCCAACACTCCATTTTCTTCATGTTCCTATAGCATGTCTGTGATTCTCCAGGCCTTCATCTTCACAAAACTGTACAAAGAAGTTGCCATGCCACTTGTACGTATTCTCAGTCGACTGAGGGAAGGATTAATAGGCAGTGAAACATGGCAAACTATACAAAGGAGATCAGATTTGTCTATTATCGTGGCACCTGGTAAGAGCCTGCTGTTTAAGTATGTTTTCATTACTCAGAAGGTCTAGCAACAATAGTGTGACTTTTCTCCAGTGAGAGTGGATATTAAAGTGAGACTCTTATTCTTTCCATAGGTCCCATAAACAAGAGCTCTCCAGATTTTATAGTCACTAGATTGCTGTTTTGCCCAGCACAGATAAAACCAGAGAGCAGGCTGTTTTAAACAGAATTAAATTAGTCTCGTAATTATATTGGAAATTTCATCAAATCTAAAAGAAACTTGGACATTTTTCCTGATGTGCCTATTCTCTTTCTTTTATAGGTGCTTGATTTGATTTTCATCTCATTTTAGATCCACTTCAGAAATCATCAGTTGTTTTACATTAAGCAATTGGCCAGTTGCATGTAATAACATCAGAACATCTTTCTAGGGGCTCCCAAAGGCTTTCAGTTGGAGTGTTTAATTGTTTGTCAATGGAGGCTATTGTTGAGTCATCCTGATTAGCAGGAGGGAGAGGTTATCAGAGAAATTACCAAGACCAAGAACACTCTAAGGTGGTCAAGTCTAGGGAGGAGAAATGCTGTAAGCACTAAAATTAATCTGGTGATGATTAGGTAGAATAACGATCTCATTTGCATACTGACATTCCATTGTTTTACACTAAGTTTAGCAGAGCAAATTACACTTTTTTAAAACATTCTTTTACAAAATATCACTGGCTTCCGAGTGTGTTAAATACTGAAGTAGTTTAAATATTGGTTGTGCCGTTTCAGTCACGTCTGACTCCTGTGACCCATTTTGGGTTTTGTTGGCAAAGATACTGGGATGGTTTGCCATTTCCTTATGCAGCTCATTTTACAGATGGGAACTGAGTGACTTGTCCAGGATTATATAGCTACTAAATAACTGAGGCCAGATTTGAACTCCTGGAGAGGTATGTTCTTGACTCCAGGCTGGACTTTCTATGCACTGTGCCATCTAGCTGCCCAAAAGACATACAAGACAATAAAATTCAATCTATGCTATTGTGAAACAGAGACTAGACAAGTTCACTATGGTCTCGACATAAGATTTTGGGATACATAAGGTACTATTAATACCCAACTATCTCTCCCACTACCTTGTGAGGTGGGTTGCACAATTGCCATTATTCCTATTATATGGTTAAGAAAACAGAACCAGGTGGTGAAACAATTTGCCTGAGATGACATCAATAATATAAATTAAAACTTAGAAGTCTATTGATTGCAGACGCACAGCCATTAGATTGATCACCTGTCAACTGGACAGTAAAGTAGGGGGGCATCCTTTATGTTGCTAGCCCAACAAATTCTAATAATCCTTCTTTCGCTCATTATAGCGCAGTGTGAGAGCTTTAAGGGCAAGACACATATTCTATTGTTTTTATTGTTGTTTTGATATGAGAGGGGGGTATCGTTTTGTTTAACAGCAGATAACATAGTGCTTTGCAAGTAGTAAGTGAAATAATTATGTAATATATTAGCAATGAATTGAAAAAAAGATTATGGGGAAGGGTTTTGGTTAATCAAATGTTCCATTTACCACCTCACTTCATTTGTACAATTTTTCCCCATGTCCTATATATCTCTATTTGGTGATACCTCTTAGGGAAGCCTTCTCAAACCACCTTGTAAATGTCTACGTACATGTTACATGTTCAAATAGAATATAAACTTTAGGATGGAAGAGTTTGTCTTCCATATTTGGTATCTGACCCTTCATAACCCCATTTAGGGTTTTCTTGAAGAGACATGTCTTCCTGACTCCAGTCTCAATACTTTACCCACTGTGCTACTTAGCTACCCACTGACAAAGTAGTGGATTACTTATTAATTTTATTTATCAATTTTAAAATTAAAATTAATTAAGGATTATAGATCATAGAGGTATTAGAAGAAATCTTGATTATTGCCTTCCCCAGGGCAATTAAGGCAAACTCTAAAATGCAAAAGGAATTTAATTAACATACCAAGCAGCATGAATTAGTAGACTGGTCAGAATTTCAAACTAAGTGCTATTTTTATAAAATAAACAGTTTCAAGATAAGGGAAAAACAATTGTGATAGGTCCATGTTTCCAGTGAGATATTAGTACCACCTCAGGTCCTCCCCTGCTACAGTTTTATGCAGTATTACTACAGTCCTCCCTAAGGTGGGATTAGTGTGCATACCTGCAGTGTTTACTTGACTACCATCTCCTGTAGATTGTGAAAGTATGCTGAGTTTAAAGGTCATAGGGTCACTTAGACTAACTCTGCAGCAGTAGCTGACATTGAACAAAGGGACCAGGAGACAGCTTGTGGGCCCCTGATTTGGTAGAGACTTTCCATCTGTGCACCCTCATGAAAATGGAATGGCAGAGGTGCATTGTAGATGAGTAATACTATTTAAGCCCATATTAATTTGATACAGCAGGTTGAAGGGTGAAGAAGGGGAAACATGTACTTAAGCAGATGAAACTTCTCTCCTAAGCTTCACACTCACCACTCCAACATTTTTTAGACATTTCAAAATGAACTAATTATCACTTCCTGCAAAACTCTCCCCATTTCTGGATTTACATGTTGTTGTGTTCGTCCTTCATTTTTGAAGAAGACCATGACATCAGAGAAATAATGACATGACTTGCACTCGACTTGTTCTGAGCAAGGGAAGGCTGTGCAAGGTCATCAGCCTCACTTTCTCCTCCTGAGCCATCTGGATCCAGGGACCAGAGAATCATCAGGATGACTGGAGATGGCCCAGGATGCAACAGGAGACTTTGGGCTTTTAGGCTAAGGCCTTTTCAGGTACTCATTAAAGTGAGGTAATGCCCATTCAGTGAATAGGCCTCTTTAAAAAGTAGTCGGGGGGGCGGAGCCAAGATGGTGGAGTAGAAAGACTCACATTTGCTAGCTCCGAGTCCACAGCCCATAGATTTCCTGTAAAAAGAACTTCTGACAAATTCTGGAACAGTGGAAGCCACGTAGCAACACAGTGAAGGAGATTTCAGTTGCAGAGAGCCCTGAAAAACCGACCACAAAGGTACCCCGGACGGGAGCGGAGCCCTGCGCTGCCGAGCGCTCCCCTTCCCCGCCCCGGCCACGCGGCACTGAGAGGAGCGAGCAGACCCCAGCAGGCCTCAGGGACCTGAATCTCCAGCAGCCGCGAAGGTCCCTCCACCCACAGACGCACATGTCAGTGAGAGAGATGGGCTGAAAGGGGAGCAGGGGTTCTCCGGGACTCGGACCCCCTCAGGAGGCTGCGGCCGCGGCAGAGGCAGAGGCCGCGGCAGAGGCAGAGGCCGCTTGGCCAGAGGCAGAGGCCACTTGGCCAAAGGCTCTCAGAGCAGGCAGGAGCTCCACCCTAGCTCCATTACAAAAGATCTCTGCATAAACCCCCTGAGGGAACTGAGTCTGAGAGGCGGCCCTGCCCCACCTGAGAACCAGCAGATAAGCTCCCACTGAAGAGCAGTCAGGCCTGCTGCCAAAAGCCCTGAGGCTGGGGAACAGCATTTGAATCTCAGACCCCAAGCACTAGTGGGGCGGATCTAGGCCAGGGGGTGGAGAGGACTCTCAGAAATCAAGTAACTGGCTGGGAAAATGCCCAGAAAAGGGAAAAAAACTAAGACCATAGATGGTTATTTTCTTGAGAAGATGATTCCTCCATTTGTCTCTGATGAGGAAGATGAATCCTTACCATCAGGTA
>CM053773.1:119596928-119618890 GCA_028658325.1 Potorous gilbertii
CATTTTGTCATTCTTTTGGTTTTGTTTTGTGATTTCTTGGTTTCTCAGAAAGTCATTAGCCTCCATCTGTTCCATTCTAATTTTTAAAGAACTATTTTCTTCAGTGAGCTTTTGCACCTCTTTTTCCACTTGGCTAATTCTGCTTTTGAAAGCGTTCTTCTCCTCATTGGCTTTTTGAACCTCTTTTGCCAATTGAGTTAGCCTATTTTTCAAAGTGTTATTTTTTCAGCATTTTTTTGGGTCTCCTTTATCAAGGTATTGACCAATTTTTCATGTTTTTCTTGCATCTCTCTCATTTCTCTTCCCAGTTTTTCCTCCACCTGTCTAACTTGATTTTCAAAATCCTTTTTGAGCTCTTCCATGGCCTGAGCCCATTGAATATTTATTTTGGATGTTTGGGATACAGAGGCCTTGCCTTCTATGTCTTTCCCTGATGGTAAGCAATGTTCTTCCTCATCAGAAAGGAACGGAGAAAATATCTGGTCACCAAGAAAGTAATCTTCTATGGTCTTATTTTTTTTCCCTTTTCTGGGCATTTTCCAAGCCAGTGACTTGACTTCTGAGATTCCTTTCCACACCCACCTTGCCTCCAGATCTGCCCAGCTAGTGCTTTGGGTCTGAGATTCAAATGCTTCTTCCCAGCCTCAGGGCTTTCAGCAGCAGCGGCAGGGCTGCTATTCAGTGTGAGATTAAGATCAGGTACTCAGGTGGGGGCAGGGCTGTCTCACAGGGCTCAGTTCCCTCAGGTGGTCTATATGGAGACCTTCAAAAATGGATCCAAGCTCCTGTCTGCTTTGGGGGACCCTGTCCACTGCTTCCCCTGTTGTTGCCTCCCGAGCGGGCCTGAGTTATGGAGACACCCTGCTCTCCTCTCAGCCAGCCCAGAAGTCTGTCTCACTGACCTGTGCGCCTGTGGGTTGAGGGACCTTCATGGCTGCCGGAGATTCCGTCCCTGAAGCCTGCTCGGATCTGCTCCTCTCCTGGTGTGTGGCCAAGGCAGGGCTTGGCTCTGCTCTGGGTCTGGTGCATGATGGACCTTTAGTGTCAGCTTTTCAGGGCTCTCTGGAACAGAAATCTCCTCCACTCTGTTGTTGTGCAGCTTCCACTGCTCCAGAATTTGTTGGAAGTTCCTCTTTACAAGTAATTTAATGAACTGATCTTTCTAAGAGTGAGGGACAGTAATAAGTCATTAATAGAAGAAAGGAGGGGATGTAGATAATATCTATAGATGCAGTAAAATAGAATAAGAAAGGGAATTCAAATTTGGTAGTAAAAGATCAGCTATAATGAGAAACATAGATTAAAAAAATGGAACATGTAAGGGCATTGGCCATAAATATGAGCATTTAGGATAGATTTTAAGGAGAAACAAATATATGAGGGAAAAACAAATGAAAACTTTGGGAAAGAGCTTGCAAAGGAATATTTCTTGAACTTGGAAGATGGGGTTGAGAATCATAAGCCTAAATGGACAATGAAATAAAAATACAGAGAAAGGGAGCATAAAAAGAAACAAAACAAAACATTTTTGCTGCACAATATTTCTGTTTTAAAGTTAGAAACTTGGTATGTGCACAAGTAATCAGAAAAAAGGAAGAGTGTATAACAATAAACTAGCATCAAGTAGTCTATGCAAGGACAGAAGGCTAATTTAAAATAGGAAAGCAATAAAAATCAATACAAGAGAAATAAATGGAGCAAAATACAACCTTAGCCACCACAACTTTAAAACTGAATGGATTTTTAAAAATCCAATAAAATGAAGAAGAGTGGAAGAATTGATAAGAAAATAAAACCCTAAAATATGCAGCATGCATCTCCCCATAAACATATATATGGAATAA
The DNA here is from genome assembly GCA_028658325.1 of Potorous gilbertii. Lineage (NCBI taxonomy): Eukaryota > Metazoa > Chordata > Mammalia > Diprotodontia > Potoroidae > Potorous > Potorous gilbertii. Next base: position 119,598,773 of record CM053773.1, read on the forward strand.
AAATTAGAAGATGAATAAAAATTCATTACATATTAGGTGATTCCATAAAAAGCGGGAGTTTAAGTCATATCAGAAATGACAAAAATACATTTCAATTTCCAGAGAGCTATAAAGGAAAATTACATTATGTTTAAAGGTACTATATGTAAGAAATAATATTAGTGCTGAGCATATATGCAGCAAATAATATGGCATTTAAATCCATGAAGTAAAAGTTAACTGAATGATAAAATGCTATAAATAACAACACAATAATTTTAGAAGAATTTAATATTTATCTCTCAGGGACAGATAATGCTTTTTAAACTTATTTTATTATTTCAATTATATAAAAAAACTTAGACATTTATTTTTTTTTAATTTGGAGTCCCAAATTCTGTTCCTCCCCCCTGTTTCTCCCCCACCCCAACTTGAAAAGGCAAAAAAATTTTTATACATTATACATATGGTCATGCAAAACGTATTTCTATATTAACCATGTTACAAAAAACAAAACAGACTGAAAGAGAGAGGAAGAAAGGAAGAAAGAAAACGAAAGAAAATTAATCAAAAAAGGAAGTTTTGATCTGAATTCAGCCTCTATTAGCACTTTCTCTGGAGATGGATAGCAATTATCATCATAATTCCTTTGGAATTGTCTTGGATTGCTGCATCGCTCAAAATAGGTAAGTCATTCACACTTGATCTTCATAAAATGTTGCTGTTACTGTCTACAACATTCTTCTGTTTCTGCTCACTTCCCTTTGCAACAGTTCATATAATTCTTTGCATGTCTTTCAGAAACCATTCTGCTCTTCATTTCATATATATTGCACAATAGTATTCCGTTACAATAAATATTTTTGGAACATGTAGGTCTTTTTCCTTTTCTTTTGATGGTCTTTGGGATACAAACTTAATAGTGGTATGGCTGGTCCAAAGGTATACACAATTTTACAGCCTTTGGACACAGCCAAATTGCACCCCGAAGTGATTGGATCAGTTCTCAACTCAGCAAAATGCATTAGCATCCCAATTTTTCCACATCTCCTCTAACATTTGTCATGTTCCTTTTCTGTCATCTTAACCAATCTGATGGGTGCAAGGTGGTATCTTAGAGTGGTTTTAATTTGCATTTCTCTAGCCAACTGTGATTTCATTTTTTTTTTCATTTTAGTGTACATAGTTTCAATTTCTTCTGAAAATGATCTGTTCTTATCCTTTGACCATTTATCAATTGGGCAATGGCTCTTATTTTTATAAATTTGGTTCATTTCTTATGTAGTTGAGAAATGAGTCCTTTCTCAAAGAAACTTGTAAGAGTTTTTTCCCCAATTTCCTGTTTTCCTACTACTTTTACTGCATTAATTTTCTTTATGCAAAAGCTGTTTTTTTAAAAAAATATTTAATCAAAAGTATCCATTTAACTTCCTATAATTCTCCCTCTAACTCTTGTTTGGCAATAAACTCTTCCCTTATTCATACATCTTACAGGTACATTTTTCCATGCTCCCCTAATTTACTTAAGATAGTTCCCTTTGTGGCTAAGTCATTTATCTATTTTGACCTTATCTTGGTACATGATGTGAGATATTGGTCTATGCCTAGGTTCTGCCAAATTACTTTACATTTTTCCCCTAGCAATTTTTGCCAAATGCTGATTTCCTACCCCAAAATTTGGATCTTTAGATTTATCAGTCACTAGACTGCTATAGTCATTTACCACTGTGTATTAGGTACCTTATCTATTCCATTTAACTACCCTTTGCTTTCTTAGCCCAGTACCAGTTTGTTTTGATGATTTTTGCTTTGTAATAAAATTTAACATCTGGAACTGCTAGAATGCCTTCCTTCATATTTTTTTCATTGATTCCTTTGATATTCTTGGATGTTTTGTTTTTTCAAGATACATTTTGTTATGACTTTTTCTAGACCTGTAAAATAATTAATTCCTAGTTTCATTGGTATGGTTCTGAATTGCTAAATCAATTTAGATAGAATTATTATTTTTTAATTTAATTGGTTCAACTTATCCATAAACAATTATAATTTCTTCAGATGTTTAGATATGTCTTCCTTCATGTGAAAAGTATTTTATAATTGTGTTCATACAATTCCTGTGTTTGTCTCGGCAGGTAGACCCCCAAGTATTGTATGTTATCCCTACTTATTTTAAATAGAATTTCTTTTACTACCATTTCCTGCTGGACTTTGTTGAAAGCACATGGAAATATTGATGTTTTATGGGGGAGTGGGGTTATGTTGTATCCTAAAATTTTGCTGAAGTAGTTAATTATTTCAACTAATTTTTTAGTTGATTCTTTATGATTCTCTGAGTACTCCATCCTTTCACATTCAAAGAATGATAGTTTTGTTTCCTCATTGCCTGCTATAATTCCTTCAATTTCTTTTTTCTTTACTTATTATTATAGCTAGAATTTCTAATACAATATTGAAAAAAGATGGTGATAAGGGGAGTCCTTGCTTCACCCTGATCTTATTCAGAAGGTCGTTAGTTTATCCCCATTACAGATAATGTTGCTGATGGTTTTAGATACATATTATTCGTCATTTTAAGAAAAGCTCTATCCATTATTCTTCTTCCCAGTGTTCTTAATAGAAATGAGCGTTGTTATTTGTAAAAAGCCTTTTCGGCATCTATTGATATAATCATATGATTTATGTTTTCATTTGTTATTGATATGGTTAATTATGCTGACAATTTCCCTAATATTGAACAAGCTCTGCATTCCTGGTATAAATCTCTCCTGCTCATGGTAAATGATTATGATACCCATGATCTTTGTCGTGACATTGCAATCATCTCCTTGGTAGTCATTTATTTAAAATTTTTGCATCAATATTCATCAAGGAAATTGGTCTATACCTTTCTCTCTGTTTGTTTTCCCTGGTGTAAGTATCAGTACCTATTTGTGTCATTAAAGGAATCTGGTACGACTCCTTCTTTGCCTATTTATCCAATTAGTTTCCAAAATATTAGAATTCATTTCTTTAAAAATTGAGTAGAATTCATTTTTGAATCCACATAATTGAGCAAAATAGGCCCTGATACTTGATTTAGTATTACTTTTTGGTGGTTCATTCATCCTTTTCATTTTTGATATCGGTGATTTGGTTTTCTTTCTCATTTTTAATCAAATTAATCCATGATTTATTCATTTGATTATTGTTTTTTTATTTTTAAATAATACCACCTCCTAATTATATTTATTAGTTCAAAGGATGGCTCTGGAGGAGAAATGAGGCTGGTGACCTGCACAGCCTTCCCTCACTCAAAACAAAGTCAAGTGCAATACATGTCATCATTTCTCTGATAACACGGTCTTTTTCAGCAACAAAGGACAAACACAATGCTGTGAGTAGACACAGCTGGCTGAACTGGGACCCAGCTAGCTGAGTAGCTCAGCTCCTCCTCTCCTGTCTTCCTCCCCCACCCCTTCCTTCTCCTCTCCAAAGGAAGGTAATTTGGATGGCCAAAAGATGCCCAGTTAATTGGGTTTTTCTGGCTAATTCCTTCCCTCCCCTCCTCTTCCCTCTCTCCCCCTGCCCTCATCCCTCCTCCCCTGCCCTCTCCTCTCTTCCCCTCCCTCTCCTCTCCTCCCCTCCCCTCTCCTCTCATCTACTCCACTTCCCTCTCCTCTACTCCCCTCCCTTCCCCTCTTCTCTCCTCTCCTCTGCTCTCCCAAAATCTTAAACCTTGCTCTCTAAAGCTGAGACACCAATGGGGCCCTGCCTAAGGGCTATTCCGGACCCTCCTAGCTTTAGAGTGATTATCAGTAGTAACTGTTGCTATTTCCCTCCCAGGCTGACATCTTTCTTTTTCCTGACCTCATTAAAGGGGCCATGCCCTGGCTATCCCTTAAACAGTCCTATTCAATCAATGGGCATTGTCTCACCCTAAGTGAGTACCTGCAAAGATCTTGGTCTAAAGGGGCCAAGGTCTCTCAGGGCATCCTGCGCCATCACCAGTCATTCTAATGAATATCTGGTCACTGGAGTCAGATGGCTCTGGAGGAAAAGTGAGGCTGGTGACCTGCACAGCCCTCCCTCACTCAAGACAAAGTCAAGTGCAAGTCATGTCATCATTTCTCTGATGTCATGGTCTTTTTTGTCAATGAAGGATGAGCACAATTAGCTCAATAGCTTTTATTTGTTAAATAAGCTTAATTAAAAACAAGATATATTTGTTAGAATATGAATATTGGTAAAGAAGGAACAAAATTATATCTGTTTACTTAACATGGTGACGTACTTAGAAGCTTCCATAGAATCAATAAATAAACAAATTGATATATTTAATAGCTTAAATAATGTAGGAAATGAATCCATAAAAAAATCATCATTTCTACATAATAATCAGTCAATAAGCATTCATTAAGCCCTAGGTGCTAGGCATTGTGCTAAGGAGTGCACTATCTTATTGCTAAGCAACAATAAAACATATGAAGAAAAAATTGAAAGGAAAACAGTTTAAAATATTAACAAAATGAATAATATTTTGTCATTCCAACCAAGTCTCATTTAATCCTTACATAAATACAATCACAGAACATTCTTTTTAAAAGGGAGAATAATTAAAATAATTGTAGATATATTCACTGTTCCTGATTGATCTGTAGAAATATAATATGAATGACAATAGCACCTAAATTAATTTACAGATTTAGTGCTATCCTAATTAAACTACCGGTGTTTTGTAGAACAAGAGAAAATAAGAAGAAAACTCATCTGAAGGACAAAGTATAGAAACTCAATGAATACATGTGTAGGAATTAAGGGGAGAAACAATTCTTTCCAGCCCCAAATTGTGTTATAAACTAGCAATCACCAAAACTATTTGGTACTAGATAATAAAGAACATAAAGAGATCATTGAAACAGACTATACATGAAAGGATTAGAAACAATCTAATTTAATAAATGAGTATATCATAAGCCTGAAAACATACTATACTTATGGAGCTATAGATAAAATGGAGAGTAATTTGATCATAAAAAAAAAGTTTTTTGCCAACATCTGATACCAAATCCTTCTTGTATCAGTTTTAAAATTAAACTTCATTTTTTTTGAATTAACATTGAATTCATTTTTTCTCTTTATCATCTTCCCATGCATTTGGAAAGAAAAAAATTTAAAAACTTTGTAAAACAAGATAGAAGAAAATCAAATTCTCACAATAGCTATATCTCTGAATATGCATCTCATTCTGCATATTTATTGTATTACCTCACTGTCACGTATTAGATAGCTTTTTTCTTAGACAAACACTAATACTTAGTTACATAATGAGCAAAGAAAAAGAAACATGATATACTTAAATATTAAACTTAAATATAAAATAAGAAAAGACAAAAATGGTCATATGAACAGTTGAATATAAGAGAGAATTCAAAATATATAGCAATAACTTAGCATTTCAAGAAAGCCTATATATTAAATACTGTGCATTGTTGTTCATCTTTGCTTCCTTGTAACTTTTATTTTGTTCTCTGCTGTACACTTTTGCTACAATTAAGCATGCATATATTTATATATAGGTATAAATATGCACACACATATATACACATAACATACATATACACACACATACGTACATATATAAGCAGATACTTTTCATAAGAGATTCTACTCCTTATGTTTGTGCCTTTCTTTATTCCTATCTCTTCTGACTCCTCTACTTTACTTCAACCTTCTTCCTTGCTTTCCTATTACTTAACCTACCCCCATTCCAGCATTCCCTCCTTATCATCCCATTTCCCTAAATCTAAACACCCTTCTATACCCCTCTTTTAACCTATTCCCTCCACTTCCCCTCTAGGGATCCCTCCTTTATCCTCTCCCTACTGTGTATTCCCTTAGAGTTTTATTTATTTTTTTTTAAATTTAGAAGATTTCTTCATTCGTCTACACACACACACACACACACACACACACACACATATATATATGTATGTATGTATGTATGTATATATGTATTTTCCCCTCTTAAACTCATTTCTGATGAGAGGTTGAGATTTTCTGACCTACTCTGCCATCTTCCTGGAATTTTCTCTCTAGAATTTTTCATTATCAGTCCTCAGGAATTATAAATTGGTATGATGCTTCCCAAAATACCAAAGTTACACTCTATGAAAAATTTCTATTGTATACTTAAGTATAAAAAGTAATATTATAAAGATATAAGTAAAAGTATGTTGATTTCTTTCTCAACAAGACTAAAAGAAGAATCATTAATCAAATCAAATCAAGGCAATTTCAAACAATAAAGTGTTTAATTTGGTTTCATGATATTGTAAAAATTTCACAAATAAAATCAATGTATCTAGAATAAGAAGGGATATTTTTGAATAGGAACTTTTCCCATCAGTCATCAGATAAAGTTCTACTATTAAAGAAATTAGAGGGTTAACAGAAATATTTAAGACCAAGACCATTTCCCAAAGATTATGAACAAAAAGATAAGAAAAAAATTACAGGATGTAAGCAAACAGTTCTCAATAGAATTGTGAGTTATAACAGATATATAGAAGTCAAATCAAAAATAATAAAAATGCAAGTCAAACAAACACTAGTGTTTCACTGGATACCCAGGAATTTGCCAAAAATGACAAAATATGGAAATAGTTAATGCTGGAGGAGGACACATTAATATGCCATTCATAGAACTGTAATTTAAATCTATCATTCTGGAAAGAAATTTGGAATTATGATGAAAAGGTGACTAAAATGCGCATTCTCTCTGATGCAGAGATTTAACTGCTACATATATGTTCCAAAGAAATGAAATATAGAAAGATTTTATATATACTAAAATATCCATTTCAGCATTTTTATGGCAAGTAACACAGGAATATTAACCAAGTATTTCCTCATTGATTGCAGAAAAACTATATAAGTCATGACATATGAATGCAATGAAATTTTTATGTATTATATTAAACGTCAAAATATTTTCAGAGACATAGTAGATTTATAGCAAATTGATGATGCACCAGGTAATAAGCAAAACTAGCAAACTATATCCAAAACGAACATAATAGTGGAAATAGAAAGAGTAGTCAAGGGATACTGAACACAGCAAAATTATAATCAAAGTTGACACCAGAGAAGAATTCAGAAAATGCACCTTCCTTCTATTTTGTAAAAATAGAAGACAGTGAGTATAGAATATTTCATGTGTTGTTTATCATTGTTTATTCATACACGCACATATGTATATGTGTATATTTACTTATATACATGTACATATGTGCATGTATATTCATATATTTGTGTATATTTGTTTTCTTTAGCTATTTTTTTCTTACTTTAATCTCTGCTACAATAAAGATCTTTTAGGTAGTCATAGTGGAAGGATATGTTTGAAAAGGAATGTGACTGGAAAATAATAAAATAGATTTTAAAAAATAAATTAAAAAGCATCAACAACAGCAAAAATTTAAAAATCAAATGAAACATAGGCTATTGGATGAATTCTCTCCACACACACATTTCTCATTTTAGATAACTCCTTTTCATCATCAGAATTTCTTCTTTTAGGGTTTTTTGAATTTTATTAAAAGGAACTTCTCATCTGTAAGTAGTGTGGTTTTGTTTATAGAATTTTAGTTATGAAATCCTACTTACACTATGCCTGAATTCTTCAAAATTTCCAACATTGGTATATGTCAGTCTATATTGTTCTTCTTCTTTACGAAAAAGACATGGAGTCATCACTTTCTCGCAAAATCACCATTAGTTCCACTTCCACAAGATGTTTCTTCTTTGGGTTCAAAATCATAGGGAAAATAACAATTTTCCCTATGATTTTCTCAACATTTTGATGTATGTAGCTATCATTAAGGCAACCAAATAATTTATGGATTCCTCTGGTGTTAGGAGAAAGACAATTGAAATTGTCTTTGTCACAAGTATCTTACGACCCTCTAAAAAAATATGCCATACACTTTTCAAACTCACCGGTTTCCATTTTATATGCAGATTGCCTGTTTTATACTCTGATGGGAATATACAATATTGCTTGCACTTATATCAAATCTTCAAATATTGTTCATTATCCTTCTATCTAGTTCCTATATTGCTTTGCCTATCATTTCTTCTTGCTTAAAAAATAAACTTAAAAGTAGAGACTAAAGAACATTGATTTGAATACACTCCAACTTGACATTCTTAACCATGTAGCTGATAATGAAAAACATAAAAATACCAATTGAATAGACTTCAACATGTACTATGAACTGATATATCAAATGATCAATAAATCTATAGGGTTTTATTAAATTTCTACTAAATATCAGGCACTGTGCTTGGGATACAAAAAAAATATAAATTATTTCTGCCCTCAAGGAGCTCAAATTGTAATGGAGGATACAACATATACACATATAAGCATTATGTATGAAACACAAAAAATGAAAACAAAGTAATTTGAGAAGAGGTGCACTAGTAGCTGAGGGAACCACCAAAAGACCTGTGCAAAAAATCATGCCCAACTTGAAAATTAAAGGTACTCAAGGACTCCTATGGGGTAAAAATGAAGAGGCAGGGCATTCTAGGCATGGGTAGCAACCAGCTGAAAGGCCTGTGCTCCAAGGATATTAAAGGTCACTAAAATCTTCAAATCAAACTATCAAATTATTCATCAGAAATCAATATATTTATTTATTAATGGAAGTGGCATGAAAGAAGATACATTGCCTTCTGCTTTACTGGTATACCGTGAGGACCATAGGTTATTTCTATTTAACTTAGATTTGTTGTTCTTGCTATTGTTTGTCTTTTGTCCTCAAAGAGAACCATGACATAAGTCAGGTGATGCCATGACTTGCACATGAGTTGGATTTAAAAGGAGGGAGGGTTGGTGCAAAGTCACCAGCCTCACTTTCTCCTCTGGAGGCATCTGGGTCTAGTGGCAAAATATAAGTAAGGATGACTAGAGATTGACCCTTCTGACTTAGACCTAAAACCTCCTCTGTTTAGTCTCTCTCATTACAAAATAAGGTCACAAGATTACACAAGAGCACAGATTATCTTTTTTTTCTTCATTATATCTCAGTTATTACCACAGAGCCTTGCATATAGTAAGAATCTAAATGACTTTTCATTCATTCAGAGAGATATACAGCCAATGCACCCAACAGTGTTTTGCTCAATTTGGAAAATCTAATGATAGGAAGCTGCTGAAGATAATGAGAAGTACCACTCATAAAAGAGGGAGAAACAGAGGTGAGGAAGATAAATTTATAGAAATCTTGGTAATGGAATACAAGCAAAATCATCATGAGAGTATTTTAAGTATAAAAACAGGAAGGACAATGAATAAATGGAAAATATCTCAAAAGATTTCTATAATTCTGATATCAACCAGATAATGGCTACCACAGTTGGACTCTAACATAATTTCCAATGAAGTTAAAATAGCACTAAAGAAAATAAAGATAGGAAGAGTAGATAGTAGCATTTTTCTCCATGAAAACAAAGTCCATCTTCTTAATTAGAAAAATATTCCAGTGATATTATTATGAAGAATGGATTACCACTGTCTTTGATGATTTAAAGTTAAGTAAGTAGCCTGTGACATGAAAATAATGGAAAATTGTACCTGGCAAGTCAAGCAGAAGATGTCAGGAAAAAGCTTGTGACTGAAAAGCAAAGTGGGCCAGTCATGTAGTCAGGAGACACACTACTCAACAGCCGCCTGTTCTATTGGGAAGAGAGTGAGAGGAAGATTTTCTATAAACTGAGTGGACCATATAGATTGATGGGCAGGTATGGAAAGTGACATATGTACAGATAGTAATTTGCATATTTGGAGTATATACCCAAATCTATGAGATTAACTCAAAAAGCATTTATTAAGCATTTAATTCATGTCAGGCTTTTTCCTTAAAAGTAAAAATAGACCCTACCCTCAAGGAACTCAAATCCTAATCAGGGAAACAACATGCAATTGTGTGTATGTCTATATACACAAACACACATTTATATGTGTTTATATACAAATATACATATGTGTGTATGTGTATATATGTATATAAAGTATATTGATTGCAATAAGATTATCCTTTTTTCTTACCTATTAAAGTCTCAGTGGAGAATCCAAAGTTTCTAGTCTCAACTGAAACTCCCTCTACTTTAACTCTACAATATACAAAATAGAATAAAGAGAGAAGAGGAGATTGAACCCTGTGGGACAACCTCAGTTATCCGGCATTATGTGTATGAAGATATAACAAAGGAGACTGATAAGTTTGACAAGCATTAGGAGAACTAGAAGTGAGCAGTGTCATAAAACTAACAAACAAATAAATGAGTAAATGAATAATAATAAAAAAACACTATAGAGAGCATCAAGGAAGAAAGGTGACCAACAGGGTCAGCTGCAGAGAAGTCAAGAAGGATTTGGACAGAGAAAAGGCTATATGATTTGCTATTAAGAGATTGACAATAACTTTGGAGAGAGTTGTTTAAGCTGAATCAATGAAATCAAAAGCCAGAGTACTCTATGCATATCCTTCCAAACATTCTAGATTTGTCTCTCATCCTGTCAAATCTCATGAAATCTGTGAACACAATTTTGCTTTCTTATAACTTATGTTTTATGACTAGAGTCTACACATGAGGTCATAGATCTTTATTGTTTCCCTCCTTGGATTTTGTTTGATATTAACTTCAGAGCATTTATACTGCTTCCTTCTTCCTACATTGTGGCTTCTCTCTATGGTATCTATTTTCATAACTTTACATTGAGTTTTCTCCAAGTTGTGATATATGAACATACTGGAATACTATTATGTGATAAGACATGATGAGCAGGCAGATTTCAGAAAAGCCTTGAAAGATTTACATGAACTGATGCTGAGTAAAATGAACAGAATGAGGAGAACATCGTACATAGTAACAGCAACATTGTGCGATGACCAATTTTGATAGACTTAGTTCTTCTCAGCAATACAAGGATCTAAGACAATTCTAAAAGGCTCATCATGGAAAATGCTATCCATATGCAGAGAAAGAATTATGGAATCTGAAGGCAGATCAAAGCACACAATTTTCTCTTTTTATTCTTTCCCTTTTACTGTGATTCTTCTTTTACAACATGACTAATGTGGAAATATGTTCAGTATGATTGTCTATGTACAGTCTTTATCAAATTGTTTGCCATCTTGGGAGAGGGAGAGGAGAGAGGGAGAAAAAACATGGATCTCACAATCTTATAGAAGTGAATGTTGAAAATAATAAAAAGAGTTCATTAAAAAGAGTGTTCTCTGCATCTCTTTCCAGTTTATAGCTCTTTTAATGAGATTGGCAAGATTCTAGGCAAATATATTTTATCAACTCATGTTAAGCATCCTCTATCCTTAGTCATACATAAGGCAGCAGCAGCAATAACAACAAATCCAAAAGAGCAAGAAAGCAAAATGACTGTCTGACAAAGCTTTATAAATAACTGAGGAAAGGAGGGGGAAAGAAAAAGGAGTGTCAAGATATTAGGAGACACCCTATTTTCCAGATCTAAGGCCTTATAAGCAAGCCATGCCCTGGGCTTGGCATAACAGCAATCCTTTGACCTCACCCTCTGAATGACCTCATTCTGGCAAAATGCATTGCTTTTACTAGTGTCAGGTGTTCACTGAGGGATTTATGATTTTCATATCAGTAACTATTTAGATTTGTTGAGTTCCCTTACTTTCCAGGAGATGCTGACCTGAAGTCTGAAGCTATGACTGGTGCACTACAATAGAAAGTGATCAATCTTATCTCCTGACACTGAACAATTCCCATGATTGTAACTGCTAAGTGAAATGAACCAGGTGCTGCACTCCTTTTCCTTCCATGCTGACTCTGCTTCTGTGCCCCAGTGAATGATCATAAGGCTCAATATTGCTTAAGACTTGAGACAATCATAAGGCTCAATGATTCTGATGACTTGGGAACTGTTCCCCACATATCCAAGAACACTTGTATTGTCCCCCAGATGCCTGCACATGTGGACCTGCTGTGGGAACTGTTTACTCAGGACTTAAGAATGAATGTTTTTTTTTTACGTACTTGCAATCCCCACCACTTCTACAAGCCCTCCTTTTCAGGAAGACTTTGGTTTTCAAACCCATTTTCCTCACTTTTAAATTAAACTTCTGTTTGATTCCTGACTCTCCTGTATCTGGTCTGTTTTGTTCAGCTGCACCCACTCACAGGTTAGAGACTGTTTTTTGTCTAGTTGACAGGAAAAAAGGAAAGATACCCAACTGAATAATAGAATTCTAGCTGAACTATTTAAAATCCTAAAAGATGATTCTGTTAAAGTGTTGTAGCTAATATGCCAGTAAATTTGGAATACTCAACAGTGGCCTCTGGATTGGAAAAAATCAGTTCACATCCCAATCCTAAGGACAATGCCAAAAAATGTTCAAATTACCAAACAAGTGCACTCATTTCATACTATAAAAAGGTTATGGTAGAGATTCTGTAAGCAGGGACTCAGCAACATATGAATCGAGACTTATTAGAAGTTCAGTTTGGTTTTCAAAGAGTTAGAGGAACTGAAGACCAAATTGCCAACATTCGTTGAGCTATGGAGAGAGCAAAAGAGTTCCAGAGGAAAATCTATTTTGGCTTGATTGACTACACTAAAGCCTTTGACTGTATGGGTCACAACAAAATGTGGCAAATCCTTAAAGAGATGAGTGTACCAGATCATTTTACTTCTCTCCTGAGGAACTTGTATGCAGGTCAGGAAGAAACAGAACAGAATATAGAACAACTGATCAGTTGAAGATTAGGAAAGGAGTATGAGAATTTATTTATTTAACTTATATGCAGGGTATATCATTCAAATGCCAGACTAGACAACTCAAAAGTCGGAATTAAGGTTGCTAGAAGAAATAGCAAGTCTCAGATATACAGATAATGCCACTCATGACAGAAAATGAAGAAGAAACCTCTTGATAAGGGTAATAGACAAGAGTGTAAAAGCTGGTTTGAAGCTTAACATTAAAAAACTGAGATCACAGCCATTGTCTCATCACTTCTTGGCAAACAGAGGGAGAAGAAATGAAAACAGTGTCATATTTTATAATCTCAGGGTCAAAGATCACTACAGATGGTGACTGAAACCATGAAATTAAAAGACACTTGATCCCTGGAAGGAAAGCTATGATGATTATGGACAGCATATTAAAAATCAGAGAAATCACCTTACTGACAAGGTCCATGTAATCAAAATTATGTTTTGTTTTGTTTTTTCTAGTAGCAATGTATGACAGTGAGAGTTAGATTATAAAGAACCCTTGTCACCACAGAACTGATGCTTTGAATTGTGGTGCTGAAGAACTGTTTTTGAGAGCCTCTTTGAAAACAAGGAGATCAAATCAGCCAATACTTAAAGAAATTAATTCATACTATTCACTGGAAGGACAAATACCAAAACTAATGCTTAAATACTTTGGCCACATAATGAAAAAACAGGATTCACTGGAAAAGACCCTCATTTTGGGAAAGATTGAAGGAAAAAAGGAGAAGGGAATGGAAGGGTAGGAGAGAACAGATAGTGTCATGGAAGTAATGAATGTGAATTTGGACAGACTTCAGGAGATAATGGAAGATAGATAGGACTGGTCTACCATGGTCCATGGGTTCATGGAGGTTTGGACATAGCTGAATGACTAAACAACGTCCTTAGCCAAGAATATGCTACTTCTGTTTTTAGTTGTGGTGTAAAAATTTAAATGCTACTGTTTCCTTAAGCAGTCACACATTTTTCACATCAGCAAAGTGAGGATAACTTCACTTGAATTCCTAAGGCCCTCATCTTCTTGCTCAGGATTTTATAATCATAAATAATTCTTCTTCACCTTCTCTGATACCATAATTTGTACGTAGCTGAATCGTAAGAGATTGGTAGTATTCATGAGGTTTGACAATCACAAAACGGTTTCCATATCCTGTTTTCATGCTTTAGGGAGAAACACAAAGTAGATTTTTTAAAAGGTATTTTCAATTAACTCTGATCCTTATTAGATGATTTGCTATTTGATTCCATTTGGGATCCAAATTACCGTTTTATTGGAGAATGATTAGCTGCTTTATTGTTTGTTTGTGTTTTGTTTTTGGTCAGCCAACAAACATCTATTAAAAGCTTAATATATTCCAGGCACTGTGCTAAGCACTAGGTATACAAAGAAAAGCAAAAACCTAACCCCTACTCTCTAAGAGAGACATATTCTAATGGGGGAGACAACATTAAAATAACTAGGTATGTACATTGTTGAAAGTAATCCTAGAGAGAAGTCATGAATGTAGAGTGGGGTGAGAAAAATCTCCTGTAAAATGTAGACTCTGAGCTGAGCTCTAACATTAAGGGATGTTAAGAAGCAGAAGTAAAATAACATTATTTTAGTCATGGAAGACAATGAGTTCAAAGGCATGGAGCTGCCAGATGGAGTTTTATGTGCAAAGAATATCAACTAGGCCAATGTAGGTAGAATATAGAGTTTCTGGAGGGGAATAATGTATAAGAATAATGGAAAAGAAGGGGTCAGGTCGTGAAGGGTTTTCAAAGCCATACAGAGGACTTTGATTTTGATACAGGAGGTAACAGGGAGCCACTAAAGTTTATTGAGTAGTGTGATGACAGAAGAGGTCAGAAATAGTATGGTCTACCTTCCTTCAAGGACACACAATTATGTCCCCATTCTATATGTAGGCAGCAGCCTGCCATAGACAAAAAATCAAAAAATTCCATATCAGTGGAATCTATTATATTTCAAAAAGTTTAAAATTCTTCAAAGACCACTATAAATGCATTTTTGCCCTGTGGTACTTTTATTTTTCCTTCACCAAAATTAAAAGTGATTTCCCCTTTCTCTGCATTCATTTTGCATTTTTTTCTTGTTCATATGCTACTTTTCCACATATCACCATGATTTGTAGTATTTGAATAAGTGAATATGTCCTATTTTACCAGTTATTATTTTTAATTTCTTAAAGGAAGCAACCATGTTCCATTGGATGAGTAGAAATGAATTAAATTCATATGGCTTAATACTCATTTTATATAAAATTCTTTGCTTGAGATAATGCAGGGATTTTTAAAAATTTATACATGGAAAAGAGAGTATTGCTAGAATGGGATGTTTTCATCTGTTTAATAGTTGTAGTGCTTTTCTAGAATTAGAGGCCCAAACTATCTTTGTTGCCCTAGGATTTTCTTTTTTCTTCCTTCGAGCCCCTATCTTTCCTTCCTTCTTACTTCCCTCTTTCCCTCCATCCCTCCTTCCTTCCCTTCCTTACTACCTTCCTTCCTTCTTTATTTCCTCCTTCCTCTCTCTCTCTCTCTCTCTCTCTCTCTCTCTCTCTGTCTCTCTCTTTCCTTCTCCCTTCTCTTCCCTTTCCTATCTTCCTGCCTGCCCTCCTTCCTGGGTGCTATATGCAATGGACCATGTTGTGTGCTAGCATTGTGGGAGATTTGGATGTATATAAAGCAATCATTAAACCAGGTAGTTAATCCTGTATTTCTGATGCAAAAACATCCTTTACAAGAGCCAGAAAAACCATGTTGCACTGATGCCATGGGTGTGGTAAGTAAGAAGTAAATAGGAAATTTACAAAAGAACAGGGAAGTGAAGGATTTTGAAGAATTTTGAAGAAAACTACTTGTCAGGTTCTGATTGAAACTTCTACTAGGATGCCAAAATGTAAGCTAATTTTATGGAATCTCTGGACACTACTGATAGCACTATTTTCTGCTTTTCTATAGAAGAAAGGTAGGAAAAGCCACTAGAAAATGAAAGGGACAGTAAATTTGGAAGAAGCAAAGAAATTATTAATATTCTTTATTTCAGGCAATGTGTAAGTCATTCCAACGACAGACAGTACGGAGACATCTGTGATTTCAGAAGTGGGTTTTTAAAAGGGCCATTAATACAACTTGTAGTCATGCAAGGGAGGTGGTGTTAGGATGATTTAAACCTCCCCTAATATCCAAGCTTACCACCTTTGAGAGGTTAAGTGACTCTTTCCCCTTCGTCACTTAAATCACTGTTGAATTAATTTCATTGCCTCCAAGTTTTTCCTCTCTTCATAAACTTCTATTTTCTTGTAGGGATGGGACTTTACAGCAGCAAAATGCTAGGAGTTCATTATTTTCCTCGTGCTAAGTACAGATGCAAGTTACAGAGGCAGTCAGTTCATGGGCAAACCAAATGATCCTCAGATTTTTCCATCTAGGTTTCAGATGTTAGAAGCGCAGAAAGGTGATATTCTGGGATGGGATACTTTTCCACCTTGAACTAGAGTTAAATTCTAAGCCCATGAAGAAGTATGTTGGAAGAAATTCCTTCATATTTTCTATATGCAATTTTAAATCTGATCTGCTTTACTTTTGTATAGTACAATTAAATTATTTCTTTCTTGAGACATACAGGTAGCCTAGTGGATACAGTATTGGGTTTGGAGTCTGAAAGATCTGTTTTCCAAGCTAACCTCTGATACTTAACTCGCTCTGTGGTTTTGAGCAAGTTACCCTATGTTTACCTTAGTTTTCTCAACTGTTAAATGAGGATAATAGCACCTACCCTGCAGGACTGTTGTGAGAATCAGAAAAGAGAATATTGGTGAAGCAATCAGCATAGTGCCTGGCACAAAGTGGTTAAATGCTTATTCTCATCTCCTTTCTTTCTTGAATATTTTGTCTAAATAATAAATGAATTAGTATGTATATAAATATATTGTACGTTTGTTTTTAAAAAAAGGAAAGTCAAATTACATAATCCCAACCAACAAATGCCCTTTGCAGTAGTAATCACTTAATAACCAGAACCAGGCACCATAGAGTTCTGAATTTTTAAGCAGAAGACTGCAGGTTGTGCTACGTGCAACCTAAATGACCTCAAGGAAGTCATTTTACATCTCTTGGCTTCAGATTCCATATCTATAAAATCAACCCACCAATAAACAACTATTAAGAACTTAGTATGGGCCAGGCACTATACTAAGTTCTGGTAAAATGAGAAGGTTTGATGAAGGTCCTTTTCCAGCCCTAAATCTTATGATACTATCCATGCAACTCAACACTGTGTATTAATATGGATCTTTTGCAATGGTGTCTCTTTCTCTTGCACTGTATGCCAGAGACAGCTGGCATCTTCTATTCTAATGGGGTCAGGGAAGGGAGGAAGGTATTTCAAGTTATTTTGTCCTTGTAAAATCATATCACAATCATATTTTTATAACAAAATCACTCTTTAAAAAAGAAATATTGAAGATTCTCTTTAATTCTTAGCATAATTTCTAGTCTAATCTATTTAGGACAGGAAATCCACCCTCCTTATCTGCCTGCTAGAATATGCGTTATTTAAGAATGATATTGTTTATAATAATGCATTTTCTTGTTGTACTTCTTGGATCATAAAGTAGAAGAAAGTAGACATACAATATGCAGTAGTAAATGATTATAGTAACTTTGTGTTTGACTAAAGTAAATATTTAAGCTTTGAGGATAAGAATTCACTATTTGGATATCGTAAGTAAATTAGAAAAACTTGGAACATATTACCTATTAGATTTATGGATAAAGAGAAGAATTTATGAATAAACATGAGACAGAGAACACTGTGAGGAATACAGTGGATAATTTTGATTACATTAAATTAAAAAGGGTTTATATAAATAAAAACAATGTAGCCAAGATTAGAAGGTGTAATGTGAGTTAAAGATCTTCCCTAGGCCATTAATAGGCTCCAGGTGAAGCCCATTAAGGGATGGCTGAATAGAGGAGGTTTGTTCTGTAGGAAGGCCCATACCCTTGTGTTAATGAGGCACTGCATCACCAGGGGTCATAATGTCTTCCAGCTTTGAAAAGTGATTATATACTCTGAGGTGTGGTTTTGTTTTGGGGGCCTTTGAAAGAAGATTTGTGTGCCAGATGAGACTCTGGGTAGCCAGTAAGAAGCCTCCCAGCTTTGAAAACCCAGATGTTGGTGATTCTCTCTCTGGTAACTTTGTATGTAAGGTCAGACAGTTGGATCACTGTCGATCTATTCATGTATGTATTACTTATGATCATTCAGTTAGAAGCCCTGTTTGTTGATCTTTATTTCTCTGTTTGCATTTTCTCTTTTGGTATATGTGATTAAAGAAAATTGTTGACCCCTCAAAAGTTGCTTTCCTTTTAGAAACAGATGGAAGAACTTCTACTAGTAAGACATCCTGGGTATGCCAGTGTGGTTGCTGCTATAGAAGGAAAGCAAAATAAGGGAAGAATTTTCTAAAGAGAGTTTCTTAGATAAAGATTTCATATTTCAGATGTATGGAGAACTTTGTCAAGTTTATAAAACTATGAGTCATTTCCCAATTGATAAATGATCAAAGATTATGAACAGGCTTTGCTTGGCATTCAAGGTCCTTGAAAACCTAACCACATTCTATCCCCAAACCTGCTTGTAGTTGAGAGAAATTATGATTTTTATTTTATTTTTATTTATGGATTAAAACAAGTATGATTAGAATGGAGTACAATGGAAAAGCTGATTGTACATGAAACCACAAATCCACTATGCATAACTTGTTATTTCTTTCAAATATGCAACAAAATTTTCATGGAAATTTCTTTTCTTCCTTCCCTCCCATTCCCCACCCAAGAGATGGCTACAATTAGACATAAATTGGTACATTTCTATGTACATATATGTGTGTATATATATATATATATATTATACATATAATATATATACTTCTATTTGTCAGTTCTTTCTCTGGATATAGTGTCCTTCATGTGACCTTTATACTTAATTTGGGAATTTATAATACACAAAATAATTTATTTCCTCAAAGTCATTCTAAAAACAATATTGTTGTTTCTGTATACAATGTTCTCTTGCTTCTGCCCATTTCGCTCTCCATTATTTTATGTAAGCCTTTCCATGTTTTTCTAAAATCATTGAGCTCATCTTATAGCACAGTAGAATCCTATCACAATTATATGTCACAATTTGTTTAGCCATTCCTTAATTAATGGGAATCCCTGCAATTTCCAGTTTTTTGCTGTCACAAAGAGAACTGCTATAAATTATCTAGAACATATACTTTTTTTTCATTCCCCCTTAATTATCTTTGGAAATAGACCAAGTAGTGGTATTGCTGGGTCCAAGAATCTAGATAACTTAAAATTCTTTGGACCTAATTTCACATTGCTTTTCAAAGTGGTTGGAGCAGTTCACAATTCCACCAACAATGAATTGGCGTCAAGTTTTTCCGCATCCTCTTCAGCATATGTCATTTTCCCCTTCTGTCATTTTAGCCAACCTGGTAGGTGTGAAACAATATCTCAAAGTCCCTTTAATTTTCGTTTCTCTACTCAGTAATGATTTAGAACATTTTTATATGACTATAAATTGTTTTCATTTCTTCATAGGAAAACTTCCTGTTCCTCTCTTTTGCCCATTTATCAGTTAGGGAATGACTCATATTCTTATAGATTTTACAAAACTAACTACTATCTGTGAGTTTCCCTCCACCTTATGTTTCCTGATTATTTTCCATCTCAGCCTTTCTTTTTACTGTATCTTACCTTCTCTTCCCCCCATTCTGTTATTCCTTATTTTACTCTTTCCTCTAAAATTCCCTTCCTTATCTTGTCCCACTATCCCCCCAAACTTATTCCATTTTAACAGTCCCTCCCATACCCCAGCCCTCAGTTTTCTCACCTCTAAAAGTTCGAAAGATTTCTAAACCTCTTCAAATGTGCACTTTCTTTTCTCTTCAACACAGATGAGAATAAGGTTTCAACATTACCAGCCCTCCCCCCCCCACCTTCTTCCTCTGTACTAGTTCTTCCTTTTCCACCCCATTTTTATAAGGTAATTACTCCTTTTTACCTTTTGCAACCCAATTTTGTTTTTTAGAATCACCCTATCATACACAACTCAGTCACAATCTTTCTTTCAAACTACCTTAAAAATAAGAGTTTTAAGAATACTGCTACATTCTGCGAATGACTTCCATATTTCTTTCTCTGAGTGTGGAAGGTATTTTGCCTTAGAAAATTGACACTGGGATTTTTTTTTTCAGTAAGTTCTTGTGTTATTACAAAGTTCCAAGTCTACCAGAAAAAACTCTCGC
>CM053773.1:119619390-119659252 GCA_028658325.1 Potorous gilbertii
CAAATGGGGAGAAAATTTTGGAACCCCAAATCTTGTGAAAATGAATGTAAAAAGTTAAATAAATTTATTTAAAAAAAAAAAAAGAGAGATGGTGGTGGTATAGCTAATTTGAGAAGAAAGGAGAAAGTTTGTAATTTCTATTGTGAGTAGTAGAATTTTGGCATGCAATAGTAAGGGCCAAGGTGAGACTGAATAACAAATTTATAATGGCATGAATCACACTCATAACCACTTATGTGACTCATAACAATATACAGCAACACAAGTGCCTCAGGAAAAAAAGGCAAATTATGGGAGTAATTCAGAACTGGAGTCTGGCGAGGAATTAACTGCTGTTTCTAAAGTCTTTCCAAGTTTTAAAGCCCTTTAGATACAACATTTCATTTGATCCTCCCAAAAGGTCTATGAATTATTTTCAATCACCATTCAATCAACAAGAATTTATTAAGTACCTACTATTCACCAGCCATTTTGATAGGTGCTGAGAGTACAAGTACAAAAACAAAAATAAAACACATACTGTAAGTTGGAATCCTCCCTATGTCTAGTTTGGAAAAAAAAAATTAAGAGTCTAAAGACCCAAGCCTATTTCTCAGGGCTGTGTGGTCTTGTCAGTGGGAAGAGGAAAAAGAACAGACATCCTTTCCCTCTGTGGAATATTTTTCCCCACAGAAACCCTTCAGGGAAAGAATTCTCATTACTTATGTATCCTAGGGAGCTGCCTGAGGCATTCACTGGTTAAGTGACTTGTTCAGGGTCAAATAGCTAGTCAGTATCAGAGGTGGGAAAAGAAGCCAGGACATTCTGACTCTAAGTCTAATCCCTGTTCACTTGGCCTTCCTTTGTCTGAGACAAATACTCTTCCTATTCCCTTATCATGACGCCTTTTCCACCAAAAACAATCATATTACCAGGTAGGTAGCATTGTGGACAAGTCATCAGGAAAATATGACTCTACATCTTGCCTTAAACATTTACTGATTCTGTGACAGTGAGCAAGTTACTTGATCTTATCTGTCTTGGTTTCTCCATTTGTGAAATGGGGTAATAAAAGACATATCTATCAGAGTCATTGTGAGAATCAAATGAGATGATATCTGTCAAGTATTTTGCGAATCTTAATTCTTGTTGTTTAGTCATTTCAGCTGTGTCCAATTCTGCAGCTTTTCATGGCAAAGATACCGGAGTAGTTTGGAGTTTCCTTTTGTAGCTCATTTTAAAGATAAGGACGATGAGTTAAACAGGATTACATGACTTGCCTAATGTCACATAGCTAGGAAGGGTCTGAGTTAAGATTTGAACTCAGGAAGAGGAGTCTTTCTGACTATAAGCCGAGCACTTTATCCTTTTACCGCCTACCTGCCAGTAAACTTTAAAGCACCATGCAAATAGTTAGCTATTGCTATTAGTACTAGTATTTTCTCGTGAAAAAGTTCTTGGTATAATACTGGCATAACTTGAGAAATTTTGTGGAGGACCATAGAGTTGAAGCTCTATTTAAACTGTGCTCATGAGTACCACACGAATAAAATGTAGTGTAAAATTGGGTTATTTATCTGTTAATGCAAACCAAAATGTTATTTTTGGCCTATTTATCAGGATCTTTCATAAGACATAATTTTTGAATGTTAAAATATCCAGGAAAAAAGAAAGCCATGTTTCTTTCCTTGGGCTTCTATGTACTTCACACAGCTTCACTATTTTTTCCCTAACTCTGTCTCAAAATGATTGAAAGATAGAGGGTCTGTCCTTGTTACCATAGCAACATAATGGCATTTCCCTTTCCATTTTAGTAGGAGAGACAGTATTAGTTTGAAATTTAACACTCACTACTTCACATAAATCCTTACTTCCCCTCTAAGTAGTTGTTCTATGGAGGAGTTGCCTCAGCATTTCAAATAATATCAATGGCTATTTGATAGCAATAAAATAACCTGTATTATTGGAACTTAGAGTTCCATGAAGGTAAAAATGAAATTACTCAGTATCCAGACACTACTCTGGAGAACTTATACATTTCCTATCCCTCCTCCCTTCCCCTCCTCAAAAAAGTAAGTTTTCTTCGACACAGAGACTTTTCTCAGCAGATGCAGAGAGAATAACATAACACACACACACACATACATATATATATATATACATATATATATATATATATATATACATATATATATGTATATATATATATATATACTGAGTTTGACTTCTCCTTTTTACTTGTAATTTTATACTGTGGTTACAAGGGTAGCTGAATTAAAACACACACACATACATACACACACACATATACACACACACACACACACACACATCACTCTTCAACTCACTCAGTCAATATTGGCAAGTTCAAGCAGTTTAACTAGTACAGAGGAACTGGAAAGCCAGGAGTTCAAGCATTATGGCTGTTAAGGGATATAGAGAGTTGCAGATAAGATCCTGGAAAATAGCCAGTCAGGAAAAGACTGCTAAAGAAACAGAGAAGGGAGGGTGGCTAGGAGGCAGTCTAATGTATACAGAGAACTTTTAAGAATTGAAGGGAAGATGCAAAAGAACTTTGAGAGGAAATTGGGATATAAATTAAAAACAAACAAACAAAAAGAAATCCATTAACCTATGAACAGGAGTTTTTTCAGCTATTTTTCCAAAAGGAGTTGAAACAAAGAAAAAGGGGTACATCAAAGGTTATCTGAGAGTAAACCGGCAATGAAATTTGAGAAACTTGCCAGTAATAAGATAATTTGAAGTGAGGAAAATACTCTATTACTTCGTTTGATTTACCTACTAGACAGTAGGTTAGGACCACAAAGTTCTCCCCTCCTCCTTTCTTCTCATCAAGCAAATGAGTTCAGGAAGAGAAGAGGATTATTTCTGAGAGTATAGCAATTATGGTTACACCACTCATTTTGAGAATTAAACATTTGTTGCCTTACAGGACATCTGAATTTTTTCCATGACTTCAGTAGTCACAGATTTTTAACCGCTGTGTGAATACTGAAAGAATGCTTCATTGTCTAATTAACTAGGTCATGTGCGTAAATCATGTCTCCAGAAGGAGATTATAAAGAAAAAGAGAACAGGTGCTTATCCTTACCCAAGGGCTCCTGTGTGGCCTCTATCCCAATGATGAGAGAAGAACAGGTTGATTTGAAATATCTGAGAAATATCTTTGATTCCATTAGTATTGGAAACTCCCATGTGGGAATTGTCTTCACAATAAGCTTTCCAATTTCTTTATGACTTAAAAGGAACTTTTGAGTTCCAACTTCTCTGTTGACTTAATAAGAAGTTGCCTAAGGAGCATAGAGATTAAGTGATTTATTCAGAGGGATAACTAGTAAATATTATCAATGGGGTGGGGCAGCATGATATGGTGGAAAGGGCATTGGTTCAGAGTGCCTAGAATCCATTACCTTTCTCTGTAACTATTACCTGTGTAGCATTAGGGAAGTCACTTAACCTCTCTTGGCCTTAGTTTCCTCATCTGTAAAATGAGAAGATTGACCTAGGTTCCTTCCAGTTCTAAATTTATAATATTATGTAAGTTTTGAACCCAATTTTGCCTAAACCCAAACTCATGATTCTATGTACTAGATCATATATCTTTTAATTAAAAGTACTGCTTGAAAATAACACATTCAGTTAGGTTACCTGAAACAAAGAATGGGAAAAATTATGATGACTTTAATTTATTCCAGACATGTAGACAAACTGGAAAATTGAAGACTTCTCTTTGGAGTGCTGCTCATTAAAACTACGTTCTTCATTGGCTAGCAATCTGGAAAATCACCAGATTTCTCCTATCACTTGAGTTGTGAATGCTCAGCATTAAGAGAACCCAAAGAATAACATTAAACTACAGGCAGAATCAAACATTCTATATGCCCTAATTGGTTGTGCTCATGGTAATATCAGAGAAGTGATCAAATTTCTTACTTCAGAACCATTGGCATTTTTTTCCTGTTGCATCAATAATTATACCAAAATGGACTCAACACACATTATGGATCGTCTGCCAAGTGTCTCCTTCCTTATCCCATTCAAAGTTTCAATTCCTTTATAATGTGAAATTTCATTAAAATCCTATATAAACTGGGTCTTCAGTGGCCTGGTTTGCCATGTGCTAAACAAAATCTTAAGTGACAGAGATACAAAAAAGAGGGGGAAATTAGTCTCTGATCTCTAGAAGTTTATATGCTAAAAGAGATAAAACAAAAATCTCATGTTAAATATAAAACTGATGGAAAGACAACATATTAAACAACTTAAGCAGGTTAAAGAGGTTCTATAAAGACATGTATAGAAGATGGAAGTAAGGGTACGTGGAGAAGATTAAATATAAAATCATATTATAAACCTCTAAAATAGAATCTTTGCCCCAGGAAGGGCAAAGATTAAAATAGCCTGGCAACAAGGGTAGAACGAACATGGCAGAATGAAAGCAGGAACGAACCTGAACTCCTCTAAAAACTCCTTCAGATGCATCTAAAAAGTGAATCTGAATAGAGTAGTAAAATCCACTAGAAGACAATGTGAAAGATTTCCAACTTAGAGCAGCCTGGAAGGTCAATGTGAAGACTCTGTTTCATGGAGCCAGAGGAGAACTGAACAAGATCTGCACCAGCTCAGACTCTGCCACAGCAGAGCAAGAATGGCCTAGGACAGTCTGAATTTGAAGCGACAGTGAGGATTCTCAACTCTCTAAGGGCAGGACAAGAGCCAAGCAGAACTGAGTGAGAAAGAAGCACAGAGCCCATGGTAGCAGCAGAAGTCACTCCTAAGACTATCAGCCCACAGACTAAATGTTTGAAAGTCACCTACTTGATTTTTCAGGAACTAAGATGATAGAGTAAATGGTAAGTGCTTTCACCCTATCCTTGCTGACCTTGAAAAACTCAGTGAATATTTCCCCAGGAAAAATCCTAGAATAGTGGAGCTAGCAGAAGGAGAACAGCAGTCTTTCAGCCCAGGAGTCTAGGAAGATCAACCAGAAAAGTACTCTTGTCATGGATAAAGGGGACAGGAGCAGGACTGGAGGCATCCCAACAGATCAGCAGGAGTTCCTGAGCCCCAGGGGGGTCAAGCTGGTAAGTGCCAACACCAGGATCCCAGGTATGTTTTAGCAGAGACAGGAGAATTGGGCAGATACCAGAACAGCCAGGGGTTCACCAGCTGCTGAGCCTGCCTGTACTCTAGCTGAATCCTAGGAGAAGAGGAGAACTCCTGGGGCCAGACCATCCCTCACCCACACTTCACACCCTGAGCTTCGGTGGAACTTGGGAGAAACTCAGAAAGACTTCACCTTGCCTTGGCCTTGGAACAAACCAGCCAGCTCATCACCAGGTAAGCTGTCACATTATATATCTTCTAGCTCAAAGAACTGGAAGGCACAACACACAAAGCCAGTAAACAGGCTTCAAACTCACAGTATAAGAAATGTGGGACAGAGTCCTCTATGGCTCAGAAACAAAGATCCACTTTAAAAGCTAGGAAAAATGCATGAGTAAGAAGCAAATCAGAAAGGCAAAGGCCATAGAATCTTACTAGGGGGAAGGGAAAATCAAAATACAAGTTCAGAAGAAGATAGTGCTGACAATACACCCACATCTGGAACCTCTAAAGGGAATATGAACTTGTCTCAAACCCAAAACATATTCTTTGGAAGAGCTCAAGAAAGATTTTAAAAGTCAAATTAGAGAGGCAGAAGAAAAACTGACCAATAATTAAAAAAAAATAATAGACAAAATGAAAAAAGAATTCACTGAAGAGAACAGCTCCTTAAAAAGTAAAACTGGACAAATGGATAAGGAGGTACAAAACCTAACTTGGAAAACTAGACAGAAGAAAAACAAGTCATAAAAGTCAACTAAAAAAACAATTTCTTAAAAATTAAAATTGGGTAAGTAGAAGCTAATGACTCTAGGAGACATCAACAATCTGTCAAAGTCTAAAAAATGAGAAAATATAAAAAAAATATAAAATATTTCATTGGAAAATTAACTGACCTGGAAAATAGATCCAGGAAAGAAAATCTAAGAATTATTGGTCTACTGGAAAGCCATGATGTAAAAATGAGTCTGGCCAATATCTTCCAAGAAATCATCAAGAGATAAGATATTCTGTAAAGTAAATGAGCTTGGACTACAACCAAGGATCAGTTACCTAGCAAAATTGAGCCTAATCTTTCAGGCAAGGAGATGGCATTCAGTGATATGAGGGATTTTCAGACCTTCCTCATGAAAAGGCCAGAGCTCAATAGAAAATTTGATCTTGAAATACAAGATCTTGAGGCAAAATGTCATCTACATTCAGGAAAAGAACTATGGAATTGGAACACAGAATGAAGTAGGTTATATTCTCTTGTGTTGTGCTGTGTTTTGTCTTGGTTTTTCTCAAGTTTCTCCCATTCATTTTAATTCTCCTATGAAACACGAGTAATATGAAAATATGTCTAATAAGAATGTCTGTGTAGAACCCGTATAAGATTGCAAGCCATCTCAGGGAGGGATGTAAGAGAGTGGGGAGAAAATTTAAGATACATGGAAGTGATTGTTGAAAAATGAAAACAAATAAATTAATTAATTATTCTAAAAAGAAAAATTGAAGTAACAAAAATATCTTGGTAATAGAAAGAAAAAGAAATGACAAGCAGGTGGACTTCAGAAAAACTTGGAAAGACTTGTATGAACTGATGCTTGAACGAAATGAGCAGAACCAGGAGAACATTATACACAGTAGTGGCCACAGTGTGCGAGCACTGTTTTTGATAGATTAAGCTCTTCACAGCAATGCAAGGACCTACAACTTTTCCGGAGGACTCTCGATGAAAAATGCCATCTACATCCAGAGAAACAACTTTAGAGTTGGAACACAGAATGAAGCAGAGTATTTTCTATTTTGTTATGCTTTGTTTTGTTTGTTCTCATGATTTGTCCCATTCCTTTTAATTCTTCTTTGCAACATGACTAATGTGAAAATGTGTTTAATAGGAATATATTATAGAACCCATAGAAGATTGCATGCCATCTTGGGGAGGCAGGTGAGAGGAAAGGGAGAAAAATTTTAAATTTATGGAAGTGACTGTGAAAACTGAAAACAAATTAGTTTTTTTTTTTTAAACAACTGGGCAAAGAAATCTAAGGACAAAATTAGAGGAAAAAAGAATATCAAAGAAAGGAAGAGTTCACTGCACAGTGTGGATGGGACAACTATAATGGAGAGAAGGTAAAGGAAGAACAATTTATTTTAATTTTCCAAATATTCACAGAAATATCTTTGGATTAGAAAAGAACAAAAGAAGTAATTAGGAGTTGAAATCAGAAATAAATAAGAATATAAATATATGGCAAGGATTTCTTGATAAAGTTAAGTTTCCTGGTTTAAACGAACACAACCATGAATATTAAGAAAATGGGGAGGTAGCATAGAAGAAGCTAGTAAAGTGTAGTTAATGATGTGGAAGCCTTGGAAATATTTAAAGCAATAGGAAAGGTAAAAATAGATAAGAATGAATGAAGAAGAGGAAAAGAATGGCACTGATAATTAAAAGAATCTGAAGGAGAAAAATAGGAGCAAATAGAATCAAGGAGATGTGTTGAGGGGTTGGTGTTAGCTAGAAGGGCCATATTAGTATCAGAGAATGGAGAGAAAAGGAGACTTGGATGATAGGAAATAAATTTAGGATAAATAGAAAGGGAAAAGATGGGAGTATGTCATGAATACTCTATTTCTAAGTAATGTTAAAAAGAAATATTCTCAACTGAAGTGAGAGAAAATGGAAGGGAGGATGTGAGAACCTGGATGGGCAAGAAGGTATAAAGGGAGAGCTTGGGAGCAGCAACCTCACATCTACCTCAGAACTTTTGCAGCCTGACCAGCAACCCCCGCTACCTGCCCCAGATATCCTCCAAAATGGCATCAACTGTCAAGGATCAGCTGATCTTGAATGTCTTAAAGGAAGACCAGGTTCCCCAAAACAAGACCACTGTTGTTGGGGTTGGTGCAGTTGGCATGGCACGTGCCCTAAATATCTTAGCAAAGGAATTGGCTGATGAACTTGCCCTAGTTGATGTAATAGAAGACAAACTAAAGGGAAAGATGATGAATCTCCAACATGGCAACCTATTCCTCAAAACTCCAAAGATTGTTTCTGGCAAAGAGTACAGTGTGACTGCAAACTCAAAACTGGTCATTGTTATGACTTGGGCATGTCAACAGGAGAGAGAAAGTTGTCTTGATTTGGTCTAGTATAATGTGAATACTTTAAATTTATCATTCCTAATATTGTTAAATACAGCCCTAATTGCAAGGCGCTTATTGTTTCTAACCCAGTGGATATTTTTACATATGTGGCCTGGAAACTAAGTGACTTTCCTAAAAACCATGTTATTAGAAGTGTTGCAATCTGTATTCTGTCCCTTTCCATTATCTAATGGGGGAGATACTTGGTATCCATTCTTCAAGTTGTCATGGATGGGGCCTTGGGGAACATGGAGACTAGTGTTCCTGTGTGGAGTGGTGGGAATCTTGCTGGTGTGTCTCTAAAGAACTTTTATTCTCCTTTAGGAACTGATGCTGATGCAGAGAATTGAAAAGATGTTCATAAATAGATGGTTGAAAGTGCTTATGTGGTAATCAAGCTGAAGGGCTACACTTTCTGGGCCATTGGCTTGTCTGTGGCAGATCTAGCAGAAAGCATTAAGAAGGAGAGTGCATCTAATTTTCACCAAGATTAAGGACCTATATGGCATTAATGAGGATGTCCTCCTTAGTGTCCCATGTGTGTTGCGGCAGAATGGCATTTCAGATGTGGTGAAGGTATATCTGAATCCAGAGGAGGCGAGCCCTTTAAAGAAGAGCAGAGATACTCTTTGGGGAATCCAGAAGGAGCTACAATTCTAAAACCTTTTAAAGTGCTGCCATCAAGAGAATATGACAAGGGTTGAGGGGTTATGTATGATGTGTTTTTCAAATAGGTCAAATTCTTCCTCTGATTAGTGACTAAACACCAAAAATGTAAAACCTGTGAAAACATTCTAGTTTCTTCCTAAAATTAGAAATGGGAAATAGTACAGTGTGACTATCATTTGTTAAACTCTGTTGTCGTTTGTATATGATGCTGAATATGACTTGTATAGTCTCAGTGGTTGGTGTCATGCAGAGCCAGTGCCCAACAGGTATGTAAACTACCTATTTTGTATAGAGATGCTATAGGTTCTCTTAGGTTCAGAAGACAATACTCTTGATACAAAATACCATACAGTAGTAATTCTTTATTGATGCATTGATTACCTTTGTGCTCCCCTCTATTAGGGTACTACAGCATGGCCCCATGTGTCATCTTTCCAGAGGACTTAATTTTGTCTGTCTATATATATATATATATGTATATATATATATATATATATATCAACAGTTTTAAATTTCTATATTATATAAAAAGCTCTGTATAAGTACAATGCAATCAATTCCTCAAGTGTCATACTAACCCACATACTGATTAAAAAACAAATACCTGATTAAAAAAGAAGGTATAAAGAATGAAATATTGGAATCAATTAAAGAGGAATAAAAGGATTGTTTTGGTTCAATAAAGTCATAGTTGAGATTAGATAAATAAACACATAGGGTTCCCAGTCATTTTGATAGCCTGACTTCCTCCTGTTCAGTCCAGACAGTATATAAGTGTCAGAAAAGGAGCAAAATGATGGGTAAAATTAGGGGCTGGAGTTTGGCAAGGGGAGCAAGAGAAGAGGACAGTGTGGAGTTGCATTGAGTTTGTTAGTGTCAAAGCTTCATAATTTCATGTAACTGAAATTAGATTTGTGATCTATTCCTTTATTTTTTATTAAAAACTTTTCTTGTAAAAGCTTTGAAAGATACTTAATTTTGTTCTGTCTCTCTTTCTCTGTGTGGTTCTCTCTCAAATGATTTGATCTTTTATATTTAGATCACATATCTCTTTTGAGTTTATTATTGAATGAATTATTGGTTTAAATTCAATTTCTATCAATCTTGAATTTTATTACTAGTTCCTTTCAAATAGAAAGCTTTTTTCCCCAAACAATTTGTGCACTTATTTTTCCTGAATGTTATATTTAAAATTCATTTTCCAAGTTGCTCCATATGTAGCGTGCCACACTAATATGCTCTTCTATATTTTAGATAGTGAATCTTCAATTTCAATTTTTGCAGAATATGATATTCCATGGTTCACATATAACAGGACAATGCCATGAGCAGTGACAACAATACGAAGTAGGAAATGAGCTGCTCTTTTTTCCCTCAGTCATATATCTTTCCCATCCTTCTTAAGCCCTGGTTCTGTGCCTTACTTCAGATTTCTCGTTTTTATGGATTGTACCTAATATTTTGTTGATATAGGTTACTTCTGGTAAAGAAACACCCACATTAAATGCAGAAAGCCAAAGCTTCTACAATTTATAATCTTATCAACTGACCTAGTCCACTTTGACATTATGTGATTAGCCCTGGGTCACTCAGCCAATAAGTGTGAGAGGCTAAACTTAAATCTAAATCTTCTTCACACCAGAGGTGTTCTCTCTATTTATTCTAAAATCATTGTTTCTCTCTTAGCTTTAAAGCAAAACTGATCAAACAAACCCAACAAACAAGTGGCTGTATTTATGTGATGTATAAATTAAAGAGAAAATAAGATTACAGACTATTATTCTTGATTAACATTGATGTAAAAAGTGTTGGGGAGAGGACCTCTGTAGAGGCCCACATGATGTGACCTCTCCTTGTGTGTTTCTTAAAGGGATGTAGAATAGACATCTTTAGCCTTTTCTCCCTACTGTCTTCTCCTGCCAAGTTGTGAAGCAGGTAGTATAGGCCAGAGTTTACCACTCTGCTCTCCTCAGAGAAAGGGGCTATTATGCAAGATGTGTATCTGTCTGGTCCCTTCAATATTGTTTGTTTAAAGTTTAATAACAAGTTTGAACTAATTTTTTTACCATTATTTTTTTGGGTTGCTTGACCCACCAAATATCACTCACGCAATATATACCAATAGTAAGTAACAAAGAAACCTATTTAGCATAGTGTAGCATAGCATAGCAAAACATAAATCAGAAAAGATAAACATAGAAGGATATATGCCAGACAACAAAGAATGAAGGAAGTTCTCCTTTGGGAGTAAGATACTTTAACTCAACCAAGAAAGAGGGTTGTAGATTGACCAAAGGGAAAACTCCTCCAACAGACTTTCGAGCAGCTAGATGGTAACTATCAGCTCCCCTCGTGCCTTCTCAGAATCTTTTTCTTCAGCAATCTACAATACAGTTGACCTCTTTCATCTTTTCTCTTGACATTGGATGCCAGGACACCTAAAGCAACTGAACCCCAGAAGAAGACTTGAAACTTGACCAGTCACAAAGGACAGTCTAAGAATCAAAAATCTCTGTCTCTTGTCAATTTTGTCTTGGACCTCATTTAGGGCAGGGCATTCATCTCCATGAAAAAGGAAAGAGCTCCATACTAATGAACTCTGGGCTAAGTGGAATAAAATTTTAGCCATAAATAAATACACAAACAAGCAAACAAATAAATAAAGCAACATATCACAAATAGAATCACTATGACCAGATTAGATTTATACCAGCAAGACTGGGTTGGTTTAATGCTAAAAATTATCAATTTAACCATATTAATAACAAAATGGGCAAAAATTATTATTACGTCAATAGTTCCAAATTCAACGTCCATTTTTGATAAATACAACAGTAGAAAAATCATGAGTAAATTGCATTTCTTTATCAAAATAAGTAGTATATGTCTAAAATTAGTAGCATTATACTTAAAGAGATAAATATCCTTTCCAATAAAATCAGGAAACAAGAATGTCAATTGTTACTCTTCTTTGGAGTGTGTGTGTGTGTGTGTGTGTGTGTGTGTATGTGTGTGTTGTGTGTGTGTGCGCCTACATATGTTTATAACTATATATGCTGTCCTTAAATTTACCCATCAGGATTACATTATTCTGAACTTTAGTACTAGTGACTATTCTTATAATATTGTTCCCCATTTCCATTGTCTTACTCTGTTCCCTACTCTGGTTTCCATCTTTTAAAAATCTAAGAGAGTGGATGAATTCCATCTGCATCCACATTGGTCTCTTCAGATTACAGTTCTTTTTATTCCACATTGGAAGTGTTTCTCATTGCATTTTCAGAATTTTGATCTGAATAATTTTCCATCTCTTCTGGGTCATCTTGTCCTGGAGAATTTTAATTGAATCAAAAATCACAGCTTCAGGTTTTCTTGAATCCAAGTCCAGTGCTCTATCCTCACAATTACTTAGCTTTTCACTGTTAGCATCAGGGGGTGTTCTTGTGCAGGACAGAAGAGACCCTCTGGTACATTATTCTTTCTGCTACCTACCTCCCTGATGGGTAGGGGCAGAACTGAATCTTTTCTAGGTTTTATTTGTCTCTACTCTCCAAAGGTAGTTTAGAATATAATCTTCTCTCCAACCAGTTTTCTCTTCTTTCATCTCCTTTCTCTCTGGAAATGTAATCAGCCGTATCTATTATAATAAGTAGACAAATTTTTAACCTAAAGACTAAATGGCCCTCAGATCTATATGGTCCCTTCTTGGTCATTTGGTAGAGATTATTACTATTAAAGCTTAAGTTTTGTCTTGACGCTCTCTGAGTTCTCCCAACTCATTTTCTATGATTGTGCCATTTTATGAAATTACAACAAGGCAGATTTTGGTTCAGTATAAGAAATAATTTTCCAATGACTGATGTTGTCCAACAATACTATAAACTAACTGATGAAGTATTGAGTTTCTTATCAATTAAATTCTTCAAATAGAGATTGGGTAACCGCTCAATTGTCAGGGATGTTATAGAAGGTATCATCGTATTAATAGAAGACTGGAAGAGGTGACTGTTAGGTCCTTTACAAGTCTTAGATTCTGGGATTCCTTTCTATGCATAAATGAACATGAGTAGGAGAAAATCTAGTATGGCCATATCCTGTGGACCTGATTTCTCTTTCTTTCACTGTCACAAATTCTTCCATTCAGCCTTTGTTAATTGCTTTCCTGTTTTTCCAGTCTAGCTAGCTCTGTTTTTCCTGCCTTTTTCCTAATCTTCACCTATACAAAGGGCATCTGAAACATTTTCCTGACACTAACTTAGTCTTTGCAGCATCATTCTTAAGTAGCTAAATAGAAAACATTGCCATTTCACAGAGATATGGGGAACAGAATCTCATAATATATAATATGAGATATATCTCATAATGTAATATGAAATCTCATCATATCCCTGGTTCCTAATTTTTATCCTTCCCACTATAACTTTCACAGAGGAAACAAAAATAAACAAATCTTAGCATGCGAAAAGTCATTTCATATATCCATGTTAAATCTATCCTTGACAATTTTATTTTTTTATTTAAATTTTATATGAACCACGTTTGAAAAGATAGAGTTAGGACTGTAGATTTAGAATTGGATAGGGCTAAGGACAACTAAGGCAGCCTTCTCCCTTCACAGATGAGAAAACGGAGGACCCGAAATGTTGTTTCCCCAAGGTCACACAAGTACACGGAGGCAGAGGCAGAATTTGAATCCAGGTTCTCTAACTCCTGTTCTTGTACTCTTTCCACCTTAAATTACTGATCCTCTATTGGTGATGCAAAAAGTATGTCTTGGTCTCCCAAGATTTGGTTTCCTTGTTCTACTCTGTCACTTAGCATTTTTGCTAATGGAGAATTTATTTCATTTCTCAACTTTAGCCTACTCATTTCTAATATAGTGGTAGTAATATATGTTCTACCCATCTCACTAGGCTATTGTGGAAAAAAGCACTTTGCAAAGCTTCAAGCACTGAAGAAAATAGGAATTAGTATTAGTATTATAATTGAGTAAAGAGTATCCTTGACATTCCCAATAATTCATAATTCTTTGGCCATTCAATATTCATTGTCTTTAAAATACGTATTATATTACATTTCCCATTGATCTAATTAATTAATTATGTGCCAGGAATTATACAAGTGCTTAGTATACAAATATAAGAATAAAATAGCCCCTGCTCTCAAGTAGCTTAAATTCTAAAGATGAAGAAAACATGTATTTATATACATATATGCATAATATATGAAAAATTAGTACAAGGTAATTTGAGGAGAGAGCACAGTGGCAGCCAAGGACGGAGGTAAGGCTAAGAAAAGGCTTCATATACAAGGTATTCTTTGAGCTGTGACGAGAGAGACTAAGGATTGCAAGGAGTTGAGGTGAAGGAGTGGGTTCTAGGCATACAGGACATTTGTTACAAATACATGGAGAAGGGAGAAGGGTTCTTGCTACAGAAGAACAAGTAATACAATAGAATCACATTTAATTAAAGTTTGATGAAGGAAGTAATATCTAAGAAGACTGGAAAGGTAGGAACGGACTAGATGATGAAGATATTTGATCCTAGAGGCAATGTGGAGCTACTGAAGTTTACTGAGTAGGATAGGAGATATATGATGGAGAAGAGGTGACATGGTCAGAGCTGTGTTTTGAAAAAAATGCTTTGGCAGTTATTTGTAGAATAGATTCAATTGGGGAGAGGATTGAGGAAGGGAGATCAAATAGGCAGCTATTACATTAGCTTAGGCAATAGGTAAGAAAGACTGAAACAAGAATAGAGGTCTAGTAAACTTAGATAACTGGAAAGAAGATAAGGAAGATCATCTAAGCTTTGGGGAAAAGTTATAATGAATTCTGTATTATACATGTTGAATTTGAGATATCTATAGGACATTTGGTTTAAAATGACTTAAAAGAATTAGGTGAGACAACCGAAGCTCATAAGTCTAGGGCTGAATATATAGATATCAGAGTCATCAACAGAGAGACGATAAGTGATCTCATGGGAGCTGAGGAGTTTATAAGATGAGATAGTTGGAAAAAAGAAGAGATCTTCTGATAAAGCCTGGGACATTCACTGTCACTTAGTAAACAAACATGATGAGTCAGTAAAGGAGATTATAGGTGGTCAAATAGGTAGGAAAATGAGCAGGAGAGAGAGTAATAAAACAAAGAGAGGAGAGAGTATTAAGTTAAAGATGGTGGTCATCAGTGTCAAATGTTTCAGAGGAATCAAGGAGTATGTGAATTGAGAAGAGGTCATCATAATTGGCATTTAAAATATTATTGCTAACTTTGGAGGGAACAGTTTGAATTGAGTAATGAGGTTGGACACTAGATTTCAAGAGAATAAGAAAAGCATACCAAAGTGGAAATATACTCACAGAATATGCTTGACTTGTTTTCCCCTGTATCATGTCAGGTTGGCCATTCTTGTTGATTCTTTTTTAAAATAATCATTTTAATTTATGGAATAAAACAAACATTTTCTTAAAGTCGCACAACAAAATGATGATTGTATATGAAACTGTAAATCTCTTATGTGCAGCTTGCTATTCTTTTCTGTTGCTTTCTTCTCTCAATCACCTCCCCCTCCAGCCATGGCTACTATCAGACACAAATAAATATATATATGTAAAAATCACTCTGTACATACTTTTATTTATCAGTTCTCTTTCTGGATGGAGAGAGCATCTTTCTTCATATGTCCTTTATAGTTAATTTGCGTATTTATAATAGTCAAAAATATTATTCACTCAAAGTCATTCTTAAAATAATATTTCTATTACTACACACAATCTTCTCCTGGTTCTGCCCATTTGATTCTTCACTATTTTGTGCAAGTCTTTCTATATATTTTTTCTAAAATTATTGAGTTCATAATTTCTTTTAGCAAAGTAGTATTCCATCACTATCATATACCACAACTTGTTCAGTCATTCCTTAATTAACAGGCATCCGCACAATTTCCAGTTTTTTGCCACCATAAACAGCTGCTATAAACATTCTAGAACATATATATTCTGTTCCTTTTTTGGTAATCATCTTTGGGGATGGGCCAATTAGTGGTATTGCTAGGTCGAAGGGTATAGGTAGTTTAATAACTCTTTGGGCATAATTCCAGATTGCCCTCCAAAACAGTTAGATCATTTTACAATTCTAGCAACAATTAGTGTCCCAATTTTTCCACATGCTCTCCAACATTTGTTGCTTTCTCCCACTCCTTTTTTATCTTTTTATCCCATCTGGTAGGTATAAAATGATATTTCAAGGATGTTTTAATTTTCATTTCTCTAATTAGCAAAATTTAGAATACTCATATTAATTGCTACACATTGTTCTAATTTCTTTACTGGAAAGCTTACTGCTTATACCATTTGACTATTTATCATTTGGGAAATGATTCATATTCTTATAGATCTGACAAAGTTCTTTATACATTTTAGATACGAGACCTTTGTATGATAAACAAAATATTAAAAAATTCACAGTTTTCTGCTTCCTTCCAATCTTGGCTATATTTGCTTTATTTGTACAAAAACTTTAAGATAGTCAAAAATTACCCGTTTTACACCTAATTTTGCTCTCCACCTCTTGTTTATCAATATATTTTCATCAATTAATAAGCCTGATAAGTAATATGTTCCATATTCTAATAATGTTTTTTTTTTGGAGGAAGAAAGGTAAGGCAATTGGTGTTAAGTGACTTGCCCAAGATCACACAGCTAGGAAGTGTCAAGTGCCTAAGATTGGATTTGAACTCAAGTCCTCCTGACTCCAGGGACACTGCTCTATTCACTGTGCCATCTAGCTGCCCCCTATGTTCTCATTTTCTTATAAAATCACTCTATACATCTAGGTCATTTATCTATTTTTACCTTATCTGGGTAAATGGTGTAAGATATTAGTCCCTGCCCTGTTTCTGCCATACTGCTTTCAAGTTTTCCCAACAATTTTTACCAAATAATGAATTCTTATCTCAAATGCTGACATCTTTACATTTGTCAAATACAATTGGAAATTGTAAATATTAAAGGTGAAATTAATAAAATTTAAATTGAATAAATAAAGAAGACAAGGGGTTAGTTTTGTGGAAAAAACCAAATAAAATAAGAAATGGGTTAATTTGATTTTAAAAAAGCAAAATAAATTACTAGCATAAAAAAGAAAAAGGGTGAATATACCATTACCCAAGGTGAAATTAAAACCATTATATGAAATTATTTTGCCCAATTATATGCTAATAAATTTAACAACTTAAGTGAAATGGAAGAATATTTACAAAAGTATAAATTACCTACATTAGCAGAAGAGAAAAGAGAATATCTAAACAGACCTATTTGAGGAAAAGAAATTAAACCGACCAAAAATGAGATTCCTAAGAGAAAAATGGAATAGAATCAGATGTATTTACAAGTGAATTCTATCAAGGCTTTAAAGATCAACTAATTCCAGTTTTAAATAAATTATTTGGAATACTAGGTAAAAAAAAGGCATCCTACCAAGTTACTTTTATGAAAGATATATGATACTGATACCAAAACCAAAAAGAGTAAAAACGGAAAAAGAAAATTACAAACCAATCTCATTAATCAATATGGATGAAAAAAATACTAAAGAAAATACTAACTAAAAAATTATAGCCTGGCTATGAATGAGCCTGATCTCACTGCTGATCGGGAAGGAAGCTTTGATCTGTTCCATTCCAATTTGAGCCCATTATTAGGTAGCCTGATGCCCCTCCACTCCCAGGGGCATCCCATATTGATGGGAGAGAGTACAGAAAGTTGACTGTCTTTAATTCTACAACTCATAATTCCAGAACACAAACAATTCACCAGTCTTAATTTCCCCAGTTTCAGGGATTACAGACATAAAGTATCATGCCAGTCATGGATGATTTTTTTAAGGAGTTTAAATGAGAGGGGGAAGATTTGGAATGAAAGTTCACTATTATGTTGGGGACCACTAATTTTTTTTTAAGGATAGACCATAGCTAGCCATGTTGATAGGGAGTAGGGAAGACATTAAACTGAGGGAAATTGAAGATGAAAGGAGGAAAGAATGATACTGGGAGAAAATCAATGGTATAGACAAGAGAGAGTGGGATAAAGGGTACATGTTGAGGGTGTGACTTTGGTGATGAGAAGAGTTATCTCTTCATAAGAGGCTAGAATAAAGGAGACAAAAGTATGCAATGACCCAAGGATCCCAGCATCTGGGTTAAAAACTCAGTTTGACAATAACTGCTGGAAAAACTGAAAAAATAGTGTGGCAGAAACTGGGCATAGACCAACACCTATATACCTGAATCAAGTTCAAGTAAGTACACAATCTAGGGATAAAGGCTGATGCTATAAACAAATTAGGGGAGGAAGAAATCATTTATTTGCCAATTTTATGGAGAAATTTATGACCAAAAAAAAGATAGAGAAAATTATGAAGTACAAAATGGATAATTTTGATTACATTAAATTGAAAAGTTTTTCCACAAAGGAAGTCAATGCAACCAATATTAGTAGGGAAGCAGAACACTGGGAAAGAAATAGTGTCTGTGATAAAGTCCTCATTTCTAAAATGTATAGAGAACTGAGTCAAATTTACAAGAATGCAAGTCATTCCCCAGTTGATAAATGGTCAAAAAATATGAATAGGCAGTTTTGAGAGGAAAAACATTAAAGCTATGCACAGTTATATGAAAAATGCTCTAAATCACTATTTATTAGGGAGATGCAAATCAAAATGACTCTGAGGTACCACATCACACCTATCAGATTGACTAACATGGCAAAACAGGAAAATGATAAATGTTGGACAAGATTCAGGAGAGTTGGAAAACTAATTCATTGTTGGTGGAGTGGTGAGCTGATCCAAACATTCTGAAGAGCAATTTGAAACTATGCCCATAGGGCTATAAAAATATGCATACTCTTTTACCCAGCAATATACTGTTTCTAGACTGTATCCCAAAGAGAAAAGGATCCATATATACAAAAATTTTTAGTAGCTCTTTTTGTGATGGCCAAGAACAGGAACTCAGGGGGATGCTCATCAACTGGGAATGGCTGAACAAGTTGTCATATATGAACGTAATGGAATATTATTTTGTTACAAGAAATGATGAAAGAGCAGGCTTATATGAACTGATACTGAGTCAAGTGAGCAGAATCAGGAGAACATTATACACAGTAAGGGACATGTGTAAACAGACTGAGTTTGATAGACTTAGCCCCTCTCAGCAATGAAAGGATCTAAAATATTTACGAAAGATTCACAATGCAAAATGCCATCCACATCCAGAGAAAGAACTATGGAGTCAGAATGCAGAAAGAAGAAGACTGTTTTCTCTTTTGTTATGTTATGCTTTGTATTTCTCATGGTTTTTCCTATTTGCCATAATTCATCTAAGCAACATGATTAATGTGAAAGTTTTCATCACATTTAATAGGAATGTATATGTAGGGGATGCGGGGGAGAAAATTTAAAACGTGGAAGTGAATGTTTAAAACTAAAAACAAATTAATTCATAAATTTGGGGCAAAAAGGCAGAGAAAAAAGTATGGAATAATGTAAAGAGCTGTGAGAAGAGGCAGAAATGAGGAGGAAGAGAGAATGGAGTTCTCTACAAATAGACTTTTTTACAATTTTCTTTCTTTTTGTGGTCCAAGTTTGATATTAAGCCTTCAGCAAGTTACACTATGTCAGAGAAACCATGGATAGAAATTTTTTTGCATGATAGATTTTTTTCTTTAGTTACATATTGATACTTGAGGGAAATGTTACATACTCTAAATCCTTAAGCTAAGGAATCATTTCTTCTTTAAAGAGGACTTATTTTTATATATACTAAACTACTACATTTTCAACCTTTTTCTTTTCTTTGTCCCATTGAGATTCTCAGTCCTCATAAAATTACAATGACACCTAATTGTTAAGCCACTACATGTTAAAACTTATCAGATGTTTCCCAAGACTCTTAGCCTATGATCAGCTAAGGTTCCTCAACCATAAACTGCAGAGGCAATGGTCCTTTTTAATTTAGGAATCTTTTTAAACCTGTAATTTGCCTCTTGCTCACAGTATCTGTTCCTGAGGTTTTAGGGACAGTAATGGTTAGAATGGCACGTGAACTTTTTGTGAACTGGCTGATGTGTCTACTAAAAATCATCTCACATATGAGAGTTTTTGTCTACCTTCAACTAAATCACAAAACTTTTTCAGGGGTTTTCTTCCTGACCTAAGGAGCTGAGATGAAATAGATAGAAAAGTAAATGCCATCCACCTTCCCCTTAAACAGGATACATCTGTCAGAGGAGATATGACTCACCACTATCTTGAAATCTCCCTCCTGAAGTCTTGTGGCATATATCCTGACAAAGTTTTCCTGAATTTTTTTAAACAGAGTCTCATGAAAATGGAGCCTTCCTTTGCACATTCCCTAAAATTTCACAATTTCACATTGCTTTTTTTGCCCAGTCAGTAAATATTATTTTGCTCTGTGCTTAATCTAGTTAAATATGGAGGAAATTTCACAGGGTTTAGTAACACTTCCAAAAACAACTTTTTGTCTGAGCACAAACTTTGACTTGAACTGCTGTGAGATTCTTCAACTTTGCTGCATTTGAGAGGGTATGAAACTGTCATTTTAATTTGGCAAATTTTTAAATGAATGTTAACTTTTTATGTGTAATTGGGAAATATTTAATTAAATAAATCATATATATATATATATATATTAAAATTTTATTAAAGAAACTGTCTTATGAATGTTCTTCAGATTTCACATTTGAGAGTTTTTAGTGTCAGTATTGTTGGGTATATGAGATAGAGTACTGGACTCAGAAAGGGTGTGGTTCAAATGCAGTCTCTGAAACTTACAGACTATATGATCCTAAGCAAATAATTTGATTTCTCTGTGAATCAATTTCTTCACTTGTAAAATGGAGATAATTATGCTACCTGTTTCACAGGGTTGTTGTCAGGTTCAAATGAGATAATGTAATTAAACACGTTACAAACCAACCTTAAGATGGACTAGTGGGGATAGAAGCTCCTTTTTATGCAATAATTTGAGGGTGTTAAAGTTTCTTCACAAAGCACTTTACCTAGAAAAATACTAAACTGAATCAAATTTTACAATGGTTCCATGTAAACAAAACAGAAATGATGTACTTTAAATTTAGAACATGTAGTATAAATGAACATATGTGATTCTAGTTGTGCATATATTCTCCCAAGAGGCTCTGGTTTTAGTTGCCTACAACTAAGTTTAGCTGTTTCCTACCTGGAAAAACAGTTTTTATTTCTAAAATGATCATGGCAATGAGATGAGGGAACATATGTAGCCAATGGGACCGAGTACCACCCATGATCCTCCTTATATTGAGGCTGAGTGCAAACAAGCTGTACAGTTTTTGTTTGCAATGTAAAAGCTTCCCCATTGTGCCATTTGGTGAGACACAGCATTCATTAGCCCTTCTGTTCAAGTGCCTAAAGGCCACAACTCATCCTAGCACTGCAATTACTAGTGACAATTTTGGATACAGCCAAATTCTCCCATCACAGTGGGAACGTCTGTATAATTTGGAGCCCCTTTTTCCCTCCAAAAAAAAACCTGCTACTGAAATAGTTTTTTAATTTAACATAAATATATAAAGATGTACTTTGAAATATATCTAGATATTTACATATCAACTTGCCCCATTAGAGTGTGAGGTCCTTGAGAACAGGGACCATATTTTTTACTTTTTGTTTTATTCCCAGATCTTAGCACAGCGTCTGGCACCTAATAAATGCTTAGTGACTGATACAGAATGAATGAAATGCATCAATTTCATATATGCGATTTTTTTTAAAAAAGGAAAATATAGGCAAGGAAATATGAGGAAACAGCAGGTATTAAAAATATAGTTCATAGTGAAATATACTACACCAAAAATTCAGATAGATATAGAGAGCAGATAGATGATAGATAGATGATAGATAGATAGCCAGATATAGCATTTTTCTGAGAGACATTTAAAACTTGAAAATCAATGGAGGTATCATTTATATCTTTAGGTGGATCTGCTTAGGTACATAGCTCAATTAAAGTTGGTCCAGGGAGAAGGAAACAAAGATGTAACTTCAGGTTAGGAGCTTCTGCCAATGGACTTAAACTCAAAACTCTTTTACCTTTTTTAGAGATGCTGAGTGAGAGCTGGTCATGTGAGAAATTAAATCAGCTCTGACCAAAAGCTTGGAGCAAATCCATTAAAAACCTAATGGTATACAAGAGAATCTACTGAGAAGACAAAGAAAGATAGAGCTATTCCCAAGCCAAATAGCAAAGGCTGATTTACCAGTTTCCTGGAATTGGCTGGATTTTGCAAGACAACGTGAATCTGTGTATTTGAGTGAACAAATGTGAAAATACGGTAAATGACCATTATTCTTCAGAATGAGGATACTAAAAGACATTACTTCAAACCCCACAATTAGGAAGAGATCTTTTTTTCACTAGATAATCAGTTTGGGAATTTGTATAGCTCCAGACCATGAGATTCTCACAGAAATGCCAGAGAACATGAGGTTTATTTGTATATTCCTACAGATAAGAACTTTGAAAGAAACAAACTAGAGCTATAGCATAAACCCAGATTTCAGAAGCAAACAGCAATATAACTGTAAGAGTTTCCCCTGGGATTTGAACTAAACTAGGTTTGAATGAGGCACACAGTTTTAGCCTGGAGGCTTAACTGTATATTAACAGTCCCACATTCTTCTAGAGAGCCTATCTTGACCTATAAATTCCAAAGATAAATGGAACTTATTTATGTTAATAAACACTCTAGTCTTGTTCACTATTTAGCACAGACCCATCTTTGCCTAGTGTTCATTCTTGACATTTTCCATATATGTATGTTTCTGTTTTAAGGATTCAAACCTATGGACAGTCTTTTCTTCACTAATAACAAACAGCTCCCACAGAGTAAATGTCATCTTCCCTCTTTGGACTGACTGGACCCAACCTGAAAGATGGTTCATACTACAAATACTAATCTAATTGAACACCTACACTCATAGTCCTCACTAAAGTGAGGTGAGGAATTTATTCCAAGAGATCTCTAAACCCCAGGCTCCACCTATGGTACTTTTTACAGGTCCAAAAATTTCCAGTTACACTTTTTCTCATACCTTTGTTACTAAGATTTACTAAGTAGGTTGCCCCAATATTATTGAAAACAACCAGAATTCTCTTTTCCGTGGGTTGTAACTTCAAAATTTCTCATCACTAGTGGAGAATTACGTATTTATCAGCATGGTATATGGAAATTGACAACTAGGTCTATCTAATAAGCAGGAGAATTCTTTCAAACAAAGACAGATCTCTCCCACAAAGCCAGATGGAAACTTTAGGCATTATTGCAAGTTTGACCTTCCATAATGCCTTGGAACAGTGAACCCTCCCTCGACCATTGAATAAGATATTGTAAACATACAATGATTTAGAAAAAGGGAGGAAACGGAAGGGTCAGCCTGCATATATAATTTCATGCTATTATCTATGAAGTAATTCTACTTACTAGGGAAAAATGTGGGACTCAGTGAAACAATTATTACAGTTTTGCTCACACTTTTGTTTCTAAGGTTATGGTGAAGTTGACACAATATGATTGGAATCATCCATCCTGCATTTCCTGAGTTTTAACCTCAGACTTTCCCTTCAAGACTGGAGGATTATGTTTCTCAACATGATTCATGAAAATTATAACTAGGCGTAATTGACCAAACAAAGGCAGATCTCTCCCATGATGGAGGACGGGAACTAAAACCCTTGATAGCATATCAGTTTGACCTTCTGTATATGCTTCCCAGTGGTAAACACTCCCTTGACCACTGAATGGGATAGATTATAAACATACAATGTTTGAGAGAAAGGAAGGAAACAGGGAGGTCAGTCTATATTTATAATGTTCATACCATTATCCATGGAGCAATTTTGCTTAAAGGGGGAAAAACCCAAAGAAATGAGATTATTAGGGAAAGAATTTCTTTCAGCACAGACAACATTTACTATTGCTAATTTTTGTACTTGACCCCCAGAATAAATGAAGGCATACATACTTAAGGCCCTATCTGCCTCCTCTTCCTGGGAAGGAAGAGGGTGGGGTGGGAGCAACGATTGTGTCACCTGGCTGCTAAATAAGTGAACCACCTAGCAACAGGGAACAAGTTGAAAAAGGTTAGGTCACAAACAAAACAGAACTGAAATCTGTAAAGTCCCTATCATTTATCTTTCAATATCAGAGAAAACAAGTAAAGTATGAAAGAATCAAGTTCTTTATCTGTTTTGCTATAAAAAAAGTCCTCTCCCAGTGAAATTGAGCTTTCCTCCAAAACATTTTTCGTATGGTAGTTAATATATTAAAGCTTGTTAGTCTTTTTGGTTTGGTCAGTTTGGACTTTAAACAAGTCATTTTGTATGAAAGAAGCATTATTAGGACAAATTGATCTGTACTGAAGTTGAAGGGAGCACTGAGTTCCCATGGCTTCCAGTTTCAGGATTTATATATTCACAGTAGTATCAATTCAGTTCAAATGTATGTACA
Organism: Potorous gilbertii; assembly: GCA_028658325.1. Classification (NCBI taxonomy): domain Eukaryota; kingdom Metazoa; phylum Chordata; class Mammalia; order Diprotodontia; family Potoroidae; genus Potorous; species Potorous gilbertii. The sequence goes on from CM053773.1 coordinate 119,643,871, forward strand.
TAGTAAAGACTATGTACAAACTCAAAGCTAGATACTATATAAACTGGGCCTTCTATGAAAAAAAAATATATCAATGCAGTTCAGTCAACAGTAAATCAACAAGTTATTTAATGCTTACTATGTGCCAGGCACAGTGAGGTAGTGTAGTGGGTAGAGTACAAAGCCTGAAATCAGGAAGACCTAAGTTCAAATCCGACCTCAGATACTTACTAGCCCTATGATCCCTGGGCAAGCAATTTAACCCTCTTTGCCTCAGTTTCCTCATCTGTAAAATGAGCTGGAGAAAGAAATGGCAAATCACTGCAGTATCTTTGCTAAGAAAGTGGAGTCATGAAAAGTCAGACACAACTGAAAACAAATGAATGACTACATATGTCTGGTATTGCATTATGCACTAGAAATATAAATTGCTAAACAAGGTCACTCGTGGTTAACTTCTGAATTTAAACATGTAAGATTAAAATACTCAAGAGAAATAAGAAAATGAAGAAGTATATAGATGAAGGATTCAATGTTCAAATGTAGAATAGGTGTCAGTCTACAGTCCTATGGACAGTGTTGCTACTGTAGATTTCAGTTCTATGGCCAAACCAAGTCCCATGCTCCCAATGGCCTGAATGTACAGAGCCCTGTCTCCTAAAAAAGGGAGCACTGAATGATCTACAGCTTCCTTACGGGTCTTATACCACTGAAGAGAGAAAAAATAATAACTAATACCAGTAATAGGAACTCATATAGTATTTTAAGGCTTACAAAGTGCTTTATAAATATTACCCCCATTTAGCTTTACAGCAACCATGGGAGGTAAATAGTCTTATCTCCATTTTACAGATGAGAAAACTAAGGTAGACAGAGATTATCTGACTTGCTCAGGATTATATAGCTGCTAAATGTCTGAGGCTGAATTTGAATTCGTCTTCCTGTCTCCAGATCTAGCACTCTATGCTTTGTAACACTTAGATGTTTATAGAGGTTTCTATCGAAATCTTCAGTTGAGGAAGCTGACAGATACATCAAACTCATTGACTGTGTCTATGTAGTAATAAGTTTCTAAAATCAGACATCAATTTGAATTGTGAAGAACAAATATGAGATCACGTTTCAAGAATTATTTGTAAATATGCTCTAAAACTTCATCTGATATATGATCTCATGGATATGGTCACTCCCTGGAGTGGCACAGGTCTCAGATCACTCACATTGTCTCATGTAAATAAATATATACCTAGAATTCGGGTGAATAGAGAGTGTGGACCATCCCAAGTGAACCCTATGTGATACCATACTGCTGCTCTTTGCATGTATTATCTGTCCTTTCATAGCAAGTAGCTTGCTTAAACCATACAAGGATGTCACAATGGTGTTGACTTCTCGTTTACTTATTTTCACAAGAAATGAATGTCAGTAACCATGAAATAATCTAGAAAAGTCTTTCTATATCAAGATCAACAGTAACATAGAAGTCACTGAAGGAATCAAAACCAAAATGATGATCGATGGTACAAAACAAGCAAACAAAATAAAAACCAGTTTACTTACATAACTGACAAGCTACGAGGTAGAAACAAAGAGGTCTTTTTTTCTAATAACTGTAGTCTTTTAGTAATAAATAGTAGGAGCTCTAGCTATAATAAGTGACTTTAAACAAAACTCTGCTACTTTGGAACCCAGTTTCATCATCTGTAAAATGGGAATGATAATATTTACCCTACCTTATATTCTATGAAGTTAAAGAAATAATGGATAAGAAAAGTTTCTGAAATCTTACATTACTGTAAAGAATTGCTATTCAACTTAAGACTCAGACATGCAAAAACAAAAAAGGAATATATACATAGATATATACACGCATATATACATATATGTGTGTACATATATATTTCTGTGTATATACATAGAAATATAGATATATATATTATATGTGTGTATCTATATATTTCTTTGTATATACATTGAAATACAGGTATAAATATTTATGTGTATTCCTGACTGTATTGTAAGAGAGAGAAAGAGACAGAGAAAGAGAGATACAGAGAAAGAGAGAGAGAGAGAGAGAGAGAGAGAGAGAGAGAAGGAGGAGGAGGAAGGGAGAGCAAGAGGAGAGAGATTTAATCCCTACAGTGAGAGAAATTGTGAAAATACTAAAAATAACATGGGGTGACCCTGACTTATTTGAGGAAAGCATAAAGTAACCTTTGAATAATTCACTTTCCTCTCAGCCTCATAGTCAATTCATTTGAGGTAATTTTTTTAAAAGGAAAAAAGCAGAGAAAAATGCCATGGCGATGGTTACTGCTGTCTCAGTGGTAGATTTAAGATACAAGGTCATAAACAAGTGGAAGGCAGTCTGGGTTAGGGGGCTGGATGGAAAAAAAGGTAAAATGATTTTATTGGCGCAGATGATTGAACTGGCTGGAGAAAACCATATTGATGTCTTGAGACTTTCCCTAGTTTCCAGGATTTTTCAGATTAAGTCTCTGCTGAACTATTCAGTCTTTCTACTCTTTCTGCCCTTCTTTCTTTAGCTCCTACAAAGTCCTGAAACTTGTCATGGCAAGAGTATTTAAAGATAGGCATGCTGATGGAGTAAAGTGTATTTAAGATGTCAAAATAATCCAATGATGCAGTTTAATGAAATAAACATTTATTAATTGATAAGAACCATTCTACTCTGATTTGAGAGGCAAAAAACAAATAAGATCTGGAGTTTGTCTTCATATAGTTTATAATGTAGTGTATAGAAAAAACGTGACATACTAAGTAAAAGAAATATACTAAGAATCTAGAGACATGAATTCAATCCTACCTCCAACACTAACTAGCCTCAGTTTCCTCACTTGTAAAATGAGGACAATATTTTTATACCATTTAGCTTATACCACTATTTTCAGAAAAGTGCTTTGTAAATATGTAAATAGTATGTAATCATGAGGTATTGTTAAGAAATAATAATCCAAACAAAACATGGTAAGTATACAAGAAAAGTTCAAAATTCTTTTTAAAAGTTCTGGGAATGGGAAGATCATTTCTTCTTAGGCTATCATAGAAAGCTCCATGGAGGGAAGGGACATTTTAGCTACGTTTAGAAGAATGTTTAAAAGTTCACCATCAGAACTAGTATAAGGTAATGGAAATGGGACACAAACCAAGAATCACACAGAGGGACGAAAGCATGAAAGGCAAAGAGAGGAGAATGAATAGTATGTTTTCTGCTATATGGCATGCATGAAAGAGAGCAGTGTATGTTTAGACAGCAAAGTTAGAATAATACTAGATTGTGAGTCTTTGAATAACAAATAATTGGTCTCAGCGTCCCAGTTTTTCTAGATTGAAAATCTCTCCACTCATAATTAGACTATTATCATATAATTAAAAAAACAACCAAAGCATCATATAAAATAATTATAGCTCACACTGATGCAGCATTTTCAGTTTTGCAAAGCACTTTACATATCGTCTCATTTTATCCACATAAAACCTGTGATAGGTATTATCCCCAATTTACCATTCAAGAAACTAAGGTTCACAGACTTTAGGTTACTTTTCCAAGATCATACAGCATAATTGTGTCAGCTCATATCTGATTTGAGATCTGAACCAAGCTGTCCTTGACTTTCAGTTCAGTAGTCTTTCTAGCACAAGAGATAGCCTCCTAAAATAAAGCATCAATAATAATTTTTAGTTAGATATTCCTGTTCATTACTAGCTCTAGGAGTATGGCTATAAAATAACATGACTGACTATAGAAAAGTGAGCAGAACTTGTATGTATAAATAAGTGTTGCCCTTCAAAATAACCACATGGAAGTCTATGTACTTATTCCAATGATGCTGCCAGAACCTACTCTAAAAAACTTTCTCCAGAGCTATTTTATGTTTCACATGCAAAAACCTCCCAAAAAACAGTGTCCTCACTTTGCAGTGACTCACTTAATTGATCTTCTTCCTTAAAATAATGTAATATCCATGTTTTAGTCATGGTCATGGTTGTTAAGGGCTTGTGGAAAATGATCAACCTTTTTGATCAAGACAAAATGCTCTTGAATTTTTTATAACAAGTGCCATGCTAAGACAGAAATAAATTTGTGCTTTTCATAAAGTACAGTGAGGTAGTTAGGGGTTTGCCTCAACGTAGGGAATTTAAAGGTTGATGACAACATCCCCAGCACTGCATCCTTCCTAGATAAGAATCACCTGAGCAATGATTTTTCATTTCTTCCCCTTAAGAGTTGCAGGATATAAGCCTCAGAATGACTAGAGGCCTCAGTCCTTGCCCCTTCCACAACTGAAGTTCACTTTCTCCCTACTCCTAGAGTACACCCTACTCAACCACATTTACCAGCACCAGGTGAAAATACATAGCTACTAACAGCTCTGCTTATAGCCTCAATTGGTTGAATGGTGAAAAATTCAATCTGTTAGCCAATAAACATTTATTAAATGCCTAATACGTGCCATGAAATAATAGATTTAGGGACAGATGAGTCTTTTGAGGTCTTCTCATGACATCTCTTCTTTTGAGATGAGGGAGGTGAGATCCATTGACTTAACCAATTGTTAAAGAGACTCAGTTAAATCAATTAAATGTAATTGGATTTGGGTATAACTTTGGAGAAATCTCAATAGATGGATTCCTCAAATAAGCATTAGACCAGTGCCCTTCTGACTGTAGTCTTTCAAGGTATATGACCCTAAGCTGGCGCAGCTAGGTGGTGCAGTGGATAGAGCACCAGTGCAGGAGTCAGGAGGACCTGAGTTCAAATCTCACCTTAGACACTTGACACTCACTAGCTGTGTGACCTTGGGCAAGTCACTTAACCCCAATTGCCTCATCCTGGGTCATCTTCAGTCATCCTGATGAATATCTAGTTACTGGATTCAGATGGCTCTGGAGGAGAAGTGAGGCTGGTGACCTGCACAGCCCTCCCTCACTCAAAACAAAGTCAAGTGCAAGTCATGTCATCATTTCTCTGATGACATGTTCTTCGGCAAGAAAGGACAAACACACACCCCTAAGCTGCATATAGATTCAACAAAGTCATTCAAGCTCCTTTAATCTATCTCTCAAGAGACATTTTTAAACTTCAGTGACTCTAACATTTTATATAAGTATAATCTTTATTCGAAAAATTAGTTCTCTTTTTCAAAAGTTTAAATGCACAAGTATTTGGTGTCCAATAGTATAAATTGTAGTGTTCACCTTGCAGGATTTAAGACAACATGCTCTTTTTATAGCAGCCAGGACTCTATAGGATTTAATGTTAGTGTAAAAGTTTTATGTGAATGAAACCATATAATGTGTACTAGTACTCTGTAAGCAGGCATGAAGTTTTGGTCAAAAAGACTCGAATTTGATATCCTACTCTCAAGGTCACTGGTCTGTGCTATGTGTAGAGCTTAAAATTAAATGTCTCCTCTTTTGACTCAATGGCAAGAGTGAGGATAAAGATAGACGAGTCAGAGTAACAGCACAGCAGGGAATTGTTAAGTGGGCACGTTTGTCTGAATCAGATGACGCGCACTTATTCTGTATGTGTCTGTGGTGTCCACTCATGGAATTCAGAGTCTATGGAGGAAGTTGGTATTTCTGCAAAGAAATACAATTTTTGAACTGCCTTCAGAGGTAAGATAATCCCTCCTTTAAAGTGCATTCTCACATGATGAAAAGATAAAGGTGAGAATTTGAAAAGAAATTGAAGATTGAAATCTTACACTCCTCCCGATCGTGTTGACACACAATCATGCGATCTGAAGAATTAAACAGCATCAGGCTCCAAGGTGATTGTAGAAGAGGTCAGAATTGAGCTGCAACAAATGTGTTCCTCTCAATGTTCCTCAGCAGCCTTTTGGGAAACTGATTTACTTTCACTTCTGTTCCATGAGGATGGGTCTTCTGATATGTGATAGCTCATTTTACTGCCTTTGCACTGTTGTCAGAAATGTGAAGTACCCTGAAATGAGAATAACCTCTAAGGATATGTAATGTCAAGGTTTGAATTAGCCTCTACCAGAGGGGAAGAGAGCCATTTTGAGAAGATAAAGAGAGAGAGAAAAAGCTATGAAAAAGGTCTTTGCCTATGGTAGATCAGTCTCTCTCAGAAAACAGAGGAGAAAAGAGAGAGAAAGCACTTCACCTTTTGAGAACTGGTTACTTAACAAGCATCTGCTGGGTGCCTTCCCCATGCAAAGTACTGCCCTATACTGTAGGGGTGAATAAAAGCCATAAAGCCACAATAACATAATACTACATATGTATGTATACAATACATGTAAATATGTGTATCTAATATAAATTTAATAATTTTGGTCAAATTTATGGGCCCCTCCCGTTAGGAAGTTTACATCTGAGTTGGGAAGACAAAACACATACAAAGAAGACTGCAATGTGGGAACAATTACAAGGCAGGAGATCAACAAATGCAAATGATGGAAAGAATGGTATCTCTAAAGTCATGTCATATGTCTGATGCTTATTACTGTTGTAACATTGAGCAAATCCGTTACCCTCCTGGGGTCTCGACTTCTTCATCGGCAAAATGGTGTCAGATGAGACAGCATATATTGTACCTGCCATCTCTAGATTTAGGAAACCATGATAGGCTACAAATCTGATTCTTACACACAATTTCTATACCAACATGCTGTCTTATATTGAGTGGACCAGTTGAAAAGGTAGAAATATCCTTTAGATGAATAGTGGCAGTTTTCAATTAGGCAGATAGGTGGGGGCCAAATTATGCAGGTCCTTGAATGCCAACTTAAGAAGTTTTGATTTTACTCTATCACCAAAATGCTTTTGATTACCTATTCATGTTTAACTTTAAAATAGTACATTTGACATAGGAAGAAACTGACACACACATATGCATATACACACATATGTATATTATCACACAAGTGAGGAGTTGAGGGTGATGTTTAGACTATAAACCTGGGTGACCAAGAGGAGTGCCTTTAATAGCAGTAGGAAAGTTGGGAAGACGAAAGGATAAGGAATAAATTAAAAGCATTTTGTTTAAGACATGTTGTGTTTGAGATGCTTGTGCAATACGCAAACTGAGCTGTCCAAAAGTTAGTGGCCGGGATGGGAAAGAAGCTCATGAGAGAAATTAGAACAAATTATATAGATCTAGGAATTGTCTGCAGAGAGATGACAAATGAACTCATGTGTGATGATGACATCACCAACTGAAATGGAATAAATATTGAAAAGAAGAGAGTAGACCATTAGGAGAAACTCATGCTTTAGAATCAATAGACATGTATTAAGTGCCTACTATGTTCCAGGCATTGTGCTAAGTGTTCAAAATAAAAAGAAAGGGATAAAACAATCCCTGCCTTCTAGGAGCTTACCATCTAATGGGGGCATATAATATATAAAAAGAAAGTGAAAGAGGGTGGATGGCACAAGTGCATGATGAAACCTTGCAGCCAGGGTGATAAATGATAACTAGAATGCTTTAAATGGTAGAGAATCTTGGTGAATCTCTCCAATGTTTACCCTCTACTCTCTTCAACCAGAGTGACAGAAAGGCCCCAGGGGCCAGGGCACTTAGGAGGTCCAAATTTCAGAGTTGATGTCATATTATAGAATGGTGAATTTTCCCAGATTGTGAAGTCCGGGAGAACAGGTAAGTGGGAAGTAATGAGGTTAATGTCCCAAGTGCCCTTCTCAATTGGAAAATCCCAACCATTATTCTCTCTCACCAGAAGGAGGGAAGGGACCAGGGACTGGGGCTACTGAGGATGAATTTCAGTTGATGTCATCTTACAAAATAATAAGATTCTGGAGTTCCAGAAGGCCAGGACAGCAGACATGGTAAATGGATATGTCCTAAATGAACATTCAGCAAAGGAGACTGAAAATAATGGGTCAGATGAATATAAGAATGGAAGTAGACAGTAATGTCACCAAAATCTAGAGAGAAGAGAACATCTAGGAATAGAGGGTGATCAATAATATAACTGACTACAGAGAGTTCAAGAAGAATTAGGATTGATTCACTTTGGAGGGAACAATTTCAGTTGAAGAAAGAGGTTGGAAGATAGATTGCAGGAGAACAGAAATAAACAGGGGGGAGAAGAGAAAGCAATGGGTGGAGAAGAATTTCTCAATAAGTTTAACCAAGAAGGAAAGGAAAGATAAAATATTAACTAACAAGGATGGTTGGATCAAATGAAGGCTTTTTAAAGAAAAAATGGAAACATAGATGTATTTGCAGATAGCACAGAAGGAGTCAATAGATAAAGAGAAATTAAAGACTAAAGATAAAGAGGGGGATAAGAGAAGGGTGATCTACTAGAGAAGTTGGGAGAGGATGGGATGGAAGGCACATCTCTTTTTCTAGGAGAATTATCACCTCTTCATGTGAAATAAGATGGAAGGAGATCATAGGTGAAGATATCAGAGTGATATGAGATGAGAAGGAAGAAGATGATATTCTTGACAAATAGCCTCTTTTCTTTCCTGTTTTTTTTCTTTCTTTCTTTTCTTTTTTTGCAATGAATTATAAGGTGAGTCCTTTAGATTAGAAGGTGGGAAGAATGAGACTGTGGGGGACTTAAGGAGAGATGAAACTATTAGGAGCAGCCAAAATTGTGGCTATAACAATATTGAATGGTGGATTCCAGCCTCTGTGGGGGGGTTGTAAGAGAACCTACCACCTTCGAGAACAGCTCTTTCCATGTTGGGTAGATTTTATTATTAGAGAATTTTTTTCTGAAGCCAAGTCTAAATTTGCCTTTGCTACTTATAGCCATTGACACTGATTTTTCTCTCCAAGGCCAAGTAGAACAAATATAATCTGTACTGTATGTGATAGTTCTTGATATATTTGAAGACATCTATCATGGTGCCCCAAATCTTCTCTTATCCATGCTAAATATTCACCATCAACACCATCAATGTTGAGAATTGAACAAAATATTCCAGTTGACATGTGATGAGGGCAGGGTACAGAACTATCATTAATTCCTGGAATTTATCCTTCCATTAATGTAGCCCTATATTTCATTAGTTTTTTTGACTGCCATATCACATTGTTTACTGATACTGAGGTTTACTATTCACTAAAACCTCCAGATAGTTTTCAGAACACCTACTACGTAACAATATCTCATACATCTTCTACTTTGCATCTGATTTGTTTTGTACCTAAGTAGATTTATCCCTTCTGCATTTCATCTTCATAGATTAGATTCAACCTACTGATTGTTCTATCTTAACAGTTTTCAAAATGTGGTCTAGGGAACCCTAGGGATTCCCAAGCTATCTTCAGGGGGGTCTTTAATGTCAAAACTTTTCATAATAAACTTGACATTAACTTCTAGTATGTATCAATAGATACAACCCACATAAACAAAATCTCTTTGCTGGTTCTCAAATAATTTTTAATTTTCTTAAGGGGTCCTGAGACCAAAAAGTTTGAGAACTACTGCTGTAGCCTTTTGGATCCTGACTTTGTCTTCCAATCTGTTAGATATCCCAATTCCCCCTCCCCCAGAAAATTCAATAAATTCTCCATCTATTCCTTTATCCATGTCATTGATAATATGTTAAATAGTACAGTGCCAAAAACAGACTCCTTTTTTTCCCCATTCTTGCATGGTTCTCTGTTTGACAGTTACTAATAGCTGCTAGCATATTACTGGATTGCAGACTTTTGTATTCCCAGGGATTATATGACAAAGTACAGCACATCGTTGACACTAAATGAATGTTGAATCCAAGTGAATGAAAACAACCTTTTCAAAGAATAGTAATTAGTGAGGTAGGATAGATACAGAGAACATGAGAATGTGCCTTTAATGGTAGATTGGTGAATATATGTATGTTAACGATAAGTCATAGTAATAGTAATATTTAGCACTTATATAGCACTTCTTTACAGTCTGAAAAGTGCTATACATGCATTTTCATTTGATCCTCACACCAACCTTCTGAGGAAGTTCTCATCTTCATTTTGCAGATGAGAAAACCGAGATAGACCGAGTTTAAATGACTTGTTCAAAATCGCATAGCTAGCAAATGTCTGAGCCTGAATTTGAACTTAGGACTTCTTGACTCATTTTATCTTTCACTGCTCTGAGCAGGGAAATGGCATATACTGTAGAACTAATTTGGAAACTACATATAGGATGGCTTAGAATAGAAAAATGATCAGAGGATGGGAGATAGTCATCATTAGTCTAAACTAAAACTAATGAGACCCTGGATGACATGGGAAAGGGGCATAAAAGGGAAGGGTAGATATAGAGGGAAGAGTTGAAACTGTGAGATATTGAGGAGTATGATAGTCAAGATGTAATAATTGATTGGATGTGTATTAAAGTGAAAATGTCATCATAGATAATTCAAGTTAGGATTTTTGGGGACGAGCGTGATTCAGTTACATTCTTCAAATATTTATTGAGGGCTCAAAACTGTGCTAGATACTGGAAACTCAGTTTCAAAGGAAATACACAACATAGTCCCTTGCAGTTGAGTATTTGGGGAATTATCACTAAGGGAACAGAATATGAGTTTAGTTTGGGGCATGGGGAATTTCATGTGTCCGTATGTCCTTGGGCCATCAAAGTGGAAATATTCTGTACATGACTGGATATACAGGGCTTTTTAAAAATGAAAGATAAGTTGCAGATGTAGATTTGAGCAATAAGTTATTATTTACAAGAAATATTGTAGCCAAGATGACGCCAAATTGGAGCACCTATTTCCTTCCAGCTTTCCAAAGGCTTTTAGCAAAATTTGTTTCTGAATAATGGAGAAACTCTGGAACAAACATCATCTATTTATCCAAAAAAAAAAAAAGAAAATTGAATCAAATATTCAAAAGCTACAATCACCCCTAAAAAATACATTATTAACGAAGCCAACACCACACCATTCTCCATGCCAAAAAAAAGAACAACAAAAAAAGCCTCACTTTACTTAAATGAAAAGGAAAATCTCAAATTATTCACAGAGTACAAAAGAGGCCCCTAGTAATAGTATCACTCAAACTAATGGTACATTATTAGATATAGAAACTGATGGGGAAGCGCACATGCTTAAAATAAGTTTACGTTCTCCACAGGAAAAAGGAGGAAGGACAAAATTAATGGAGAAAAATGGAAATGAAAATACATCATTTTCCTAGTAACAGAATGAAAGGAATACATTGTTTTAAAATTGAAAGTGTTAAAAAGATATTTGATTTTAAATTAGAGAACTTATATATATATATATATATATATATATGTAATATTTATAATATATATATATATATATAATTTAAAAGAACCTGTAGAAAATTAAACTCAAAACATTTACAAAGTAATAAACTGGGTCTTGATTGGTAATATCTGATAAATTTACTGCATATGTGTGTGTATTATAAAATGGAAAGTAGACCTCTCCTCAGACTGATTTGAAAATATGAGTGAACTTCATTCTCTGTCTCTTTAGAAAAAGATTAGTTCAGAAACCTGAATATATTATTTTCATTCCATCTTTCTTCTTCTTAATAACAGATGAAAAGGTTTTTGTCGCTTCTCATTATGCCCAACTAAGTACATCAAAGTCCGGTGGCAAGACAGCTACACTGAGGTTAAATGACTAACAGAGTCACATACATATCTGTGAGTCAAAAGGCAAGACTTAGATACAAATCTACCTGCCTCCAAGGATAGCCCGCTATCTGCTAAGCCATGCTGCTTCTCTAACTGATAGTAATAGTGATAGCAAAAATTGGCATGTGCATTTTAGAAATTGAAAATACTCATTGGAAAATGAAGATTTTAATCAACTGGTGGTTTTATCTATATCATTCTTCACCCTCAAAATGGAAAAATAAAGAAAGTTTAACCTATTTTGATCAAAAAAGAAACTGATTTCTGAAATTGAAATTTTCAGTATCTTTGTTTTTATACAACCATAGCCAATGTCTGGTCTCTATCTCCAGAGAAGATTTTGCAGCCACTTCAGTACTTCATTACAGTGACCAGCAACACTTACTGATAGGCAATTATTCTTCTGGTTCAACCAACAGCCTGTATTTTCTATTTCTTCATGTTCTCTTCCCATTGGTGATGAGAAAACATTTGTCAACACTTTTCTACCTCCTTACCCCAATTCACATGGTTGCAAACTACTAGTTCACCTCTTCTCTTTTATCTGTTGACACTCACTAGCTGTGTGACCTTGGGCAAGTCACTTAACCCAAATTGCCTCATCCTGGGTAATTTCCAGTCATCGTGATGAATATCTGGTCACTGGATTCAGATGACTCTGGAGGAGAAGAGAGGCTGATGTCCTGCACAGCCCTCTCTCACTCAAAACAAAATCAAGTGCAAGTCATGTCATTATTTTTCTGATGGAATGGTCTTCTTTGGCAATGAAGGATGAACACACATATGACTGTACTGTTGCTTGTACATTTTCTAACAATTTAATGATTTTTGTGACTCCTCTGAAACTCATATTCTCCATGACTTTTTTTTAAATGGACGAGGTCAAAAGAAGACACAGAGATCTAGTTATAGCTTTATCAATATGCAATGGACTCATAAGAGGATGATTACGTAGTCATTCATAGTGCCTGCACCATACTTCTTCTGCATCATAAGAAAATTTAGTTTTAGGGCAAGGATGATGGTGTGGGAATAATCCATGCATTGCTACATCCTAAATTTACATTCAGCTTCTGCTTTATTCAGATATTTGGATTTTCTGAGCTTTAACTTAGGTACTTACCTGCCAAGGTATCTTCTGTGGAGATGTACAATTACATTTATTTACTGATCTCTGTTTCTCTAGGGCAATATTTACACTCTAGGATTCTAATTTCTTTAAAACTAAGCCAGGATTTGGTCATGATTGGCATAGCATCAGCACATTATGATTGCTGCTCTCGCAGAGTAAAGGCATTTCAAAAGTACAATATATAGTCACAGTGAAAGGCTAGAATGTTGAAGCTACAAGATGCAGCTGATGTTATTACTGATTTTACAGATTTATCAAACAAAATATATGAAATGCTTTCATTTCATAGAATAATAGTAAAGCAGAAATTCATATCTATCCTTAATGAAATGGGAATTTATTATATGCCTCAGATCTGTCCTGACAATACTATTTAGTGTGGCATTTTCTTGTTGGTGGTGGTTATACTGACTGTATTTCACTGGGGCATAATGATGTCTTTCAAAGTTGTGGGTTTTTTAATTGGAAAAAAAGTGACATAAAAGACATAATACCCAAAAGCTCTCCCATGACTCTTAATTCATGTTTGTCAGGCACATTGAAAGAAACAGCTACAGAGTGAAAATGGAAGGGATGTGAAATTCATAAAATCCAACCACATAATTTTATTGATGAGGAAAGTAAAACAACTGAGAGATCAAGAAACTTACCCAGGTTCACACATTCCAATTTTTGACTTCACACATTCTCAGCGGCTGTTTCCCTTGTCTGGAACCCACTCTCTCCCCTTACCTCTCCTTCATATTTGCCAAAGCTTCTTTTTCGAATCTTAGCTAAAGTGTTGTCTTCTGCAAGAAACCCTTCCCAGTCATCCTTAATCCCTATGCTTGTATCTGGAATGACCCTGAACTTATTCTGTATATATTTTGTCTGTGCATAGTTGTTTGTACATTTTCCTTTTCTGGTCAAATATATTTTACTTGATGGGGCTATCAAGCGAAATTCTTTCTTTTGTAGAAGTTTGAAATGAGAAAAAGAAAACCAAACTACTAAAATGGATGATGAAAGAACTTTCTTCTCTTGTGCTATGGCAGAAAAAGCCTTGTATTTAGAATCAGAGGAATTCATTTCAAATTCTGGCTCCTCCTCCTACTGGCTGGGAGACTTTATACAACTCTCTTAAGCTCAGTTAAGCTTCATTTATTTTTTTCTCTAAAATGAAGGGGTTTGGACAAGATGATTTCCAAGGTCTTTCCAGTTCTAGACCTGTGATCATGTATCTAAGAATGAGATTGTCCAGACATTAGTTATTGTACATGTGGTCATTTGTCCCAAGAAAATTCCATTCTTTTCTCAGATTTTGTCTTCTATAATACTTTTGTGTCATAGGGTAGAATCTTCATTACATAAATGTAATTGCATCTTCATAAAGCAGAAACAAAGGACATACAAACTGGGAAACTTCTTGGCAAGTAAAAAGAGAAATCAGAAGAGTAAAGAATGTGAAGATCTGCAAATCTCTGCAATGGAATACAAAATGTTTTTTTCCTACATATAGATACTGCCCAACCTTTTCCTTTGATTTCTACAGGGAGTAAAGAAAAAGAAGTAAACAAACCAACTAAAAGCCATCATAAATCAAATTTCCAGTTTGATTCCAAGAAGTAGTCAAATTATCCAAAGATAACCAATATATTTAAGAATATTTAATAGAATAGTTTTCTATGAAACATAATGTGCAAAACATATCTTTAAGTCAAATGGTAATTTTTTCATTGATTCATTCAACCACCAAACATTTATAAAGAGCCTTTTGTACACAAAATGCTATATTACATACCTAAGGAAGCACAGATTTTTAAATCTAAACCAGGGGTGGGAAACCTGTGGCCTCAAGGCCACATGTGGCCCTCTAGGTGCTCCTGTATGGACTTTCACAGAAAAAATCCCATGGAGGATTCATTACATACATAAATATGTATGTAAATATGTATATAAAATTTGACACATGCATAAATGAAAGAATTTGTTCTGTATAACTTATACTCAGTCAAAAGGCTACACCTGTACTAACCCATATAGACGTTATATTTAAAGTACTTCTTTTCATGGGACTTACAATCTATTACACATCTTATTTATAACAGATAGACTCAATGTATATGACATGATAAATATAGTAGAATGGCACAAAGCTAAGTGGGTACATGAGACCCAAAGGATAAACACATGTAGAGATGGATGATGCATGAAAAAGAGGTAATGAATACTGGTCACCTGACCATTGTTGTATTAAATGTTGGGGAAGTAGAAATAGGGCCAAGTTTTATTCACAGACAGATTAGCCCTCTGTGAACAGAGGGAGTGAGGAGAGAGTTAGAGAAGACATAAAGAAGTTTAGATAATGTTATGGAGTCAGTTGCTTACGTGATTTGAATTCAGTCTTCTCAGAAAAGCAGGTGGATAGTTTTTCTTCTTTAAGTGTAAAAGTTAGAGTTGTGGGTATTTGTGAGGAGAAGAAAAGTAAAAATCTGGAAATTGTGTAAAGTGAGCTTCATAGACAATGACAGCGGAATAGGAAGACTGTCGAGCAATAGTGCGGCCTTAACTGAAATTTTTTTTTGATTCAACAATTAACTATTATTTTATTTTATTTATTTATAAATGTTCTACAATCACTTCCTTAAAATTAAGATTTTAT
>CM053773.1:119659752-119750745 GCA_028658325.1 Potorous gilbertii
GAAAATATGGTCTTTCAATGAAATAGAGGACTTTCAAGAATTCTTGATGGAAAGACCAGAGCTGAAAAGAAAATTTGACTTTCAAACACAAGAATGAGAAGAAGCATGAAAAAGTAAACAGCAAAGAGAAGTTATAAGGGACTTACTAAAGTCGAAGTGTTTACATTCCTACATGGAAAGACAATATTTGTAACTCTTGAAACTCTTCAGTATCTGGGTAGTTGGTGGGTTTACACACACACACACACACACACACACACACACACACACATGCACACACACACACAGAGACAGAGAGCACAGAGTGAATTGAATAGGATGGGATCATATCTTAAATAAATGAAGGTAAACAGTGAGAGAAAAATGTATTGGGAAGAGAGAGGGAGAAATGGAATGGGGCAAACTATTTCTCATAGAAGAGGCATGCAGGAGATTTTTTAGTGGAGGGAAAAAGAGGGGAGCTGAGAGAAAAACTTGAAGTTGACTCTCATCACATTTGACTAAAGGAAGAATAAAATGCACACTAATTTTGGTGTGAAAACCTATCTTACCATATAGGAAAGTGGGGAAGAAGGGGATAAGCATGGTGGAGGGGATGATGGAAGGGATGGCAATGGGAGGAGGGAGAAATTAGAAGTCAACACTCTTGGAGAGGGACAGGATCAAAGAGAGAATAGAAGCAATGGGGGGCAGGATAGGATGGAGGGAAAAATATAGTTAGTCTTATACAACACGACTATTATTGAAGTCATTTGCAAAACTACACAGATATGGCCTGTATTGAATTGCCTGCCTTCCCAAAGGGAATGGGTAGGAAGGGAGAGATGGGGAAAAGTTGGAACTCAAAGTTTTAGGAACAACTGTCAAATATTGTTCTTGCTACTAGGGAATAAGAAATACAGGTAATGGGGAATAAAAAGTTATCTGGCCCTACAGGACAAAAGAGACGATGGGGACAAGAGAAGGGAGGGATGATAGAAGAGAGGGCAAATTGGTGATAGGGGAAATTGGAATGCTGGATGTATTGGGGTGGTGGGAGGGGACAAATGGGGAGAAAATTTGGAACCCAAAGTTGGGTGAAAATGAATGTAAAATGTTAAATAAATAAATTTATTAAAAAATAAAAAAAAATAAAAACAAAAAACTGTATGATCCTGGGCAACTTACTTAAACCTGACTGTCTTAAAAAAAAAAAAGCAGAGGTAGAGTCAAGATGGCAGAGTAAAGACGCACATACTCTAGCTCTTTCATAAATATAATAATAAATATAAATATAATTTATAACTCTTCCATAAATATAATAATAAGTTCATAAAATTCCTGTAAAGAAAGACTGAACAAATTTTAGAGCAACAGAAGCTACAGAATGATGGAGTGGAGGAGATTTCCAGCCCAGTGTGACCTGGATGGCCAACAGGAAAAGTCTGTCCCACTAGATGCAGAGTGGAGCCCAGTCCAGCCTTTGCCATGCAATACAAGGAAAGAGGAGTAGAGCAGGCCTCTGGGGCAGAATCCATGGAGGCAGCAGCCAGGGTTCACTGATCCCTCAATCCACAGGTCCCAAAGGCAGCTTCAAATGTCAGTGAAAGGGCTTTTTCTACTCATGACAAAGGAGCAGGATCCTCCTCTAGCCTTGGCCCCAGGTAGTGCAATTGAGATCTTACAGGTCCCTCGAGTATACCTTACTCTTAACAATGAACCCAAAAGGGGTGGAACCAAGATGGCAGAGTAGAAAGACGCATATACTCTAGCACTTCCCCCACAGCCCACAAAGTACCTGTAAAAATAACTCTCAACAAAGTCTAGAACAACAGAAGCCACAGAACAGCAGAGTGAAAGAGGTTTCCAACCAAAGGTAACCTGGAAGGCCAGCAGGAAAGCTCTATCTCACAGGATGCTGAGGGGAACAAAGCACAGCCCTGGCCACACAGCACTGGGAGGAACAGGACCTGAACAGACCTCTGGGCAGAGTTTCTACCAGAGAAGGTCCCAGATACCTCAACCCACAAGCAACAAAAAAAAGTTCCAAAGGTCAGTAGGGGAGGGCTTTCCCAGCTGGGCAAGAGGGAATGGGGTTTCTCCAGCAATAGCCCCAGGTGATGGTACAGGTTCCTCCACAGCAGACTGTAGGCAGCTATGTAGGCCAGGAAGAAACCTGGATCCATTGTCCAGGCACCTTAGCTTAAAGTCTCTAGTGGCAGAGAGCAGCTGATCTAAACCCCAGCCTTGAGTGATGGCCTTGCCCCCACCCAAAACCAGAGAGAACCCAGCAGCTGAGTCAAATCTCTTGACAAAAGATTCAGAAGTCAAGTAACTGGGAAAATGCCCCAAAAGGGGGAAAAATTAAGACCATAGAAGGTTACTTTCTTGGTGAACAGATGTCTCCTCCCATCCTTTCAGATGAGGAAGAACAAGGTTTATGGTCACGGAAAGTTAAGATCGCTGCCTCTAGTGCCTCCAAAGTGAACTTAAATTAGCTCAGGCAATAGAAGAGCTTGAAAAGCAAGTTAGTGCTTGCTAAAGGAGGACCAAAAAACATGCTGAGGAAAATAACACCTTTAAAAAGAGTTTAACTCAATTGGAAAAAGAGGTCTAAAAAGCCAACGAGAAGGAGGCATTAAAAAGCAGAATTAGACAAATGGAGGAGAAAGTTCAAAATCTCACTGAACAAAACGGTTCTTTGAAAGAGAGAACTGAGCTCAGGAAAATGAATGACTATGAGATAAACCAAGCAGTTAGAAAACAAAACCAAAAGTCTGAAAAAAATAGAAGATAAGGTGAAACATCTCATTGGAAAAAAACTGACCTGGAAAATAGATCCAGGAAAGGTAATTTATGGGATTATCTGAAAGCCCTGATCAAAAAAGAGCCTAGACATTATCTTCCATGAAATTATCGAGGAAAACTGCCCTGATATTCTCCACCCAGAGGGCAAAACAAATATTGAAAAATCCACTGATCACCTCCTGAAAGAGACCTGAAAAGAGAATTCCTAGGAATAGTGTAACTAAATTTCAGAGTTCCAAGGTCAGGGAGGAAATACTGCAAGCAGGTAAAAAGAAACAATTCAAGTATTGTGAAAATACAATCAGGATAACACAGAATCTGGCAGTTTCAGCATCAAGAGATCAAAAGGTTTGGAATAGGATATTCCAGAAGTCAAAGGAACTAGGATTCACATCAAGAATCACCTACCCAGTAAAACTGGGTATAATACTTCAAGGCAATAAATGGTCATTCAATGATGTAGAGGACTTTCAAACATTCATGTTGGAAAGCCCAGAATTGTATAGAAAATTTGACTTTCAAACATAAGAATCAAGAGAAGTTTGAAAAGATAAAAAGGAAAGAGAAATGATAAAAGACTTTCTAAAGCTGAACTGTTTACGTTCCTACATAGAAATAAAATATTTATAACTCTTAAGACTTTTCTCAGTATTTGGGTAGATGAAAGGATTGTACACACACACACACACACACAGAGTACAGGCTGTGTTGAATCAGAAGAGATGATGTCCACAAAAAAAAAAATAAAATAAAACTTAAGGAGTGAGGGAGGAAAATACTGGGAGGAGAAAGGGAGAAATAGAATGGGTCAGACTGTAACCCATAAAAAGAGATAAAGAGTAATCTTGTTCAATGGAGGAGAAAAGGGAGAAGGGGAGAGTGGAAAAGTGAAGCTACTCTCTCCACATATGGCTTAAGGAGGGAATAACATGCTCACTAAATTTGGTATGAAAATCTATCTTATACTACAGGAAAGTAGGGGAGAAAGGGATAAGCAGGACAGGGGGGGATGATGGAGGGGAGGGCAAATGGGATGAGGAAGCAATTAGAAGTCGACACTCTTGGGGAGGGACAAGGTCAAAAGAGAGAATAGAAGAAATGGAGCAGGATGGGATAGCGGGAAATGTAGTTAGTCTTACACAACATTACTATTATTGAAGACATTTGCAAAACTACACATATATAGCCTATATTGAATTGCTTGACTTCTTAGTGGGATGGGTGGGAAGAGAGGAAGGAAAAGAAGTTGGATCTCAAAGTTTTAGAAACAAATGTTGAGAACTGTTTTTACGTAAAGCTGGGAAATAAGAAATACAGCTAACAGAGTGTTGAAGTTTATCTTGCTTTACAGGACAAGAGAGAAGATGGAGATAAGGGAAGGGAGAAGTTTTAGAAGGGATGACACATTGATGGAAAGGGTAATCAGAATGCACAGCATTTTAGGGGGGAGAGAAGAGATGGGGAGGAAACTTGGAACTCAAAATTTTGTGGAAATGAATGTTGAAATCTTAAAATAAATAATTTTTTTTTTAAAAAAAGAAAGAATCTGAATTCTCCATATTTTTATCCTCTATCCCTCCCAAATAAAAGTCACTCTGGAAGCTTTAAAAAAAAAAGAATTCCTAATCCAATCTCTTTATTTGATAAATATGGACATGATGGAGGCTTGATAAGTTTAGTGATATGCATAAAATAGTGTAACTAGTTTGTGGAAAGACTTGGACTAGAATTTAGTTCCCCTGGCTTCCAGTCTAGTGCTCATTCCTTTATAATGTATTTCCTTTATTGTCTGAGGAGGTTTAGAAAAACAAAGGAATTTCAAAGGCCAGAACAAAAGGCTGGAGGTAAGTAATTTTGGTAGGTAGAGAATATTTAGAGAGGATGCTATGTTTCAGAGTAATGAAATAAACAGAAGACAAAAATACACATAGATGAATGGCTTAAATCAAGCTACATCAGGGCTTATATGGTGGTGCAAACTTGATATTGAGCATAAATATGCCTGAATCATAACTTTGTTCGTGCTTCTTGTGAAAGAAGGTAAGATTGCAGAATATGTGTGTACCTAAGTTTCCAGGTGACTACTTGCCTTGTGGTTGGTGGGGAGGAGGTAGTACTAAACTAAAATGCTTCTTTGTTTGAATAGTGGGCTGTTTCTGGCTGAGGGAAGCCAGAACTGCCATTGGAGACAAACTGAAATGTAGGAGCAAAGTAGAGTGTAAAGGGGACTGATCTTGGAGTCAAGAGCAATGTGGGTTTAATTTCTATCTCTAAATAGTAGTAGCCATATAAATGAAGATGGAATGGCATTATGATTAGACAGTGGCAGTAAGGGGTAGGGATTCATGGGTTCACAGTTTGCCTGTGCTTTGTAATAGCTGTGTGACTCTAGGCAGATCCCTTAACCTTTCAATAGCCCATTACTGTTAGCAGGGAGTTTCATTTTTGGTTGTTCTCTGCACTGTGAAATTGTAGTTCTCTTTCTTCCCACTCCATCCCAATTCTCAAAAAATAAAGATAATCTGCTTTCCCTCTTTAAACCCAAGTTTCCTAACATTTTTACAAAATAGAGGTAATAAAACTTACACTACTCACCTCACATGCTCAGGACATCAGAAGAATGGTATATAAAACAATATACAAATAACAGTCGTTAATATTCTTATATTTTGAATGAAAGTCAGAAAACTGTGATTATTGGCAGATTTTAACCAAATTCATGAAAGTTCATTTAAAGAGGGAAGTATTTCTAGAACCTAGTCAAATTATATTTGTCATATTTGAGGAATAACACTCTTGTCCATTTTTATTTGAGAAAGTTTGGGCCTGCGTCCTCTCCAATTACCGAACTCCATGGTAAATTATGGTGTCATCGAGTGTTACTAATGCTTTCCTTGTGTAGCCTTTTCTTTTCTTTGCCTGGTTCTATTAATTATCTGTGCTACAAAACTATTTCCATTTTCTGTTGAAGTTCAATGTATTTATATAACAATTTGAAGCACTCTCTTTTCCTCACACTTGAAAGTCTCTACTGCTTATGGGAGATCTAGCTGAATTATATTTCCATATGGTTAAAGAGAAAAATGACAAGTCACTGAGAGAGATAGAGATATTTTCCAGTCAGCCATTAACATTAGAACACACATTGTTTCTCCTTTCTGGCAATCAGCCTTTACTTTAGAAATTCCAAAGTAATGTTAATTTAATAATACAGGCAAGAGTTCAATGACGGGAAAACCAGTCTGCCTCACTGGGGCTCAGTGCAAATTTAAAAACCTTCTTTTCTGTATTGAAAAGCCAAGAAATCCCTTTGGTCACAGAAGGAAATGGTTTCTGAGTCCTCCCCAGCAAAATACAGGAATTAAACCCTCACAGCATGTATTTATGAGAGCCCTGCTAAGGCCATTTAGCAATGTCAAGTTTTCACTTTTGCAGCAATCCTGTGTCACTCCTCCCTCCTCACCCCCCAGAGACATTGAAAGCTGAAGGTGCTTTATATGCTCAGCTTTTATCAAGGAAATCAGGAGTATGTGTATGCCTGGGTTCATTTGTGTGTGTGTGTGTGTGTGTGTGTGTGTGTTTTGGGGAGGCATCTGGGCAAATCATTTAACCTGTCTCAGTCTCAGTACCTTAATCTGTAAAATAGGAATAACAGTAGCACCTACAACCATAGGTCTATGGTAAAGGTGAACTGTGTTAATACGGAAAGTCTTTTAAAACCCTTATAGAGTTATACAAATGTGAACTATGAAAATGATCACACACTACCTACCAGTGTTAGCTAAATTGAAAATAACACAGCCATACAGGATAATCCTAGTTCATTGCCATTAGAGCTGGTTGGACAATGGATTTGCCACTAATCATCAGATAATTTTCAAGAGAACTAGCACCTTCTTCAAAACACCAATGAGGACTTAGCTCCTCATGGAAAGCTAAATGTCACCTGGAGTCAGTAGCATCTGTCAGGCCTCTTTCTTCCACCAAGGACATACCTGTAAACTGGCTTTCATACACATTTTTAGGCATTTATAATTGAATACATCTTTTTTTCTATGTTTCTGATACATCTTTATCTCTCTGTGTTTCTGTCTCTACTCTGTCCCTGTCTCATTCAATAATAACATTTTTTTGGATCATTTGAGAACATCAGTCCATTTGTTAGGAGAAGCAGTAAGGGGATGCTTAGAAGCAAGTCATCCCATCCAGTGTGGGAGATTCACAGAGGGGCTATGAATTTTAATCAACAAGCATTTATTACCTCTCATATGTCAAAGCACTCTGCTGTGTATACCCTGCCCAGTGTGTTTATTAGTGGTCTAGGCTTAAAGTCACTCAGCTAATCTATGAGTATTAATTAATCAGTTAGGAGTCATCAAGAAATATGATATGTTAGGAAAGGCAAAATAGGATCCCTGTTTTACATATTTAGTGGTTGCCCAAAGAAGTCATTCTGGGGCTAAGAAGGTAGGAGATGTCCCCAAATAACAACTAATCCACATTTGGCCTACTAAGCCTGTAGATAATTGGTTGAGTTTTGTATCCTCCTATTGGTGTTAATCTTCTTACCTCAGGCTAACCTTCAGTAAAATAGTGAAGTAAGCATGTTTATTTTCACTGCCCTTGTCACTTTCACTTCCATTGCTGAGTTCCCTCATGTTCATTGGATCATAGTTTTAGAGCTCAAGACACCTTGGAGCTTGACTTCAGTCTCCTTATTTTACAAATGAGGTACCAAAGGCCCAGAAATATTAAATGATTTCCCAAAGCCATATTGGTCGTAAGTAGCTGTGCCAGGGTTTGAATCCAGGTCCTTTGACTCCCAGTTCAGCATTCTTTTCACTGTGCTATGTTGCCCATTACCTCCTTTTCCAACAGCTACTCATGATTTCCCATTAAACTCTCACTGTGGATCACCATCCATCCACTTTTATAGGTAGCACTCTATTAAAAATAATAGCAATAACAAAAACTACTCCTTATATTGTTGAATAAAATCTGCCAAAGAGGAAGGGAGATAACTTCTGCTGAAAGGCTGATGGTTGTTACCGTTCAGTTGTTTCAGTCATGTCTGATTCTTCATACCCCATTTGGGGTTTTCTTGGCAAACATGAGGGAGTGGTTTGCCATTTCCTTCTATACGAATAACCTCTTAATTATCGCCTTTCATAAGATATAATTTTTAAATTAAAGGAATGAATGGTAAACTTTTAGGCATCAAAAGAGATGTAATCTTTGGGGAGGCAAATCTTAGCATGAAAAGAATACAAGTACTGTGTCTTCCTTAGATGTCAAAATCCTCAAGGTGAAGAATCACAGGTTTTACTTCTCAGTAACTCTTGCTTAGCTTTCAAGTAAATGAATGGAAATGGAATGGAATGTTTAGCTTTCAACTAAATGCTTGGAAAAAAATATTTGTTGAAAACAAAATCCATTAAACAATTGATTGAAATATGTTATCAGTAAATTCCAGTGTTTCTCCGTAGCTTGAACTCCATGATGACTTCTTTTTCCATATACCATATAAAGTTTCCTAGGGTGAATTCTTTCAGTTTGTGATGTCTAAGAAAACATTTTTTTTTCGCATCAGGAGATAGGAAATCCCCCTCCCACCCCCAACTTCCTATAACATCTGGTGAATGTTGGTTTGAAAAAACCCACACTAATGCAGTTGCCTGTGGAGAAGCTAACAGACCCTTGCACCATATCCCAGTGTTCTGGAAATGACCAAGTTTGAAAGGTGGATTAGTTTAAACATTTTAGACCAAGAAATATGAATTCTCCATCAATAGGACTCTGTTTCAAATCCTCTTGGAATATCCCCCATCACAGTCCTGATCGGTTGGAGATGTATGTTTTCTCAATACATTATTCAGCTATTACCCTCACTGTATTGTCATTTAGCATTTGGCCCATCTGACATTCCAGTTGGAGGCTCACCAACCTTGAAGACTTGGAATCCTTTAAGTTAGAATATACTGGGTGACAGGTAGATCAAACTCCAAATGAGCACTATTAAGAACAATCAATTTAGTTAATTAATTTAAATTAAATTTTTAAAAATCTTTATTTAATTCATACAGAGAAACAAAATGAATTAAGTTTGAAGAAACTCACTATTTTATACTATCATGGGTGATTTTTTTTTAAAGCAACCCATTCTCAGGGCCCCACCCATTTTCCTTTGCCTCCTTGATACATTTGGCAGCCTTCATATTTGAATGAATAAACTAATGATCATATCTATGTAAATATTTTAATTTCATATAAAATTGCACAAACCTGGTCTAGATTAAATCAGTGGAATTGATTTAGGAAGGATGTTGAAAATCTTTTCCACTTTCCACTTAACTGTCCCTTAGCATCTCTGGGCAATTTATATGCTCTCCAAAGAGAAACCTGAACTGAACCAAAAACAGAGAGGGAAGTTTGGAGGATTTGTTTTAGTACTTCTAAAAAATACTTTCCAAGTTTGGCTTGGAGATTAACTCAGGCTGAGGATATTGTTCATGTAGACATATGTTCTAAAACAAACTTCTTCAGAAATCAAACACCTTCTTAACAATAATTTCAGCTCATTTGTTTATTTTTGGACACTGTTACTAGAGAATATAACTGTGGCCAGAGATGAGCATCATTTAAAATGGAACTTTGAAAAGAATTTTTAATAAGCTGATTTTATTACAAGGCAAGTAATTATTATGAGAATTTTCATGATTCCTAACTAGTTTTCTGCAGAAATTTCTGACAGATTCAAGCTCTTTTGAATTGTGGAATCCACTTTGCAATGCCATCTGGGTAAGACAAGCCGACCTTGGCTTGCACGCCAGTCTTCTACTTCATTTTTCTTTCCTTCCTGAAACTTTGCATACCACTCCTGATATACTTCATAAATTGTGAAATTTCATGCAATTTGAGAAGTTGGAAAAGGCAATGAATTTATTCAACAGAAACACTTTTTTAACATTTAAAAAACAAATTGAACCATTCTATTTGAAAACCAATATTGTAGAGAACTGATCATTTTACACAAGGCTTAGAACTTGCCCCAAATAGTTCCTAAATGACCTCCATGCTCCTAAAGGAAAAAAAAAAGTTGTCATGTACAACGCAGTGTCAAAGCAGTGTGGGTAGTCAAATGAAAACTGGATCAGGAGTGCTGAGATTCAGATTCTATTTTTATATTTTCTAGAGATAAAATATAGAACTTTGGACCAGTCTTTTAATTCTCTTGATCTCTGTTCCTCATCTGTGAGATCTCTTCCAGAACTAAGGTTCTAATATTTTGTAAGTTGCCAATACAATTGAATTCAATGAACATTAAATAATCCCTTACTGTGTACAAGCCATTGTATTGTCTTCAAGAGATTCAGAGATGAAAAATGATAGTTTCTGTTCTTAAAGAGTTTATAGTTTACAAAGTGGAACAGTTATATAAAGGCAAGAATGTTACATAATTGAGTTTGATTAGAGACATTAAAATGATACCAAAACTACAAATTGACCTTAAATCATTTGATTGAAGCAATTTCTTTCATTAGCCAGTAAATGACAGTTTGGAAAAAGTCAGCAGGCTGCAGAAATCCCAACCTCTACCAAAGAGAGCTCAAGAAGGATTAAGAAAACAATAAATGATAGGTAACACCCCAGTCTTTATCTGGGAGCAATG
This sequence comes from Potorous gilbertii, assembly GCA_028658325.1. Classification (NCBI taxonomy): domain Eukaryota; kingdom Metazoa; phylum Chordata; class Mammalia; order Diprotodontia; family Potoroidae; genus Potorous; species Potorous gilbertii. The sequence goes on from CM053773.1 coordinate 119,670,209, forward strand.
GTATGTGCTAGTGTGAATGGGAGAAGGGGAACAGATTGCCCCTCACTCAATAGGAAACTTGAGTTGAGAAGTTCCCAGAACAGTGGCTGATGAAGAGACACTTACACGGTCTCTAAGACCACAAGGACATCACAGACTCTAGTCCCATTCCTCCAAAAGAAGTCCTAGTGAGGGTCATCAAATAAGTCTATGATGGAACCATTGATATAAGAGCCCACCCCTACCCTCTCACTGAGTGCCCATCCCTGCCATGCCCTTATGCTGCTGGTATTTATACTGAGGTCAAGAGGGTTAGTGACCGACCTCCCACATGCCTCTTCCTCTCCTCTCAACTCCCAAACCCAGGCCACAAATCATGGCAAGGACTCGGTTCCTTTCTGTCACCCTCTGCTATCTGGGGAGATATCTGTGTCAAGTATGCTTTTGTTGACTTAGATTTTAATTTTTCAGATTGCTTGGTTCAAGTTTCCCATTCCCACAAGATAAAGAATGTTCCTGTAACTTGGTTGAAGTATAGGATAATCAAGGCTCTTCTCTACAAGGACTGAGAATTACCTATCACTGTTGTTATTCATATCACATTTACAATGCAGTATGGCATAATGGAAAAGAGTAATGGATTTGACATAAATGCCCCTGGGTTCAAATTTTGGCTCTGCTACTTCCTATCTACGTGACTGACCTTCCACAAGTCATTTATCATCTTTAAGCCTCCTTCTCTTCAGCTGTAAACTGAGCATGTTAGATTAGATGACCTTGAAATTCCTTTCCAGTTCTAAATCTATGATCCTAGGACAGTGAATGCTTCACAGTAAGCTCACTGTGTGCGTGTATGTATACACACACACAATTGTTATTATGTTTAAGATTTGTTTATGCAGTTTGAGTAATCAGGGAATGTTTCTGACCTGTGCGGTCTGGTTGCTACATCAATCTTCTAAGTCAGTCTTTATTTCTATCTGCTTATTCGCTTCTCTGTCTTTGTTTACTAGATTTTTTTTTTCCCTATGCCTTACATCCCTTCACGGTCAAGGTCAAATTAAGGAAGGAACAAAAAAAAATCATATTTTGCTCTCATGTAAAGTCACAAAGTCTTTAGAAGTTAGAAAGGAATGAAAAAAAGTCTTGCTCCAACATCCCTAGTGACAAGACCACACCTTTTTTTGAGGAGTTCCAAAAATGTTGGCCACAGTATTATAAAATTTGTAATAAATTATTTTATTTGAATGAAAGATGTAAAAGGAAAATTATTGGTAGCCAAATTAGAGGGAAAGTCTTGAAATTGGTGTGTGTGTGTGTGTGTGTGTGTGTGTGTGTGTTTAAAGAGAGTTGTTAGTATGTAAAGTCTGGCAACTCTTGCCTCAGAGAGAGGGAGGTATTGGGAAATTGATGGGGTCCCAAAGAGATTCAGGATATTGCCATGTACTGAGAGTTGAATGTTTTTTAAGGAAGTTGAGATAGTGGTTACAGGAGACTATTTTTTTCTTTTTTGGGGAATTCAGTGAAAGAAAGTAAAGATTTAGAGTGACATAGAATGAATGACAGAGTTAATAGAAAGGTATTTGTTGGTTAAAGATGGAAGAGATCTGAACTTGTTTGAAGGCAAAGCCAAGGATCCAATAGATAACAAAGAGACTGAAGATAGAAGGGGAGTGAATGATCAAAGAATCAAAGTCCTGGGGGAGATATGAAGAGACAGAGTCACTAGCACAGCGCCCAACAATACAGAAGAGTTTTGAGTTGTGGAGTAGAGAGCTCAGAATAGATGACCCCTATTTTGTCAGTGAAATAAGAGATAAAATTATCTGCTGAGAATGAGGGGTGTGAGCATGGCCTTAGGGGTTTGAGAAGAAAGGATGAGTTTTGGAGGTATAAATAGAATTCCAAATTATTTTCCCCCTTTAGTTAGATAGCTCGCCTACAAACTGACAACTGCCCAGTGCTTCTAGCTTCTATTTATAGCCCCAAATGCTGAAATCATTTTTTTCTTTTTAATTTTTAAATTACTTTGGGTGCACCAGTTGTAAAATTCAGTAAAACTATGAAACTGGTCAAAGAATTATAAAAATCTCACATCTGAAAGGGACTTAACTAGTCCAAACTCCTGCCTAATGTAATACGTAACATTCTTTTTATAAGTGGTTATTCAGTCTTTGCATGAATATTTTCAGTGCTGGGAGACTTACTTCTTATTCCATTTTCCTACAATCATATTAGTAAGGAGTATTTGTCTGTGATCTTTAGCTTCCATCAGGAGGTCATAATCATCCCTTTTAAGTTACACAGAATGTTGAATTACTTGAATAATGCTTTGAATATGTGAAGACAGTTATCATATTCTCCTTGAGTTACCAAAACTCTAAACCACATTTTCACCAAATTTCTTTGCACTATTCATAGTGGTTCTCACAAAAAAAATACTTCTATCAGTAAGTTATATTTTTGAATTTATTAAGCCTGTTTCTGATTGCTTTTCCTTTCTTGCTTATCTAGTCCAAGAATCCTAAAAGGACTGGCAGATGGAGTTGCTGAGCTACGGCAATGATGTATCTATTGTATAGAATAATTATAATAATTTATATAAAATATGTTATATATAATGTTTGCTATATATAATACAATTAGTGATAATTATATATGCATGCATATATATTTTAGCAATATATGTATATGCAGGGAGACTTATGCATTCTCTCTCTCTACACACACACACACACACACACACACACACACACACACACACACATACTCACACTCTGACCTTAAAAACCAAATAAATTGAACACTTCCATACACAGAATAGAATATGAGAAGGATTTTCGATTGTTGTAAATCTATATTATATACAAGATGATTATCTCTTAAAATTTATAATAAACCCAATATGTAACTTTCAAAGCCATTCTGATTTTGATTCTCTCTGACCTTTTATGCTTTATTATAAAAAAAATTGCTTCAATGACTGCATTCTTTTTCACTCTTCTTACATATACTCTCTTTCTCACTGGTCTATGATCCAGTCACAGTGAACATCTTCCAGTTGCTTGAACACAAAATTCCCTCTCTTAATTCTATAACAATCTATTCCCTTATGTCTAGAAGGTTTTCTCTCCTCACTCTATCTCCTTCTTGGCTTCTGCTCTTCCTTTAAACTCAGCTTCAGTCACAACACTTTTACAAATCCATTCCAAGACCCTCTAGGTCATAGTGCTTTGCTCTTTGAGATTATCTTCCATTTAAATTTTATATTTGTACATATATTGTACACACATATGTATTTGTGTGTATGTATATGTGTGCATACACACTCATATATATGTATTATGTATGTGTATATATGCACATATGTGTGTATATGTATATACAGATATACAAATAAACGTTCACATGCCCCAGGTTGCCAACAGCTAAGTATCTCACTCATGTGTATACAATACAGGAAAATGTGAAATTTAATTAATGTGTCTTAATTAGTAATTCAAATTCACTTCCTTATAATATATTTAGATTTCAATTTTTCATGGAAGGAATTATGTGCCACGAACTTCCAAAAGATTAATTATACTTGACTACAACACATTATGTTTCCTTTGTCTTGATATGTTGTTTTAGACTTGAGTTCAAATCCTGCTTCAGATATTTACAGATGTGTGACTCTGGACAAATTATGCAACTTCCTTTTGACTCAGTTTCCTCATCTGTAATGGAGTTAATAAATAAATACACCTACCTCACATAGTTGTAAGGATCAAATAAATAAAAGCATGAAGTGTTCTCACATCTTAAAGCATCGTAGAGATGTTAGCAATTGTTGTATTGCATTATTATGTATACTGTGTATCTTATCTCACCTATTAGAGTTTAAGTTTAATGTGTCAGGGGCCATATCATAATTACCTTGGTTTCTTTCCTATCTCCTAGTCAAATGCTATAGACATTATATGTATTTAATAAATAAAGCAAGGATTTCTTAAGCTCCTGTGCTTTTTTTGCAAAACACTATTCTAGAGACTGGTAGAAATTCAAATTTAGATAAGACATGGTCCCTGCTCACATGGAATGTAGCTGATGACATAAAGACAGAAATACATGGTACACAATACTTTATAGAGATTGAATTAAGGAGTTATAAAGCAAAGAGCTATGTGACTGAGGGAAAAGGATTACCAATTGGATGAGATCTGGAAAGAATTTTTGGAAACACATGGCATTTGTATTGGGCTTTATGAAATGTGCAGGAATTCAGTGGATGAAGGAGACAGAATTCCAGTCATAACCATCAATGAATAAAGGTGAAGGTTCAGATCAAATATTGGGTTTGTTTGGGAAGAGATAGCAAGTACCTATCAAAATAATCAAAGCAGTTGGTAACAAGGACACAACCTTGGGTAATATCTATGGAAATGGAAAGTTATACTATGGAGAGACATTATAGAGGCTTGATAACTGAGAGAATTTATAATGTGAGAGAGAAGAGTAGAAGATAATGAATGAACAAATGAATGAATGGATGAATGAAGGTGCCAAGATCCATAAAAGTTTCTGAATCTACACCAGGTATAAATTGATGACTGAGAATTCCAGTTTTTAATCTGATCTTTTTCATACAGGTAATAAAACTCAAATTATTGAGAACAAATTTTTATCCTATCAAAAATCTAGACTCCGGGACAATAGTATGAATATACTAAGGCTCGGGAAACTTTTAGCTTTTTCATTTTTTAATCACATAAATTAAATATTTGTTGGAGGAGAAATGTAGTTTTGTTAATCAGTGGTTTTCAACTTTTGGGACCCCATTTGGGGTTCTGATAGCAAAGATATGAAAGGAGTTTGCCATTTCCATTTCCAGCTCATTTTATAGATGAGGAAATTGAAGCAAACAGGGTTAAGTGACTTACCCAGGGTCACATAGATAATAGTTCCAGAGTTGAGATTTGAACTTGCAAAGATGATTCTTCCTGATTCCAAGCCCAGTGCTCTGTCCACAGAGCTACCTAGCTCAAAGATTAGGCCACCTACACTAAATAATATTCTATGTTATGCTTTCATTACAGACTCTGTGATGATAGCAAAGAAATTTGTATAGTGGGTGATAAGCAGAATAGAAATTATAGCCCTGAAGCCTCTAGAACTGGGACAAATCTTGATTCTAGCTGAAATTTATATGGCTCTGTCCATGCATTACCTCACAGGATCCTTTCAAGAGTCCTAAAAGTGATGTGTTTCAAGAATTGTACTCTATGAGTAATGGATGAGGAAACTGAATCTCTAGCCTTATGATCTTAGATTTAGAACTAGAAGACTTTAGGGTTCACAAATACTCATTGTGTAGATGAATTAAGTAGGGCTGGGAGAGCAGAAGTGACTTATTCATGTTCATGGTGTAAGGATTTGAACCCAGTTCCTCTGACTCCGTCTTGTGTCCTTTCTATTAGGCAACAGATCATCTGAGAACAGGAAATTCATTGCTCAATTTCCAAAATATTATGGCTGGAAGGTTTCAAAATTATCCAAGGACTTTATAATGACCCTGAGGAATATTTCGAGGAGATATTCCAGACAGTTATGATAGTGACTCTAAAGTAATAGAGTTACAGCCTAGACTAGATCACAAGATTTTTATCCATTCAATAAAGATTAAATTCTTCTTCTCTTCTACCATACAGAGCAAGGCCAGCTTTACTAGAGCATAAATTTTGTGAAATTTTGCATGCCCTAGCAAAATAAGAAAGCAATTTTTAATGAGAAGAAAATGTTTTTTAAATGTTTAATGCAACAGATGTTCAAAAATGGCCTTGGAGTAAACACTGGAACCGTCTGGATGACATGTCACTATATACAGATGGGAAATTGCTACTTGATAATTCGTAGGGGAAGAACAGTGTAAAAATTCCATCATGTTTCTAATTTAGCAATAGTTACAAATTCAAAATGGACACACAACTGTAGGCAAAGTTTAAACCCTTCTCATCTTTCTTCTAAATATTTCAAGTCTCCTGATTGGTCTCCCTGACTTATGTCTCTTTTCCACTTCATTCTATACTTCACGTCACTAGCAAAGTAACTTTTCATAAGTGAAGATCTGACCATATGCCTACCCTAGTCAATAAAGTCCAGTGGCCCCTTATTGACTCTAAATGAAGTAGGTACTCTGTTTAGCTCTGAAAGTTCCCTACAAGCTATCTTCTTCCTATCTTTCTGATCCCCTTGAATAATATTCCCTCTCCTGAACTGTATAAGCTAGCCAAACTGGACTGCTCTCTGTCCTTCACACACAATTCTTCATCTTCAATCTTCATATCTTTGCTCTCATTGTCCCACACACCTGTATCTTCATTTCAAGGTCTCTCTCTTCCTTTGAGACAGCTCTATTACTATGACCTCCCTGAAGTCTTTCCTGATTATCTCAATTGCTGAAGCTCTCCCACCCAAACTACTTTGTACATATGTAGATTTATTCACTTTATATTTATTCTATATATACTTTATATTTATTTGTTGTCTCCTCCATTGGCATATAAATTCTCTGTGAGTAGAGATTATTTCATCTTTGTCTTTATATCCCTAATGCTTATCACAGTGCCTTGTACATAGTGAACACTTAATACATGACTATTAATTGGTAGATACCATTAGCTCATCACTTAGAGTAGAATGTGTTCTTTTGAAAACCATAACACAACTTCATATAACAAAGTCTACAGATCTCTGGACAAAGCCGATTGTTGGTCCTCTCTACCCTCGCTTTTCCCATTGAAATCTTCAGGCAAAGGATTAATGACCATATTTAGGTTGGATTACATGTCCTTTGAGATTCCTTCTAACTTTAACCTTCTATGCATACATAATATGGAATCTGAAATCTGTCAAGACATTGAGATAAGACTTTTTAAAATTTTAAAATTCTGCTTAGGAAGAGCTTTCATAATTAAATTGAATAATTTCCTATTTGTTTAGTAGCACTTGAGTGCTCTACAGTATGCTGAAGAAGAATAGGGAGATTAAGAGGGTTGAAGAGGGAGACAACACAAGAAAAAATAAAGATACTACCATGATGAAGATCATGTTCTTATGGGAGAATATGACATATTGCCAAACTAAGAAGTGTAATACTCAATAATATTGAGAAGTGAACAAGAGACACATAAGCAATGTGAAGTTTGTTGAGAGAAAGATCAACTGTGAAAATCAGAGGAAACTCCCAGATGCTGATGGCATTTGATTTGACTTGAAGGATTAATAATCCTTTAATGATTAATGGAATGATGAATAATCCAATAGGTAAGAGCTGGGATTAGGGACCTAGGGAATAACACAAACAGGAGTATGAACCCATAGAAACATAGAGGGTACAGAATAGTGAATAGTAATTAGCCTGGAGTGAAATTACATGGAGAGAAATAGTCTAAGATAAATATGGAAAGGGAGAATGTTGCTAGAATGTGAAATGTCTTGGTACCAGGGTAAAAACTTTTGTTCTCTCCTCTGCCCTTCCTCTCTATTAGAAGAAGAGAATATTTATGAGAAATCTATTTAATTCTTAGTACTGAGAAAGGAATTGTGAAATAGAAACTCTGATCTAAGACAACATTGAAAGTATTTCCCATCATACTTTGCATCAGGTTGAAGAAAGAAAACATGTAAATTTCTCTAAGATTTAACTTTAGAGTACCCAGAGAAGAAGCTATTAAAATTTAGTAGGAAGAAGTAGAACCGAACAAAAATGACTTCAATAATTCAGTTCCCATGTGGTACTTGATCTTTTCTTGTCTCTTTCAAAAGTTGTAACCTGAAAAAGAGTAATTCAAGGAGAGTCAGTGTAGAAGGGGAAATATTGATTTCTAGGGCCTACAATTTGTTATCTGAAAATAGAGTCCTCTAGAAAAAAAGACTGAACCAATGACTTCTAAGAATCCCATGAGGTTAGGGTCTTTCTGAGGCATTTGTATCTTCATTTTTCTGTAGAAAAGAAACTCAATCACCTGACATTTTAATTTTTTCTGGCAGCAATAATCTTGATGAGTAACTAAAATCACATTAAATGTTTAAAGATTGGAAATGAATTACAACTTGTTTGACTTCTAATACTCAAAGGGGAGGGGTAGATAAATTTCCAAGAGAATGAGAGATATTAGTTGAATGAATCAGCTGGCAATTTGTAGTGCCTTAGGTAGTTTCAAAAAGAAACACATACACACAAACACATCCATCTAGATATATATGTGTGTGTGTGTGTATTTACATATATATGTATAAAAATACCTCATATATCTTAAATAATGATAAAAGTATGTTTTCAACATATTTAGCATCATCATCACCATATTCATCATCATTCTTTTATCTTATTCTTTGAATTTCTTTTGGTGGAGTTCAGATGTAAATGGTCCAAGGACATGTCACTGACTTGCTATTATTTTTTTATTTCATATTCCTGGAGTGTTTTGAATGATGAAATGTTTGATTTTTTAATTTCTTTCTATAGATCTCTATGTTTTGAAAGGTTTTCATTCCATGTACTCCAGAGACTGACAGTATTCCATGTTTTGACCTATATTTAAAATATTCTTAAATTTGAATTAATCAGTATTTTGACTAGGAGGATGAGGATGATGGTTTGATTCGTAAGGAGATTTTGATTCCAATAAACTTTATTTGATAGATGTTCAAGGACATTTTAGAGTATATACATGATCGTAGAAATTTATCATCTGTTAGTTTTAAGGGATAGTAAGCTATTGGTATATAAATCAAAGCATCTAGTCTTGTCATTTTATGATACTTGCCATTTAAGTGGCCACAGATTATATTGTTGACTAAGATGTTTTTAAATTATCTAGAAAATATGAAAACATTTAATTCTTCATGATGACTATAGTAGATAATAAGTTTTCTTTTGTTTTTAACAACTATTTTGGTATAGTTGTTCTGTTAGTTGGATTCATGTAGTCAAATTCAAAAAGAACCTTTTGAGATTCCATTATAAGTATGTCCTTCTCCTTTTTAAAGCCATAGAAGACATCAGCATCTGCTTCATTTTTCACTATAACTTCTGAAGTTTTGTTGTACAGTTTTCCAATATCTTTAGGTTCTTCATCTTTTCCATTTAGGACTTAATTAGCTCCTTATATACTAGGATGAATTCATCTTATATGGGTTTAGGACTAAAGAGAGTTTCTCTGTGTTTCTATATAACATGCTCTCTATATAACTATATAACAGTCTCTATATAACATGCTGAAGTGAGTTTATTGTTAACAAAAGGCAGCATGAATACCTTGTCTATGACAGATATGATCTCTTTCCAAAACTTGGATTAGTGTAGTTCAGGTGGATATATAATTACAGTTTTCATATCCCTAGTCCATTGGATGCTCCTCACATTTTCTTCACTTTTATGATTAGTACCATCTTCAGGGAAGCCTTTCTAGCAGCTGGGATATTGAGATTTCTTATCTGTTCTTATATATCTTGCTTTCTTGTAGCATTACATAATAGCGCATCACTCTTTCTTTCCCCTTGTGCTCCATGTCAAACAGATAATCACAATGGTTCTAAAATAAGCCAGTTCTATCCTGGGGCAGTTAGACAGAACACTAGATAGAGCACTGGACTTAGAGTCAGTAGTATATGAATTCAAATCTGCTTCAGACACTAGCTGTATGACTCTGGGCAAGTCACTTAACCCTATTTGTCTCAGTTTCCTCATCGGCAAAATGAACTGAAGAAGGAAATGGCAAACCAGTCAAGTATCTTTGCCAAAATAACTCAAAAGGTGTCAGTCAGACACAAGTGACATGACTAAACTACAAGAACCCTATGCTGCCTCAATACAGCTGAAGATTTTTATGGTGCTTCATGTACATTACCTCATCAGATCCTCACAACTCTAACAATGAGATATTTCAGGGATTATATTCTCTAGGTTACAGATCAGGAAACTGAAATTTTCTGCACTGTATTTTTCTTAGAGTTTAAGACTAGTTACACTCCATTGATCAAAGTGTTAACCCACTCAGTAGTATCATCACAGCCCAATTGGCTGGCATTTGATGGTCCCTGCCTGACTCTTACAGCTACTATAATGGCCTCAGAGAATACTATGCCACCATTATAATTCATTCTGCCTATCATATTTCTTCTTGCTCATTGTACCACCTCACCTTACCCCAGAGTAGATGAAAGTTGGACTCTAAGGACAGTAGTTAGCATCATTCTTGTATTATTAGGATATGATTTTATTATATGAAAAGCACAGTCAGGTTACTACAGATTGTTCACTGTATCCCATTACTTAAAATGGTCACAATGCAGGGCTCTATCTCAGGGGAACAAGCAGTCAATCAGTCAAACAATTTATATTAATTAAATGTGCCTATGTCTAGGCACTCAGCTATGCAGTGGAAAAAGTAAGAAAAGAAAAAGAAAAGACTCTGTCCCTAAAAATTTCTTTTCTATCAGAAGAGACAAGAAGTACCTATACAGACATACACAAAATAGAACATGATAACTTTAGGGGGAAGGTACTGTGGTTTCAGGAAAAATTTCTGTGGAATGTAGGGCTCAAGTCAAATTTTGCAAATTCAGAGGTGGAAGTTAAGAGGGAGTGCCTTTCAGGTGTGATAGATAGCTCTCATGAAGACACAGAGATGAGAGGTAGAAGGTAATGTAGGGGAACAATGAGAAAGCCAATTTGTCTGGGTCACAAAGTATGTGAAGGGGAGTATGTCATAAGACTAAAACATTAGCTTAAGACCAGGTTTTAAAAGGCTTTAAATGCTGCACAAAAGAGAAACAATAACCAAACATAAAATAAATTAACCAAATAGTCACCTGTCACATTGCATTTATTATATTGTCACTCAGTAAAATTACTTAAAAAGAATATTTTATGAAAGACTAAGTTCCTTTACATGAGAGCCACCTCTAAAATACAGCTTCTTATTTGCACTGCCCTTTACCTACTGGAATCTGAGCTGGATCTATTTTTCTCCTGTAACAAGGTCTTCACCTGTGTCATGTGAATGAAATCCTACAATGGTTCAGCTGTAATGTAACTCATTTAAAACATTTGAAAATGTTCTTTGTTCTGGCAATGTTAAATCAAGGTCTACGTTAGAGACCTCAGGATGCCATTCTAGAGGATGAAAAAATCTGTTAATGTTTCAAATACCATTTAGCAATGGTTTTCAAGTCTTCCAAGTAAAATGTTCAGTGACAGTTCTTTGTTTTCCTGAATCAAGATCAAAAGTAAGCCTCAACTTCAATTTTGGCAGGAAATATTGAAGTTAGTCATTCAGTCGGTTGGTTAGTCAGTCAGTCAATTGGTCAACAGCATGCCTAGAGAATGTACCATATGTTTATCAGTACACTAGAAGCTATTCTATGTAAGCAATGAAATAAAAATATCATTTCTGATTACAAAATAATGTCAGTCTAAATGCTGGAAGAACTACAGGAAATCAGGAACACCATATACACTCTTGGAGGGGCTGTGAATTTGTCCAGTTGTCAGGAAAACAATTTGGAATTATACCCAGACAGCTACTAAATGGTGAGTATCCTTTGGCCCAGTTACATCACTATTAGACCTATACTGCAAAAAAAACAAAGAAAGAGAAAAAGGTCCTTATGTACAAAGATTTTTATAGCAGGTCTTCTCATGGTAGCCCCAAATTGGTAACTAAGGGATTATCCTCCCATTGGAGAGCAGTTACAAATAATTATGACACACAAATGTAATATGATATTATTGGGTCTCAAAAGGCAAAATAAACAATTGCAATGACAATATTATTAGTGCTGGGCAAATTCTTGAACACTACGATTACAAGCACTTTAACCTTCTTTTTCCTCCAAAGTAAGTTGGGGTGTCAGCTTCTCCAAATTCATAATTTGGTGAGGTATGGAATCAGCATGTCCTCTCTTTGTTCTGTTTGTTTGTTTTTGTAATTAATTTTAAAATTATTTTTTCTGTTACGTGTAAACAAATTTTTAACCTTCATTTTTAGAAATATTGAATTTCAAATTCTCTTCCTAACGCAATCCCCTCCCCTTCCTGAAAAACAAGGAATCTGATGTAAATTATACATTTGCAATCATGCAAAACATTTCTACATTAGCCATGTTGCAAAACAGAACACAGACCAAAAAAAAATAAACAAAAAACCAAGAAAAACAAAGAAAGTTACAAAAAATATGCTTCAATCTACCTTAAGATTCTATGAGCTTTTTCTCTGGAGATGGATAGCATTTTTCATCATTAGTCCTTCAGAAATATCTTAGATTGTCATGTTGCTGAGAATAGCTAAGTCGTTTATACTTGATCATCATACAATATTGCTGGTAGTGTGTACAATGTTCTCCTGGTTCTCACTTCAATTTGCATCAGTTCATATAAGTCTTCCCAGATTTTTTTGAAAACATCCTACATGTCATTTCTTATAACATTATAATATTGCATTAAAATCATACAACACAACTTGATGGGCTTCCCCTCAACTGCCAATTTTAGCCACCACAAAAAGAATTGCTATCAGCATTTTTTTATACATAAATAGATCATTTTATGTTTTCTTTGATCTCTTCAATGTAAAAATCTAGTAGTGTTACTGCTGGGCCAAAGAGTATGAACAGTGTTATAGCCTTTTAGCCATAGTGACAAATTGCCCTCAGAATGGTTGGATCAGTTCATAACTGTACCAATAGAGTTCTTATTTTCCCATATTCTCTCTAATATTTGTGATTTTCCTTTTCTGAGTGGGTATGACATGATAACCCAGAGTTTTTTTCATTTGCATTTCTCTGGTCAATAGTGATCTGGAACATTTTTTCATGTATCTATAGATAACTTTGATTTCTTCTTCTGAAAACTTACCTGTTTATATCCTTTACCCACTTATCAGGAAATTACTTCTGGTCTTATAACTTTGACTCATTTCTCTCTATATATGAGAAATTAGGCCTCTATAAGCAAAATTTATTATGTTTTTTCCAATTTTTTTTCTAATCTTGGCTGCATTGGTTTTTTTTGTACAAAATCATTTGATTTGATATAATCAAAATTATCCATTTTGCATCCTGTAATGCTGTCTCTTGTTTTGCTCATTAATTCTTCCCTTATCCATAAATCAGACAGGTAAAAATATTCTATGCTCCCCTAATTTGCTTTTATCACCCTTATGTCTTAATCATGTACCCATTTTGATTTGATCTTAATATACACAGTGGGATATTAGTCTGTACCTAATTTCTGCCAAATTGCTTTCCAGTTTTCCTAGCAATTTTTGTCAAATAGTGATTTCCTGTCCCCAAATCATGGATTTTTGGGTTTGCCATACATTAAATTACTATGGTAATTTATAATTGTGTATTGAACATCTGTTCTATTCTACTAATTTATCACTCTCTTTCTTAGCCAGTATATTGTTAATGTATTTTTAATGGAATGGCAAGATCTTTCCCATTCATCAATAGACCTATGTGACCTGCCCAAGTCACATGGAAGCCTAAGTTATATGTTGTGGGAGGAGTTTGTGGAACAGGTAGAACAGGAAGAGGTGCAGCAGGAAGTGTGGAACAAGAAGAGGCAGAGCTGGAGCAGACCTGAGAGGAAGGTAGTCAGACTAGCCTGATCTGGGAGAGAAAGTTAGCAGCTGAGACAGCAGCTAGCATGAGTGGAAGAGCTTGCTTGTTATTTTGTTTAAGGAAGTCTGCTTGTGTTTTGTTTAAGGAAGCTGGTTTGTGGGAAACCTAACAGAGGGAAGTCTGGGGGATGGTAGTGCCTCCTGCATTGTTCTTGTGTATAGAGGTCTTCGTTGCTGTAATGGATTTGGCTTTCTGGTGTTGGGATTAGGCTTTCTGGTGTTAGAATAAATGCTTTGGTTCTGCCTTCCATTTGGAGAGTCTGTTATGTCTTGTGATTCGGAATGATGCTGGTCCATTCACAGTTGCCATAGGCACTGTGAATATTGCATCGGTGCTATAGCAAATACCAGATTTTTTTGATAATTATTATTCTGTAATACAGCTTGAGATCTGGCACTTCTAAGATGCCTTCCTTCTCCTCACTTTTTAAACTGATTCCTTTGATATTCTTCACATTTTTTTCCTCCAGATGAACTTTGCTATGATTTTTTCTAGTTCTATAAAATAATTTTTGTGGTAACTGGCTTAGTATGGCATGAAATAAGTAAACAAATCTAGGTAAAATTGTCATTTTTATTATATTGGCTCAGTCTACCCATAAACAATTAAAATTTCTCCAGTTGCTTATATCTGACTTCGTTTGTATGACAAGTGATTTGTAATTGTGTTCATACAGTTCCTGGGTTTGTCCTGGCAAATGGAGTCTCAAATATTTTATATTGTCTACAGTTATTTCAAATGGAATTTCTTTTCCTATCTCTTGGTAATATACAGAAATGCTGGTGATTTATGTGAATTCATTTTATATCCTGAAATTTTGCAGAAATTGTTAATTGTTTCAACTAATTTTTCAGTTGTTTTCTGGGACTCTCTAAACATACTATCATATTGCCTGTCAAGAGTTATAGTTGTGTTTCCTCATTGCCTATTCTAATTCCTTGAATTTCTTTTTTGCTCTACCTAGAAGTAAGTTGAATAATAGTGGTAATGGTGAGCATCCTTGCTTTACCCTTGATTTTATTGCAAAAACTTCTAAGCTATCCCTTTTACAGATGTTTGTTAATGGTTTTAGATAGATACTACTTATTATTTCAAGCTCCAGTTATTCCTATTGCTTTCTATTGTTTTCAGTTGGAATGACACATCCTCTCTTTCGTTGAAGATTTCCATGAATGACTGAATCTGTGTCTAATTTTGCCTGTTTTATCCAATCTTCTCCCACGTACTTCCTCTATAGGCTCTCCATGCACCTCTCAAGTTGAGCAGACTCAGGAATTACTAACCACTCCCCCAGTAGAAGTATCTACTGCATTTAGTTTATAATGCATCTCTCAATTTGTTCACTGACCCAGTAGCAACTACCTTCTTCCTTAGTTGTTCTTTGGAAAAGCTTCTTCCTCACCTTTGTGAGTCAGAGGAAGGTAAAATTACCCCTGTTCATTCACTTCATAACAAAACTTATCAGATCCCATCTGTTTGCCTCTTCTGAGTTATCTCTTCCTACTTTCTCCCCATTCTTTGAGGATCTTCATGTTATTTTGGCAATGATTTAAACAGACAGAGATTCAGTTCAGTCAAACTCAACTTAATAGGCCTTTATTAATTTCCTTTTCTGTGGTGGGTACTCATGTTACAAAGGAAAAAAATGACAGGAGTCCCTGCTTTCAGAAATGTTTATATTCTAAATATTAAACATGAAGGTGGGGAGGGGAACACAGCATATGCACAGATAATTAATATGAAATATACTCACAGGAGATTTTTAGCATGTTAAACTATTAGGAGGACTAGGAAAATCCTTGTGTAAAAAGTCACTTTGAATAGAATCTTGACTGTAGGTTATGATTCCAAGGGGTGGAAGTTAGAAAGGAGAGCATTCCACTTAAGTGGAAAATCTGTGCAAAGGCAGAATTGGCAGGAGATGGTGTTGTGTAGACAATATGCTTATTATTTGTGGACAAATGAAATTAGGATGTTTCCTGTCAATGAATACTTCCAAGTGTAGGCTTCTGAAAATTTTCCAGGGATTCTGAAGAGGAAATTCATGCTCTTTTGGGCTGGGTTTGGATAAGATCACATCAAACTGTGAGATTTTGTTTTTTTATTTAATTCTGTGTAATAACTACTTTTCTTGCAACAGTTTATGACAGGTAAAGACAAATAGATGTGGGGAGCAATCTTTTCATCTCAATTATGTACCTTTCTTCTTACCTTTATTACCACTTTCACAATAATACAATTTCTTTTTTGCTTCCCTAAGGAGTACTTAGTACATTAATACCCTATTACTTTATTTTAGCACTTTTTACAGTTCCATATTCAACAGGAGGAGTTAGAAAGGGTGAGAGGTGTGAAGAAGGCGGTGGATGAGAAGCAGGATATGGGTCTAATCTCAGAAAATTCTCCCACAGACTAATCTAGGAGTTAGGATCTCAGGAAGTTGTGTAAATTTTAAAGAATACAAAGCCAAAAAGAAAAAACAGCTTTCTTTCTGGTTTGTTTCAAGTACAAAATCATGGCCCTTTGCTCTCCAATGCATAAAATTACTCACTTAGACAGGACTTCTACATGCTTGGTTATCATTAGAACCTGTACGTAAATGAGTCCTGGGTATCATGCCTGTTTCTGTCCTGTAGTTTAGATCTTGAAGTTAGAATTAATAGAGGTGTACTCAGGGCATGGAGAAAATGCTAAAGAGAGTTTTAGGGACTTCAAATAGGAACATTGCAAATACATACACACACACACACACACATACATATATATATATATATATATATATATATGTATTTAACTGTTATACAGTGTATAAATGCTTCCAAATGGGATCATACCTTAAATATCAGATATATAATATTCTACTTAGATGGTTGAGTATTATTTTGCCCCATTCAGCCCATTTATAAAACTGTTTCTTCTAAACCAGAGCTTCATAATACCACTGTATGTCATGTCTAAGTCACAAATAATTGAAATTGTTCTATGTCTAACTAGGTTCTTTTAGTTATTTTGTGACAAAATTCCATCTACAGACCTATTTTATACTGAATTCCCCTCCAGAGTGACATTGCAAGATGAGAGTGTCCTATAATTCTTCAATGAATTTACAGGACTGTAAAATTTAAGGCTTAGCTATCATATAATAACTGTCCTGTGTTTTTGCTACATTTTACAGTTGCAGAAAGTAAGGCCTAGGGATGAAAAGTGAATACAAAACTCACCCAGGCAGTAAGAAATAGTTAGGATATGGACACAGGCTCCAGGATTGAGTACTCTGCCCACTACACTACACTCCCTCTCATTTCACATTTTTATTTTCTTCATTCTAGCTATCTTGAATAGACTGAATCTGTGCATCCTCCTTGAAAATTTGTAGATTTAAAAAAAACATTCCCTAAATATTTCAAAGTGGTTTCCCTAAATTACACTTCTGTAAAGTGCTCTCATAAGACAGTTTACAAATGTAATAGCCATTTACTTGTTCTTGTCTTAGATGTTTATTTTTAAAGGGTTCCTTGCAATGTGTTCCTTTTGCTGTATAATTAAAATGAATATTAATAAGGAAACCTCAAATATAACTCACAAACCATACCCCTTGAATTACAGATTTGTCTTTAACTTTTAATATTCACATTGTTTACTGTCCAATAAGACAAAAGAGATTTGATTTCATTTGAGTCAAGTAGTTTTCTGTACAACGTGCCTTTGCAGATTTATTTTGTAATGTTCTTATAATCTTTATTGGTTTGTGGCATCAAGCTTTAACTGGATCTTGCTTTTTAACAAACACATTTTCATTGCCAGTAGAGACAAAATGTTTATGCATTTCATAGAAATAGCAATGAAAATGCCTGTTTGTAATGATGTACATTTCGCCCAAGAATCTGTAAACACCACAGCTATTAAGACTGCATGTGGTGTTTTCAAATAGAATCCCAACAGGATCTGACACCAGCATGCTTGATGTTTTGTTTGTCATCTGGATGATCCCCATAATCAATTTGTCCTCAGCCTATCTTGATTGATTTATCCGATTTTTAGAATAGAGCTCATTAATTCCTTTTTTTAGTATGGAGAAATGTTAAGCAAGTACAATATCTCATGATTTTCTTTCATCACACATGCTGAAGAATTCAATCCTTGATGCCTTTTGCCCCCACAAAAGCAGAACAGCATTTTAGCTTATGTCTAAAATAATAATACTAACTCACATTTGTGTAGCACTCTAAGAACGACAAAGCACTTTCCTCACAATCAACAATGAAATAGTGTGTATAACATTAAACCCATTTCACTAATGAAAATCCTGAGGCTTAGAAAGGCTGAGTGATTTCTTCATTGTCTCCAAGGTTAAAAAAAAGTGTCCGAGGCAAGATTGAAACTCAGGTCTTCTCTAATGGCAGCACTCTTTTCACTATTACGCATCATCCTCAAAATCTGAAAGGGGTCTTAAAAATGAACTATGTCAATCACTCTTTTCACTATGTCACTTTGACTCCCATAAAAATCTTTGAACTGAAAGGGTTATCCTATAGATCAATTCTTTCAATTCCCTCATTTTAAGGGCGATGAGACCCAGGGAAGTGATATGACTTGCTCAGAATCACACAGTTAGTAATAGCTTGTGTGTAGTAGAACTGGAATTAGAACCCATTCCCCCAGTCATAAGTTTTCAGTATTATTTCTATTGTATTTCATGCATCTGAAGAACCTAATTTGAATTATTCAGTTTTCTGAAGTATAAAGTTTATTGTTGTTTTTGTTGTTGTTGAGTTCTTTCAGTCATATCTAATTCTCCATGACCCCATTTGGGGTTTTGTTTTGTTTTGTTTTTTTTTGCAAAGGTACTGGAGAGATTTGCCATGTTTTATTCCAGCTCATTTTCCAGTGAGGAAGTTGATGCAAACAGGGTTAAGTGACTTGCCCAGGGTCATTCATCTATTAAGTGAGGCCAAATTTTAATTGAAGAAGAAGAGTTTAGTCTTCCTGAACAGAGGCCCAGTGCCCTATCCACTGAGCCACCTACAGTGCCTTATAATTTTAATTATAATAATTAAATGATGACAGATTAAGGGATAAAAAGATATCTTCAGATCCAGGCAAACTTGGGTCCAAGTTTTACCTTTAACACATAATAACAATGAAAAAGACATTTCAGTGCCTCCCAGGCAATTTCATTAAGACTGAAGGGATTTCCATCTGTTTCACTGGAAGGATTTTCTGTACCCAGACAGCTTCAGAAACCTCTCCCAAAACTCATCCTCTAAAAACAAGTAGTAACAATATGAGCATCCGTAAGACCAGAGTTCACAAAGTACTTTACTGATAACACATTAAACTATATAACATAAACTTTGGAGGTAAGGATGGGAGATAAGCTGGTTCTGAGCTTTCATTAGTATAGGGAGCTTTCAGGTAAAAATACTCCCTCTGCCAATGCAAGTTGATACCCTCTTGCAAACATGTAGTCTTCTAATACAAATTATTCTGTACTTAGCATTCTGCAGTGCTAGAATTGCATCAAAGATGTCCCAGAAGATTCTGCCCTGGCCCCTGTCTCCATACTGCTTTACTCATAGATCTCATTAGCTCTTATGGATTTAATTACCATCCCTGGGCAGATGATTCTCAGATTTACCTGTCTTGCTCTTATATCCCTGCTATCCAGCAACCATCTCCAACTCTCAGATATCTCAGACTCGATGTCCAGAAGACCTTTAAAGTCAACTTGTTCAAAATAGAACTCATTATATTTCCCCCTGAGTCCTACCCACAGTCCTAACTTCCCTATCTATTATTGTCAGAGGACATTACTTAGTTCTTTAGGCTTCAACTTAGAGTGACCTTCAACTCTTCAACTTCTGTCACTCCCCCTATCCAATATGGTGCTAAGGCTCATCGATTTTCATTTCCAACATCTCTTAAATATTCTCCCTACTCTCCTCTGATACTGCCAATGCTATGGTTCGGGTCTTCATCAACACCATCCTTAAACTACAGTAATAGCCCCATGGCATGTCTGCCCTCAAGTCTCTCCTCACTCTAATGCATTCATTCTACTCAGCCTTCAAAGTGATGTTTCTAAAATACAAATTCCTGTCAATAAACATGATTGGCTCCCCATGATGTTCAAGATCAAATACAAAATCCTCTATTTTACATTCAAAGTCTTTCATACCCTAGCCCCATTCTCTTATCTTTCCTGTCTTTTTATATCTTACTCCCAACGACTTACTCTTCTCTCTAATGACACTGGTCTCCTTACTATTCCTCCAACAAGACACTTCATTTCTCTAGGCACTTTCTCTGACAGCCCCCATGCCTGAAATGCTCTCTTTTATCTCTCCTTTTCTGGCTTCCTGCATGTCCCAATAAAAATTCCATCATCTACAGAAAGTTTTTCCCAACCTTGATTCTAGTGTGTTCCTTCTCTTTATTGTTTTTATCCCCCATATGGCTTGTTTAAACATTTGCTCACTGTTTCCCCCATTGGACTTTGAGTTCCTTGAGAGCAGGGACTGTCATTTGCCTTTCTTTATATCCCTGGAGTCTAAAAGCTTGGTACATAATAGATGCTTAATAAAGGTTTATTGACTGACCTGACATAGCCTTTTAACTTTACTATCCTCTTTTTATAGAGGAAGAAATTGATGCTCAGCATTTTCTAAATGCATTGTGCTATAGTTAATTATATAACCCAGATTACTCAGTGGTATTCTGTCATGCTATAGAAGCTGTTCTCCCTCTGACATTCATGTCTGTGTGCATGGTGCCTACAGAGGAAAAGATCTGAAGAGCATTCATATCAGTCTCTATTTCATAGGGATACTGATTTAACAGTGAATTTCCTGTTTAAGAATTAAACATTCCTTTTAATTATTTAAACTCAGCTGATATAGTTGGTCGGGCTTTGACACTGGTTCCCCATGACATCTCAGGGACTCTTGGTGTCATTTTCATCAGTTCATTCAATATGCAGACTTTTAACACTTCATATAATCATTCAAAGCTCTCTTCTAAAAGCTAATCTTGCCTGAATAATACAATAAACATTTACCCATTTTTAGCATTATTTTATAATGGTCATGTTCCCTTATCACGTAGTATTTGTATTTGATGAAATACCCATTGTGTCAGGATTGTTCTGTGCAGCGTTCTATGTGTAACTGGTGGTACAGTGGGTAAGAGCATTGTCCTTGGAATCAGAAAGAACTGAGCCAGATCCAGTCATGTACCTCATGCCTATATGGGCCTGGGTACATCACTTAATCTCTTTGTCTCACTTTCTACACCTCCTAAATGGGAATAAGAATAATATCTACTTACCATGGTTGTTGTGAGGCTCAAATAAAACAATATATGTAAAGTGCTTTGTGACCTTAAAGGGCTACATAAGAATGAAAGCTGGGAGATGGAGGGACAGTGATAATCACAGTGTTTCTCAGTCCAATTCCTTGTGACCCTGGGGTATTTTTTGGCAAAAATCCTGGGTGGTTGCCATTTCCTTCTCCAGCTCATTTTATAGATGAGGAAACAGAAGCAAATAGGGTTAAGTGACTCTCCCAAGTGATAGAGCTAGTAAACGTCTGAGGCCAAGTTTGAACTCGAGATGACAACTTCCTGACTTCAGACAACTTCTTGACTCTGGGGTTTTCTTGGTGAATATATTGGGTAATTTGCCATTTCCTTCTCCAGCTCATTTTATAGATGAAGGCAAGCTGGGTTAAGTGACTTTCTCAGGTTACACAACTAGTAAATATCAGAGGTCAGATTTGAACTCAAGATGATGAGTCTTCCTGACTACATAATATTATACTTACTATTTATTATTATTTATTACTATTACACAAACACCATGTGTTCTAAATATTTATCAAGGAATTAACTCTGGATCTCAGAACATTTTCTCTAAGAAAGATCATTTCACAAAAATGTTAGGCTAGCTCACAAAGCCCATTTAATCTCAAATGTAACTGAATTAGAAGTAGTGTGGTAATGTATCAGTGGAAAACCTACATTCAAAAATCTCTTCAAATATTTACTGACTGTGTGATTCTGAAAATGGGAATAAGAATAACCTTTTTGAGGTTCAGTTTTCTTATCTATAAAATGGGGACAATATTAACATTTATCTCAGAGGCTGTTGTAAAGATCAGATGTGATAATATATATATAAAGCATTTGCAAATTATACAGAGAAAGTTATTATTATATGATTATAGAAGCGCTAGATTTTCTTTTCCAGAGACAATTTCAAGAAAAGAAAGTAATTTTGATGAGGATTTGTTACAAGAAAGTCCTATGTCATATACTATATGTTTGGAGGGGGGGGCAGGGAGGTTCAGAAAACTTGATTAAGTAGAATAAGTAGTATTTAACTAAATTCTGGAAGTGGGGGAGGAACATGGTGCAGTCCAGTGAAAAAGAAATAATTCTTCTTCTCATTTCCAGGATCCAGGCCAAATTCCATGCAAAATTTTGAAAAATTCTTTGGCATTCTCATGCTTCCTTTATCTGCACCTCCCCTATCCCCTCATCCTTCTCTAGGCCTTCATGCAGAGCTATATTGCACTGTAGTGCCCTAAAGGACTCTAGGGTCCAAAAATCCCTATCTACTATCTCCTCATCAAAATATTCACTGCTTCAATGCAGCTAAATTCAGCTAAGTGTTAAAAAGAAAGGAATTTGATTGAACAAATTCAACTAGTCAATAAGCAGTTATTAAACATCTACTGTATGTCAGGCATCGTGCTAAGTACTGAAGATACCAAGAAAGGAAAAAGATAATCCCTGTCCTCAAGGAACTCATAGTCTAATAGGAAAAAACAACATTTTAAAAAGAAATTGAAAATGGGGATTGGGAAGACCTAGAGAGTACTTGTCACAGGGGCATGATAAAGTCCTGTCATCAGGTGACAGTTATGAGGTATTTGCCCTGGGCCCCCTCAGAAGACCTAGAAGGAGTTCTCTGATATCCAACCCCCAACCTTTCTAATCACAAGTGAGGGAGAGTGCCTAAGGACTGGAGACCCAAAGGAAATGTGAATTTCAGGAGTTGATTTCATTTTGCAGGAATCATAATTTACTAATATATGAATGATGAGTCACTATAGCATTTACCGACAATCATCATTATTAACCTAAATAAATATTTGATGAAATTTCAAACAGTGTGACAAAGAAAAACATAACATTCATCCTGGGTTAGCAAAGAGATTTTAGATAAGGAACTACCACACAGATGAACACAAGCTGAGAATCTGTCCTTGAAGTCAGTTCCATCCAAGCTCTTCCTATTTATTGTTCACAGATTCTTATCTTCTATTTAGGATTCTGTATATTTAGTGAGTTCTAAAAATTCACTCGACATTTTTTTTTCACAAAGCTTCTTATATTAGTGTTTTTGGAGGTTCTGATGCTAGAGGAAAGATTCAGTAGAGACAGTAACAGGAGGAGGCAATGAAAGAAGAGGAGAGACAGAGAGGGAGAGAGAGACACAGGCAGAGGAAGGGACAGAGACAGAGAAAAACAGACAGAGACAGACACACAGAGAGAAAAGGACAGACAGACAGAGGCAGAGATCCAGGCACACAGAGGGATAGAAAGATAGGAACAGACTCAGACACAAAGAGAGAGAGAAGCATAGAGAAAGAGGCAAACAAAGGAAAAACAAATCAGAAACAGATGAACCAAGAGCAGTGCCACAAAAACAAAAGAAGAGACAGGCTAGGGAGAAAAATGGTCAATAGAAAGAGAAGCTGAAGAGAGGCCAAAGATGAGGTGGCCTGAGGCAGAGCTTTCCAAGTTAGCAACTGGAAGAGCTTGACAAGGTTGTAAAAAGAAGTTTCTCTCAAATGATGGGGTTGAAAGACAAAGTATAAGGATCTTGGTGGTAAGAAAATGAGGCAGGGACCATAGAAAGCTCACTGTAGGCATCTGGCAGTTGAAAGAGAGGAGGGATAATAGGACTTGACAAATTTAAAAGAGTGTCAGTGTCAAAAAGTCAGGGATTATCCTCCAAAAAGGTAGATTAAGAAGAAACAACTATGTTAGGAAAGGACAAAGGAAACTATGATCAACATGATCAACTCATAAGGGAGAAATAAACAAAAAAATAAGATTTGTACACAAACCATACACAAACATAATTATGTTTGTAAATTGGCTTCTGACAGGAAATCAGATAAAAAGGGCAAATGCTTTTATTGGAAATGATAGCTATTTAACAGTTGCTTTCTTAATCTCTCTCCTCTGATGAACAACTATGACCAGTGACCTAGAAAAATCCTTCAACAGTCAGTGTGCTTTGGTCAACCAAATGTGTGCTGCTAGTCATTGAATTCTAAATCTCAAAATGCCACCATCACGTGATTAGACTGGAGAGCAATGTTGGACAGTCTGCAGCATTTCATTTAAACTCTGTCTTAATGGTGGTTCTAAAGCATCTTTGGGTATTCATCAGTATGTCAATTACAGTGGGATTTATTCAGCGCAGTTGAGACAGCAGGACAGCAGTATACAGCAGGGCAATGCAATAATTGGAGCTTTATGAGCTCCCGGATTCCTCAGCCAACCACCTGCCCTTCTCATAGACATCCACATAAGTAGTATTATTCCAGTGATTCTGGCATGTGCTAAATACTATTTAGGACAGGATTAATAGAGTGGACAGACATTGCTTCCCAAGCAGCCTCTGTCTTGCATTTTCCTGCAGCTCTCTTCTGGCCAGTCATTTCCTAGAATGTCAGAAATTGCCTGTTACACAAAAATAAAAGGAATTATTTATACCTTGCCTTCTTGCCACTAACCGGCAAATTCAAAACTCTGCAAATGTAATTAGTTTGTATAAGCGTATTAAATGGAAATATAACTGATTATAAATGAGGGATGGGGCATAAACCTGTGGGAAAATCACTCTGGATTCTTAATTTTTTTTCCTCAGTGTTGTCTTTCTCAGATACTAGGACAAAATTAAGAACAGAAATACAGTATAATAGAGTGGAATAAGCATTAGAATGAGACAAGATCTAAGTTCAAATTTCAACTCTGATACTGACTCCCTGTGTGATCCAAAACAAATCAATCAACCTTCCTTGACCTCAGTTTCCTCATCTGTAACATGCTAACATGCAATGATTGGACTAGATGGTGTCAGAGGTTCTTTCCAGATCTAAATCTAAGATTTTAAAAATCCTGATTACATCTTGCTTTTATAGAACATTTTGAGGTTTGTGAAATGCTTACCATACCACTTCCCTGGATGAAGATAGCAATAAATGACAGCTTAGTCATCAGTACTGTCAATAGCTCTTCAATTAGAAGGGTTCCACCTCAGAGTGATGTTACTGGGAGTTTGTTGTGTTTGGTAGAGTTTGGCTCTTTTAACTCCAGGACACATTCATCATGAGACCACTTTGGATCACAACAAATTTTAAAAATCATCAGAAGTTACAGAAAGATTTCATCCTGCATTGGTGGAGAAAGTATTTATACACACACACACACACACACACACACGTGTGTGTGTATATGTGTATTTACATATATATAATTTATGTATATATACACATATACATATATATTTGTGTGTATACATATATACACAGTATATTTACATACATAAACATACATTCATCTAGATATAGGTAATTTTTATATAGAGAGATTATTTTTATTACATATATTTACTTAAGATTTATTTAAGGATATAAAGAGGTAGAGAAAAGTTAACTATCCCAAGATGATTCTTCGTCGTCTTTATGACTTCATGTGTTCTCTCTGAACCTCTGAATCTCCCAAGAATGCACAAGTTGGTACCAGGAGTTTGCTTTATGCAAATCTGAACTACTGTACTCTTGAATTTCCCCCCTAAAAAAGCCTTTGTAAGGGTCCACATTACAGAAATCTGAAATATTCAGTATTCATCAATCCAGTACTTGAATTCAAATAAGCATTTTAAGTACCTAATGTGTAGCACCATATTAAAACACAGTTAAACAAAAAGAAAAAAAAGGGAGGAAAGGAAGGAAGGAAGGAAAGAAATGTAATCCAATGCTTGTCCTCAAAGAACTTGGAGTCTAATAGAGAAATATGAAAAGTGAAACAATTATGATTCAAAGTAGACTCTGATACTGACAAAAGAAAGATATAATTCCTGTAAGAAATCTGAGAAGGGAGAGATGTCCCACTGCTGAAAAGGACTTCCTGGTTAACATAAGGACTATGTTCTACAGAAAGAGAAGGATTTCATGAAGAAAAACGTGTGGCAGGTGTGTATTCCTGGTGAGCTAAATGACTTTAAAAAAGGTTAGAGGTTTTTTTTCCTTTGCTTCTTGTAAAAATGCATTTATTTTATTTATCCTCTTCATTTACATTCTGTTTCTGTATATTCCGAACTTTAAACTTTTTGGTCCATGGTCTATATATTTATTTATCATGTATTTAATACTTTTGTGTTCCTCAAGAAATTAAAGCCTCTGAAGCAGTGTTTGAACTCCTTTTCTAATCAGTTTCCATGTTATTGCCTTTTCACATCTTTTCATATCATTTTTCTTTCTGTTATGCCACACTTATAGAAGTATTGATTCTTGAGGGAAAGAACAAGCATAAAAGCATTTCTCATTGTAAAAATTACCGTGTCTCAAGTTATGAACTTCAGTTTGATTCCCTGCCCTCCCTGTGATGTTTTGCCTTTCCTTTGACTTTGCAATCTTATTTCTCAGTCCATGTTCTCTTGCCCTTATTAGTATCAGATCCCTCTGACAGTTTTCATTTTCCTTTTCTTGAGGCAAGATGTTGTTCACAGAGGATCTACACTCTCAGAGGCAGTTGTCTTCTTGTTTCTTCCCACAGAGTAGGCTCTATAGTAGTTTCTATCTCACTTTATAGACATATACCTCTTTCTTCATGAGAATACACTTCAATGAGACTGCCTTCCCAATCTGGATTGAGATCTCCATTCTTTCCCTATTTTAATGCCTTTTTTCTTTCACTTCTGCCAATTTCCTGTAGGCTGTATTCTCACTGAGAAATGACCCAAGTTATATTTCCTCTTTGTCCGTCATGGACTTGATTAGGGTACATCACACATTGTCCATTGCCCTCTACCTCTACCCTCTTCACTCTTGCACCCTCCTATTCTGCAATTTTGTACTGCCAAATACATTGATTCACCTCTAGGAAGAGTTATGAAGTTTATTTCATGACCATTTCTTTGCTATTACTACTCCGGTATTTTTTCCATTTTGTAATTTTTTCCATTTCTAAAGTTTTCCATTTATAACTTTATGTAAATTTCTTAATGATACCTCTGTTTCTTCATTAACTTCATAGATTAGACTTTCTATTTTTTCCCAAAAATTTGTTCTTTAGAGGTAAGGCAAATTACTTCTTTTTCTATTGTTTCATTGGTAGGTATATTTATTTACCTTTCTTGTGATTCTGTAATTTGAGGTGTTTGCTAGACAAGCCATTGTGCTCGACACTGTTTTTTGTTCTGTTTTTTAAGGATATCTGAAATGTATATCTTTTATTGAATGTCCATCTCTTCACCTTTTTTTTGTTGATGATTAGGCTCAAGGAGTGTGTCATTTTGAGTTGCAACTCAAGCTCTTTTACTTTTCAGAATATATTATAACATTCCCTTCTGTAGGGTCTAATGGATGCTAAATGTTCTTACATTTTCAAATTTACTTTATTTTATGGTTGCATGCCTTCCTCCTTTCCATTTAAAGAAAATGGTTGATAGTTCCTTAAATTATTAAATTATTTTGTGCATTTAAACATTCTAGACCCTATTTTTTTTTTTTTGCTTCAGTACGGTATGTAGGCTTTTCAATTTGTCATATTTTTCTGAGAGACTTGAGATCTTTATGCTTCCTACCCCTTCCTTCTTGCACAGTAATTATTTCTGCTTCCTTAGAGATGATGTGTTCATTTAGCATTGTTGACTTTCGCCCCTTTCCTTTCAGATTATCTTTCACTTCAGAATATTTGCATTGAAATTATGTTCTCTCATTTCTTTGAAGAGACACACCATTCCGGACTCAAAATTTTCTTTCTGGTAATTTATCCCTTTCATTTAATACATCCTGGCATGTGTTAGAATTTGATATTATCTTTCTTTCCTGTTTTCCTTTTGAAATATTTTGTCCTATAGTTTATTGAGAGTACACATGATTTTGTGTTTCATCTGGTAGGTATTGAATCTTTTGCAATATTTATTTAGAGTTTATAGTATTTTGATATTTAATTTTAACTATTTAATTTTAGTATCCTGATTTACCTCCTTGTGGTCTACATTTGTAAATGAATTTTCTTCTTAAAATTGATCGCTTAAACATTTTTTCTGCAAATATCTTTCTGTTTCTAATTTTTCACTCCACCTCTTTTTGTGATGGCTATCTATACTCTTAAAACCAGAATGCAAATCTAACTCAGATTACTGCTACTTTTGTTGATTTAAGTTTGGATTGACTTTAGCTCCTGGCCCAAGCTGCTGGGGGGTGGTGTGGGGGGGGGGGGCGCATGGAGAGAAGGATTGACCACAGCTGTAATTAATGACCCATGGTCATTAGGTAAGCCAAGTGTAATGTTATCCTCAAGATCTATCCAGAACCACTTTGAAAACATGAGACTTAATAGAGATCATGATTTGAAACCTCAACTTGAGTTATCTGCATCAAATTTATAATTGGAGCTTTGGAAGGAGATGAGATTTACAATAGAAACACACCAGAGAAAGAAAGGAAGAAATCATTCAAAATCACTGATAATACTGGTCTACTTTGGAGGCTCTTAATATTCTTTTTATAGGCTATGGATTGGGCCCACAATTTCATTGGTTTAGGGAAATCTTGAATGAATAAATCTGTCTACAATAATAGTCTGTATCTCCCCTGAAATTTATAGTCTTAAAGAGTTACCTACACTACTGAAAAATTAAAAATGTGCACAAGGCCATAGAGCCAGTATTCATCAGAGGCAGATCTTGAACTCTAAAACAAACTCTCCATCTACTGCAAGTTCCATTTCATATTCTTTATAATTGATGAGAAATTACACATCTTAGAAATGATAGTCAATCTAAAGGCTAGGGGAGGGGAGCATATCTTACAATAAAAAAACAAAAATAAAACTTGCTCTGCAGTCATAACACTTTGGTTCAAAGCATTCCTCTCACACTTGCTACCTCTGCCATTTGGCAAGTCATTTCACTTCCTTGACTTTCAGATTTTTTTTATATTTATAATGATGGCGTTAGACTAGATGACCATTCAGGTTCATGACAGCTTTCGATCAATCATCCTTTTGTGACAGTCACAGCTGTTCAGCTATATAAGTAGCCATAGTGAGAACAAACCTTAAAAGCAGCTATATTCCATCCCAAGTTCTCATGACTTAAACAATACTATCAAATATGCTGATCAAAAGCATAAAATAGATTTTTCATTTATATTTCTCAGATCTAATATCTTGGGGGGAGTGTAGAGCTGTAATGACTAAGCTGGGGCATCAAATTACCTTCTCAATATTGTATTCTCTGTTACAAAACAAAGAAACTAGGATTTCATTTCCCACACCAAGTTTCAGTCCACGGTATGAATTTCTGTCAGTCATCATGTACAACCAACAGATTTCCTACCAGTAATTTGTATGTATTGGTCATAGTCTTTACTTAAAATTCACTTATCCATACATTCCTCTCTCAGGTTGTCACTGGACAAAATGTCTGTAATCCAGAAGACGAGCAAAAATTAGAGTGGAAGGAATGTTTGTTGCTTTTGCTGAATTACTGTTATTTTGCATTTATAATGTAAATCCATATATGTCCTTTAATATCCTACATATTGGAACAAGTTTTCCATCCTCAAACCTATTACAATTTCAATATTACTACTGTCTCCTATAGAAAGTATTTTTCACTGATGTTTAGCATTCGTTTCATAATAGCTAGCATTGATATAGTGCTTTAAGAGTTGCAACAAATATTATTCTCACAAGGATCTTGGAAGATAGGTGGTATTTTTATCTCCATTTACAGTTGAGGAAACTGAGGCAAACAGAGGTTCAGTGACTTGCACATGGTTATAAAGCTGGGAAGTATCTCAAGTCATGTTCCAATTCACTTCTTCCTGACTCCACATCCAGCAGTCTATATACACTGTGACAGCTAGTTTACAGTCACATCCATTTCATCCTCAAAATCTATGAATAAATTCACTTTGACCTTTCAATCTTTTCAAATATTTCCATCTACCTAGATGTAGGCCCTCCAATCTTTCAGTCAGTTTAGCATCAACCTTAGTTTCTATAATTCAATATATACCATCCCTGTTCTCAAGATTGATGGTTCAGCAAACCTTCTCCTCACTATTCAGTCATAATTGTCAGAATTTGTACCTTTAAAATCTTGAATGGATAGTTGCACATGGAAAATCTCTATATGCAAATAATATACAAGTTCTTCATTGGCAAGTACTGTGCCATTTTTCATCTTTGTAATAATAGGGCCTGTCACAGTTCTTGACCACAGTAGATTTTTTTTTTAAATTGTCAGTTGGAATGTTGAATAAAATACTTAAAAATGGGGGTGATGAAGTCCTTTTAGCATATGATATGGTGAGTATCCCATCCAGCTCTGGAATCCCACTGCTACTGCTGCAGGATTTCAATGTTTGCTCTAAAATTTAGCTAATAGCCCTATCAGGTTCATTCTCTTATTTAAAGACAAGCCAAATATCATAATTCAAAGGTAAAGGGTTTTTTGTTTTTTTTTTAATTTGGACACAATACTTGTTTTGGACCAGATCAGTCTAGTAGTTCAAACCTCAGTAATGGAACACAATGAGACAATCATGTGTCATGGAAATTTTAATAAAGAAAAGTTTATTAATCCTTCCAAAAATATTGATAAATATACAACGTATTTCAAGTGGTCATGACCAACTTCTGCTTCAACATTATATACTTTAACACTACATCAGAAAGGTATGACCTTTTGTGGGGTGGAATCTTTGGTTTATGTTTTTTTTAATTTTTAATTTATGGAACTAAACAAGCATTTCCATAACATAGTACAAGAAAAAAAGGTGATCACATATGGAACTGCAAATCTACTATATACAGCTTGATATTCTAAGCAAATATCCAACAAAGGCTGTATAATAGATATGATGACTTGAGTGGCAACATGAGTACCATCAAGCCTGAGGAGGGCAACTCCTCCTAGACTCTGATTTTTAAAGCTCAAGTAGGCAGGATGAATTATCCAAATTCAAACTCTTATCCTAAATCCCAAGGCCAGCCTCCATATTGCTTTAAAAACAAGCTAATTCAGATTATGGAAAACAGAAATTGTTGCTACAACATTACACCTCATGTGGCAAGACGCCATATGTCTTCTAAGGGACTCTACTAAGGGACTTGCACAACCTAAATGGTTCTTTTTCTGCCATTAGACAATCCTGTGCACTGAATGTGAAAAATCTGCTCCAGACAGCAGTAAGGGAGAAACTAAGCCCAGATAAAATAAAAATAAAGATGTAAAGAAAATGAACAAAGTAGAGAATATCCAAAAGGGGTGATAGCAAGAGAAATTCATAGCATGTACTCCAATTCAAAGTATTGACAATGAACAAGAACCATACCAGGAATATCTGGGAAGCAGCAGAGATGATTTACACCTCTGATGTAGGCACCCATTCCCTTCACGGGTCATGATCATCTGTAATAAGATGGCTAGTCATAAACTTCATTTATACAATCTTTCTCAGGGCCAGGATCAATACCAAGATTCCTTCTATATCATTGAATATTCATTGTCCCCTGACTTACCAAAATGAACTTCTCCACCAAGAAGATAAACAATCACCACTGGAAGAATTTCTGCATTGACCAAATTGCACTATGCCCTGATTCACCACTGTTCTCCTGAATTATCAGGTAGTTAGTTATCCAAGTTTCTCTTATAGTCTCCCAAGTTCCTTGGTAGTAAAAGACTGTCCTATTTTCTGGTCTCCAGTAGAGAAAATTGTCTCCCTGGGGAGTAGTGATAATGTAAACTTAAAGTTCTTTTACTACTAGGATTGAATACTGCAGTTCATTCTCACTACCACGCCCTTTCTCTTTCCTTAGAGCACTTATTCTCTATGGAATTCAAGACCATTACCAGCAAGGCCTCTGAGTCAGATACCATCTTCATAGCCTACCGTAGCCACTCCCATCAGCTTTGTCTCCTTTATTTATAGTTAGTAAATCCATGAGTTGCTCTATTTCCTGAAAAGCATGATCCTTAAAAACCAAAAAGTAAATCCTACCTGTCTTTATTTACTGACCATACAAAGACAATTACTTGCATTTTCATTGTAATGACAATCCAGTTTTTCCAAAACCATTAGCATTAGTCAGGAAATTAGTCAGCCCTTGAGACACCTATACACACTCTGTCAATATTTTTAAGCACTAATTGGGTCAATATTTCAGGGTCAGTGAAGGTTCATTTCCTATTGTAGTTAGTCAGAAACATGAAAGCCTCAATCATTCGAGGTTCTTTTTTTTTTTTTTTTTGTATCTCTTCTCATTTCATCCATTAGGTCATTAAGTGGCTCTTTACAATCTACTCCCACCAGCTAACAATAAATATTCAAGAACAGGCCTAACTCAGACTACACTAGTAATACAGATTTGGATTAAAATGCAGTAAAACACTTGTGGATCATAAAATATTTAACAGAGAGAAGTTTACTCAATAATAAAAAGGATAAATAAGAATACAATATTGATTCAGGTGGCTCCCCTCTGTCTCAACATCTGTCTAAGTAGTTTCAGCCAATCAGGAAATTATGTGGATTTTCATGGAAGTGGGATACCACACCAACAATTTAAGTACTAATCCATGAAATCAATTAAATCCTGAATACAATTATTTTGCTCCTTTAAAGAGAAAGCGATTCAACCTATGTGAAACACATATTGACCCTACTATAATAACAAAGTATCTAACAAAGAAATAGAAAGCAATGGAATTGTTCCTAAAACTCCTTCCCAAAGAATACTACCAGATAATTACTCAGGGTGGAAAGGCAACAAATACATATAGAACTGACCTTTCCAGATAAGGAAGGGCTCAGCAGGCTTTCTATCTTACATCATGGATAGAATAAATCAAACAACAATTATTTTAAAAAATGTACAAAGCAAGCTATATGTAGGAGAAATACAAAATAATGAACAAAAAGAAAGCTTGGAAATTAAGAGATTGCAGAAGACTTCCTATAAAAGGTGGGATTTTAGTTCAGATTTAAAAGAAGAAGAAGACAGGAGGTCAGTGTCATTGGATCATAAAGTACATCTTGGGGAGTAAGGTATATAATGGTAATGAGAGTTAAAGATCTTTCCTACCCATTAATAGACCTCAGATGGAGCCCATTAAGGGAAACTTGATTAGGAGAGGCTTGTTTTTGTAGGAAGGCTCATACCTTTTGTTAATTTCTAATGAGGTACTCGATCATTAAGATCCTGATGTCTTCAAGTTCTGAAAAGTGTATATATATATATATATATATATATATATATATATATATATACTCTGAGGTGAGGTTTTGCTGTGAGGGTTTACTCTTTGGAAAAAGAGTTGTGTGCCAGATGATGCTCTGCGTAGCCATTAAGAAACCCCCTGGCTTTGAAAACCCAGATGTTGGTGCTTTTTTTTCTAGCAACTGTGTATGTATGTAATGGTCAGAAAGTTGGATCTGTCTGTGGATGTGTGATATATGTATTGCTTATAGTCATAGCGTTAGAAGCCCTGTCTGTTGGTCTTTATTTCTCTGCCTGTATTTTCTCTATTGGTATATGTGATTAAAGATTGTTTACCCCTCAAAAGTTGATTTCCTTTTAGAAAAGCAGATCTAAGATGCTAGCAGCCATCCTGGATGTGTCAGGGTGCTTGCTGCTATAAGGAGTCAGGAAAGGTAGGAAAGAGATAGGTGATAAAAAGTCCGAGGGTTTTGTATTTGATCTTGGAGGCCACAGGAAGTCACTAGAATTTATTAAGTGGGGGAGTTGGCAGGGGGTAGGGAAGAAAGTAGTTATGAGATATGATCAGATGTGTGTTTTGGAAGTCATGTTAGTGGTTGAATGGAGAACTGACTGGAGTGGTGAGATACTTGAGGTAGGCAGATCCCCTAGTGAGCTGTTGCAAAAGTGCAAATGTAAGGTAATTGAGGGCTGTCCTAGAATGATGGCATTATCAGAGGAGAGAAGGGGCATATTCAATGCATGTTGCAAAGATGAAATTAATAGGCAACAGCTTGGATAAGGGGGGTTGAGTGAGAGTGAGGAGTCCAGAATGATTCTTAGATATAAGCCTGAGGGACTAGGAAGATGTTATTGCCCTCTAGAGTAATGGGAAGGTAGGACATGGGGAGGGTTTAGGGGAAAATATAAAAAAATTCTGTTTTCAACATACTGAGTTTAAGATGTTTACTGTATATCTAGTTTGAAAGGTCTGAAAAGCAGTTGGAGATGCAAGATTGGAAGTTAACAGAGATTGGGGTAGAAAATGTCTAATCGAGGATCATCAGCATAGAGATGGTAATTAAATCTGTGGAAGCTTATGATATCTCCAAATAAAGGAACAAAGTAAGAGAAGAGAAGAAGGCTCAGGACAGAAATTTGAGGGATACTTACAATTAAAGGGTACGATCTACAGGAAGATCCAGCCAAGGAGGGTGGGAAGGAGTGGTGAGAGAGGAGAGGTATGAGGAGAATTCCAAGAGAGAAGTGTCCTGAAAGCCTAGAGAGAAGAATGTATCAAGGAGAAGAGAGTGACCAATGTCAAAGGCTGCAGAGAGGTCAAAGAGACTGAAGATTGAGAAAAGGCCATTGAATCTGGCAACTAAGAAATCATTAGTAAGTTTGGAGGCGGGGTTTTGGCGGAATGACAAGTTCAGTATCCTGATTGTAAGGGGTTAAGAAGAGAGTGAGGGCAGAGACAGTGGAGGCTCCCATGGTAGATGGCCCGAAAGACATAGAGGATGATAGAGGGGATGGAAGGATCAAATGAGGGTTCTTTTTTGTTCAAGATCGGGGAGACATGGCCATTTTTGTATACAATAGAAAATGAGCCAGTAGAGAGGAATAGATTGAAAGTAAGTATCAATGGGGATGACAAAGAGGGCAACTCCAGAAAGAGGAAGAAATAATTTTGGATAGTCTCAGTGTCTGCAGGATAAGAATTTATGCTTTTAGGTTTTTAGGTATGACTTTCTTTGAATATCTACCTGTGAAATTCAAGACAGACAAAACCAATGGTAAACATTGAGTTTCTCAAGGAAACACTTTTTAGTTATCACTGCTGAACTAGGAGGCAACCAGGTAGTGCAATAGATAGGGTGCTAGGTCTGGAGTCAGGAAGACTCATCTTCCTGAGTTTAAATCTAGCTTCAGACACAGTAGCTGTGTGATCTGAAGCAAGTTACTTAAGCCCATCTGCCTCATTTCCTCATCTGTAAAATGAGCAGAAGGAGATGGCAAAGCACTCCAGTCTCTTTGCCAAGGAACCTCCAGATGTGGTCACAAAGAATCAGACATGATTGGAAAAAATGAATCAAACAGCTAGAGGGCTGACTGAGGTAGACAGGGTTCCCTAGTGTCTTCAAGTGTTATACCAAAACATATATCTACTATAGCCTCATTTTTTCATGGTAAAAGGATTGAATTTGGAAGCAGAAGATCTACCTATGGCCTTGGGCAAGTCAACTCTCTATACCTCAGTTTCCTCATGAATTAAAGGTGATAATATTTGCCTTACCTACTTTACATTCAAATGATCCATATGCCTTAAAGCAACACGTAAAGGTGAATGACCATCATCCCATTTGGTTCTCCTTCATGGGCAAGGGTTTTCTGCTAATTGTTGAACTGGCTCTCCCCCCAAAAATGTATCTATGACTTACTTTTAAATTTAATCTTCCTTATTAAAATTTTTAAAGAATAGATAATCAACACAACAATAATTCATACCTCAATTTGTAGTATTTTCCTATTTCTGAAACCCAAATTCTCACAATGAAAATTTTACAATTGGATCATGACAGCAGGTAAGAGCTGGTTCCAGCACATATCTGTTTTATTTTTATATTATTTGTTCATTCATTTCTCTATTTATTTACTTATCTAATTATTTCAACTGGAAAGATCTCTCATTAAGTTGTCTATCACAGACACATTTTTAAAGAATATCATTTTTTGGTTTTGTCAAAGTTTGGAGTTTATTGAAATTTTTCAAGATACATGTAAAAATTGTTATTAGATACAGTATTCTCTAAAAGTTTCTTTGGAGTATGTTGTATAATAACTGTTTGTATGAAGGATGAGAGATTTACAGAGAAAGTTCCTTCCTTCTATAGCATTCCCTTGAGAGTACTCAAGTCTTGATGTATACTTGATTTATACTGACATTCCAGGTAAGCATATAAAAGGGGGGAGCTTTACTTCTAGACATTTATGATGGAGGTGCCCACTCCACCTCTTAGAGCAGGCGCTATATCACTTGCCTGGTTTCAACTCAACACATGGAAGCTTGGTGAACATTCTTTTAGACATGAGTGACTAAGGGCCTAGTACTGTGAAGAATGAAGCATTTTCTGGTTAACTCAGGAGCCAGAAGGACCAAGGACAGCAGAGGTGGTGAGTCATAGCTGTGTTCCTATAAAAGGTTCAAGTAAAAAAAACTTGTTTTCTATTCCTGATGGATTCAGAAGGAAGACTATTACTAGCTGCCAGTGGAAAAGAGCAAAGCTACCATATCTCCCACTCATCTTGCAGTAGTCAAAA
The DNA here is from genome assembly GCA_028658325.1 of Potorous gilbertii. NCBI lineage: Eukaryota > Metazoa > Chordata > Mammalia > Diprotodontia > Potoroidae > Potorous > Potorous gilbertii. The sequence goes on from CM053773.1 coordinate 119,706,695, forward strand.
CTCCAGCACTTTGGGGTTATCCAGTCACCCCCTAGGAACCAAACAATCCAATGTGAATGGAAGTTCAGGAAATGATCCCCAAATGAGTTGCTTGGTGGCTTTCTCCCTTCCTCCCTTCTTTTATTCCATCCCTCTCTCCTTTCCTCCCATCTTTCTTTCAATCTTCCTTTCTTTCCATCCATCCTTCCTTCCTCCTTTCTTCCCTCCTTCATTCTTTCCTTCCTTCCTTCTTTCCTCTCTTCCTCTCTGCCTTCTTTTCCTAAATGTTTCTTTGCTGGCTTGTTGTCTTTCTTCCTTTCGTCCTGCTAGGATTATTTCTTTAAGCCGGCAGCTCTATGGGCACTACAAACCCTCTCTGTCAAGAAGGAAGTAGCAAGTAAATGCGCCATTGAGTTTTAGAATGATGAGCTAGTTTATTCACGGGCTTTTTCTTGTCACTCTCTTAATTGTTACAGTCTATATCATGGTACGTTTTACAGCTAAATAAAGTTCAACAACAAAATCATGTCCAACATTAACTCGAGAGCTTGCCTAATGTGTGGGAATTTCAAATGCCAGGAAACTGCTATACTACTTATGAATGCCTTTTTAAATTTGTGGTTTTACTTTCATGATACTAAATCATTGATGTCTGGAGGTAGATGATTTTTGTTGCTGTTCAGTCATTTCAGTCTGATTCTTTGTGACCCCATTTGGGGTTTTCTTAGCAAAGATAATAGAGTAGTTTGTTATTTCTTTTTCCAGCTCATTTTACCGATGAGGAAACTGAGGCAGAGACAAGTGACTTGTCCAAGCTTACATAGCTAGTGAATGTCTTCTGAATTTAAACTCGTCTTCCTGATTACAGGCAGTAATGAGGAGACTCTATATCCATTGCCTAGCTGCCCTATGCATGCTTTTAGAATCATAGAGCCAGAAGGGAATTTAAAGTTCATCTAGTTCAAATACTTTGCTTTATAGATATATATCCTTGCCCAAAGTCACACAGCTAATTGGCCATAAAATTAGGACTGAAGCCCAGGTCCTCTGACTTGGAGGCCCAGGTTCCTTTCCTCTCATCTGACAATTCTGCGTTTGGCTTTACATAGATTATTGCCCAAGTCTTCTTTTGTTGAATGTTAGCTATAACATACACACGTGTGAAATAAAAAGATAGCTTTAGATGCATTTCAGTTTAAATATCAGGATTTTTTTTATAAAGTCAGTTTGGAGAGATTTTTTTTTTTTGCTCTGGGTCCTCATCCTCTGATGACTGAATTTTCTACTTCTACTTCACTCTGCTTGCAAAGTTTCTTGTAATTCTTATGAAGTTCCCTTTGTTTTTACACTAATTCTAGAATCTTTGGAGAGGGGTTTAATTAAATATCTTTTAAGCTCTATTCAGAAGGCAGAGAGGCAAATACATTAAACCAATGAATTTGAAATTATACTTTCTTCCTTGAAACATGACCCAAATTCTTGACTACTTTAGGTTTTAACTGGTTAGAATATACTAGACAAAAGCAGGCATGACTAAAGTTATGGAGAAAGAATTAAGTATTACATTCAAGCTAAAAAAAATAGGTATCTCTATATAGTAATCTGTCCTATATCACCTTGGTCCCTAGAAATAGCCTTCGAAAATTTTAACCACTTGCAGAAAGCATTCAACCCCACCAAATTAATTTCTGAAGTAGCCAAAAGAACTTAACAATTGTCTCTTGGCTGTCTTGCATATGTTGTTATGCTGCACCAAGCAGATTTCCAAGCCTTCACTCTTCAATGGACTCAGCTATCCACAAATTATGGCACAGATCCCATCAGAGGACTTCCAATGGTTTGCTCTTCTGACTTTAAAAAAAATTTACGTTGTCTCAGCTTGTTACTTCTTTCCCTAATACTTCATTAGCTAAGTCAGGAAAAAGTAGATGCAGAAGGAACAGGAGTGCTATCAAGGTAACATGCTCATGGCTTCATGCTGACTTGAATGGAAAAGATTAAAAGTCTCCTCACCCACACTTATAGCACGGATTTGCTACCTCATTAAAATGTGCACAGTAAACAAAGAGAGATTAATTTTTGATTGGTCAGTTCTTTCTCAATGAATATCAAGTTTCATCCAGTCAAAAGTCCATGTCTTCAGCACATGGGTAGCAGACCTGAAATATTTACAAAACGACTTCATATACTACATAGTATACATAGGAAATTGACTCAGAGTTCATTGCATATTCTTATATGAACTGGGATCACGTTTATTCTCTTCCCCATGTTTTCCTTCACTCCCATTATATAGAGGAGATATTTTAACATATTCTGCCTAGATCAGATCTGGAATACAATTTTTTTTCAATTCTTAGTAACAACTTTTATGAAAAAAAAATATTAAAATGGTAGAAGTCATGGAGTAAGGCAATCAAAATTGTCAAGTGTTCTGAATTCACACCACATGAAGATCTACATAACATGAGTATTTTTAGCTTGGATAAGAGAAGACTTAGAACTCATATGGTAACTGTCTTAAAATTTTTTGAGATATAACCACAAAGAAGAAGGGGCAGATTTTTGTTTTTGTTTTGTTTTGTTTTTTTAACCGCAGAAGACAGAACTTGTTATAAGGACAATCTTCCTCATGATTAGAGACAGACTACAGTGGAATGAACTACCAAGGGAAGCAACGGATTACACTTTGTTGGCTCCCTTCAATCAAAAGTAATTGTCAATTATGCTATAGAGAGAATTGTTTTTCATGCATAATGTTGAATATATAAACACCAAGATTCTTTCCAACCCTGATATTCAGTTTCTGAAAATGTTAAATAACAACAAAAGCATTCATTCATGAGAATCAAATATAATTATCATTTTTGTCAAGAGATACAAAAGTTAATTTCATATTTGACAGTTGGTTAATAAAGTATGATCAAATTTCAAATTGAAATGAACTAATTAAGGGGTCATTTTTTCCCATATAAAACAGGTCAGCAGTTAATCTGACAAAGGGTAATACTTTAAAATGTATATCTGTATTTATATTAGCCTAAATTTAAGTTGTAACTGGTTTTCATAATGCTTCAAACAAAATAACAAGAAACTACTGAGATCTACTTCTGGACGTAATGGCTTGATTACATGGTGTATAAAGAAAGTATCATAACTCAAGATTAGTTAGTACAGAACATCTGGTTTCATAAACTTGCCATCTCTTTGAGTCAATAGTTTATCTGGAGAGGGTCATATCTCAGCTTCTTCTGAACCGTATGCAGTATTAAGAGTAAAAGTAAACAAAAGCTTTAACTAGACAAAGGTATTTAAAACAATAGGGATAAATGAATAGGACAGAAAACCTACCTACCACAGAGAAGATGGAATGGGGATAGGTTGTGAAAGAATATAATTAAGCTTTTACTGTATCACTCTAAATGAACAATTTTGAAAGAAATTCTGTTCATTTCATCCATAAACTCAGTTAACATATTGTAATTATTTGCCATGAATACACTGAAATTATGTACCATCTGGAAAATGATTCTTGGTTTGCTTTGAAAATCCGTAAGGTAAGGAAGAGATTTGACACTCAAAAAGATAAAGCATTCTAAGAATTTATTTAATCATAAGATAGTTCTATTAATACAAACTATATGTACTGCATGCCAAAATGAAGCAATAAAACACTACTTAATGGGACTTTATTGTGGACCCAAGACTAAGACAGGTAGTGTGGAACTTGCAAAAGAACTAAAAGAAGCAATCTCTTTTCCCAAGAAACAAAACATTTAATAAATTGTCAGTATAGTATATCACTAATAATAATTCATTTTTGAAGCACTTTTACATTTATAGCATGTTCCTCTTGGTAATGCTGTGAGTTAGTGTATTATTAATCTATTTTACAAATAAGGAAATTGAGGCTTAGAGAGTAGAGTATTTGACCATAGTAACATAGTAAGTGTCACTATATGAATGCATTTGTGATCTCTTTCATGCTTTCTTATCTGGGGTAATTCTTGTCTATGTCCATGCCCATTTAGAAAACTTCAGTGGAAGATCTCTAGTTGCTGTTGTTCGGTATATTTATTTTTGTTTGTTTATTGCATGGATATCAAAAAAAAGGAGCCACATAGGTAAAAAATGCCTACTTGCCCTTATTATGATATGCAATACATTAAACAACAATATGATAGAGCTTATCCATTCCTATGTATACACATATATTGGGTGACTGCCAGTGGACCCCAGTTTTAAGAATATATACAGTGGGTTCTGCCTTGTACTAGCCCAGGGTTGCTTGATGGTCCTGGTCATGATGGTTGATAATAGAGAGGTACTGCCCCCAGTTAAGAGCATGCATGTTTTGTGTTTCCTGTTCACTTGTCATATGGTTAAGCAAACCTTTTAATTGGCTGCTGGGGGAGAATTGATTAGTCATTTAGAAGATATAAATAGGCCAAATCTTTTTCAAGGGAAGAAATGCTACTTGATTCTGGGCAAAGGGAGAGGTGTTTCCTCTCCCTACTTGAGATGCTACATGGCCTGTGAATCCATGGAGCTGCCTTGTATCATCGTTACCATTTCCTGATCTTAGATGAAAGAGCATTGGAGATGTAATGAACAATCTATGCCCTCATGAGCTTCAAAACTTTTAGAAAGGCCACCAAGAGATCCAGCAACCAATTCCAGAAAGGGGCCTGCCCAGACAAATGACCTACTTGACCTAGCCGAATAACAATTCTACCCAACAGCTAGGATTTTGTGACCAGCAAATAAGAGACTGTCCATCTGTTATGCTTCCCTCAATGGACAAACGTGGTGATAAGAATGCTTTATAGTCTTTGCATTAAGTTTTAGTATAACCTTCCCAGAGAATTAGAGGTTTGTAAAGAAAAGAATGTACCCCCAGCACTGGAGATGGTTATACTTTGGTTCTTGCAATATCTTTGCAGTAAACATCAATTTGTAGAAGCTATTTGATGTTAATTATTAATGATATGATGACAGTGAGAAGACACACTCTTGAAACAAATGTTCAAACCAAAAACAGTACCACGCTTACTCAGGGTTACCCCTAGAACTTTAATGGAAATATAGCCATCCATACTTGCATTAATTGCTTATTACTATGCATGTGGGAGAATGACTCAATGCCTCTCTATGCATATAACATAGATGATAAATAGATAGCTAGACAAATGCATAGTACATATACATCTATATGTTGGAAAGAAACTGAAAATAATGAGTTAGACTCAGAATGGGACATGAGCAGAATGTGCTGGATCACCTTCAGGAAATTGCAAAGTTCCTTTAGTGACATATACGTTCTCATATCTTTGTAATGACAATATTCTTCAGGTATTACTATGTAGTTATGAGTCATAGAAAACTATAGACTTCAAAGAACTGAAATTAAAAATATTACCTAAGAGGAATTTGAGGGGTCCATGGTGAGCTTAGGGATCTGTAGCAGATAATGAAAGTGCAGAAATATATGAAAATATATGAAAAAAAAACACAATGCTCTGGTAAGAGTGAGCAATGATTCTGGACACTACATGCATGTGTATATATATATATATATATATATATATATATTATATATATATATATATGTACATACACACACACACATATATATGTGTGTATATATATATATATATATATATATATATATATATATATATATATATACACACACACACACAGAGAAGAGGAGGAAGAGAAAGGAAATATAGTCACCAAGACCCATTGGACACTTTGATAGAACCCTTTGTAGTGACCTTATAGGAAGATATAGGGGAAAAAAGTCACATAGGATGATAGACTTAGATCTAAAAGGCACATTTCAGGTCATCTAGTTCAATTAATGCATTTTACAGATGAGAAAACTTAGGTCCAGGGAGATTAAGTTATGTAGAGCAGGTCAATAGTAAGAGTCAGAAATAAGATTTGAATTGAGATCCTTTGACTCTAGAACCAGCACTCATTACTATGTACCATGGTTGTTGTCCTTTGTTTTCAAGAAGGACCAAAATGACATCAAAGTATGTCCAACTGTGTCTGATCAGACCAGTATGAGCTCAGAATGCTCTGCCACAAATTGGGCACAAATAGTCCACAGGAACATTTGGGATGGATTCTCTAAATTTGTGCATCTCACGTTACTTTTAAGCTACATTAATTCTTCTTTGCTCATAGAGCATAGCACCTTCTCTGATTAGGGATCTGTAGCAGATAATGAAAGTGCAGAAATATATGAAAATATATGAAAAAAAAACACAATGCTCTGGTAAGAGTGAGCAATGATTCTGGACACTACATGTCCTGTACATGGTCCTGTACAATTGTCTCCATTGTCATACAATCAATTCCAAAGTTCTTAAGAAGGGACCTTAAAAGTGTCCCTGTATCACTTTTTCTGACCACCATATGAGTTCTCCATAAAATAGTCTTTTAAGCAAGCATACCTTTGGCTTTTGAACAATGTGACCAGCCCATTAGAGTAGTGCTCTCTGCAGTAGAGTTCCAATGTCTGGCTGTAAAATTCAAGAAAGGATATAGGTGTCTCCTACCCTATCTTGCCAGGTGACTGTAATGTTAATGGAAGGTTAATGGTGGATGGAGAGAAGAGTTAAAGATCTTCCTGGCCTATTAATAGACCTAAGATACCTTATGTTAATTTCTAATGAGGTACTAGGTCATGAGGGTGGTAAGGTCCAGCTCTGAAAAGTACATATATACTCCAAGGTGAGGTTTTACTTTGGGGCTGAATCATTTTCTAAATTTATTCCAATCTTTTCTCTTCCTCCTATTCAATTCTGGTTCTCTGTCAAGATATAGTGGATTCTTAGTATATACATACAAACCCAATGGGTTGTATGTCCAAATGCATGAAATAAACCAAGTGTTATAATTACTTAATCTACTTTTTTTTCTTTGTTCCTTTTATTGATTTTTAGGACATCCTTTTTAGAGCTATCTTAGATCCAGGTGAGGAAGCCTCTAGTGTTTTTCTGCAATCATCACAATGTGACCTGCAAACAGAAAATCTCTGGTAACATGGCATATATAGGTAATTCTTCTTCCATTTAGACTTTCTTAATTAACTTTACAGCACTAATGAGTAATTTTAGTTAGGGCATGTTGATTTTATGTTTCACTTGATATTAACAGTCAAGGAATTCTTTAATAAATATATCTATGAGTCTTGAAGGAACCCAGGGCTTCTAAGAGGTGGATGTAAGAAGGGATTGCATTCCAGGCATGGGAGTTAGTCAGTAAAAAGGCAGGGAGATGGCATATGGAATATTATGTGTGAGGGATAGCAAGTAGACTGATATGGTACTAGACCATAGAGTTACCTATGGGATATCCACTGACATTTCCACTGAGTTCTTGGTAATGCAGCTTAGAGCCAAGGTTAGACAAGATATGAGAATCATAAGACACCTGAACAAAAGAAAAGACAATTATCACATATGTATGCATTGTCCTCCATGAGAACGCAAACTCCTTGAGGGCAGGGACCATTTTTTTGCCTCTTTTTATCACTGGCTTGATTGCTTGTTTATTTGAGGGCAGGCCAAGTTTTTAGTATGTTTAGTCGAGGGTTAAAGAAAAACAGAGCAGTAGCCAACACAGTCAATTTTGCAGATTAAACAATGGGTAGATTGACAGCACTGTTTCACCTTTGTGCTCGCTGTATTTATATTATTTTGTCATTTCACATGACAAGGAGTTGCCCATTGGGTTTCTGTTATAAAACTCTGAAACTATAATCTTCCCTGTAAAGGAGGCATTTCCCTAGGACAAATAAAAGAGATGTGGCCATTCTCAATTTAAAAGCTCTTTCTCTGTTGCTGTTAATTAGAATTCTCTCTTTCCAGACCTACCAGCTGCTCCCACTGGAGTGAATAAACAAATCAACTTTATAAGACCCTTACAAGAGATACTTAGAAAGATGTATTCAAAATTCAGACACAAATCTTTGCAGTGGCATCTCGTTGCAAAATATAAGTGTTTGGTTAGAGAAAAATACTGATTTTTTATTTAACAACATCAGGTAAGAAATAAATTATCCTTCATTGCCCACCCCCTCCACTATGTCAGTATATAAGATCATAATAGGGTCTTAATATTTCATTTCTGTGTTTGCATCTTCAGTGCCTAGTACAGAATTTTACACATACTAAAATACTAGAGTGGTAGTGTGATCTCATTCATGGTGAAGTTCCCTCAAGCTCTGGAGATTACAGATCCATCATCCCTATCAATTTCATCTGAATTTTGTTGATGTCCTCAGATATATTCACAGCAAAGGGTTCATCCAACACACTGCAGGCCTTATTCAATTTCTTTTGATACTCTAATGATGTTATAGGTTGTGGTGTTTTATATATATATATATATATATATATATATATACATGTATACATACATACACACATATATATATTTATATATATATATACAATGGTTATCCATTGCTATCAACCTATCTTCTCTCAAGATCATACATTTCTTTGATGACATCCTTTACTCAAGATCTTCTTCATGATTCCTTGTGAGTTATTTGTTGCAGTCTATTCACATTGCCTTCTCTGTGTATTCATTTTTACTTCTTCTGGCATGGCAGCATTCCATGACTACAAATAATGTAATTCCACTGTTGTGATTATCATAAAGCCTTGCACAAAGTAGGTGCTTAATAAATGTCCAATTTAATTGAATGAGTAGAACTCAGAAAAGGTCAACTATTTTGTCACTGTTTTTAAAGTTCTTTGCAATCCTATGTGATATGAATACCAATAGACATAAAAACTAGAAAATTCCATCAATCAAGGAATCAAAGTATTTATTTCAACTTGCAACTACCTATTCTGTATTTTAACAAGTTTATTATAAAATTTAAAACACTCAAGAATATAAGTAAACAAATAATAACTTCACCAAGGGAGATCATAACTTGTTTAGAATTTACACCCTTAGAGAGTTGCAATCTGCCTTGAGGGCACTACCAAACCATTGGTTCATGAATATTTATCTGCTAGTATATTTGAGAATATTATAATTTATGATTTAATTCTTTTTTAAACAAAGTAGTTTACAGGATCACAAATCTACAGTTAAAAGGGCTCTTGAAAGTGACCTAATTTAGCCCTTTATTTTACAAATTAAGAAACCCAAAGTCAAAGCATTTGCCTCTGGTCATAAAGGAAAAGCTAAAGTGGAAAAGCTGGGGATCAAAATTAAAATTTGTGACTGAATTCAGAATTCTTTCTATTGTGACACAATGTCCCTGTTAGTTCTAAAATCCAATTGATGGAATTTTTTAGTTTTTGTTTCTGATGTTTTATTGTTATACAGACATTGATAAAAATAACGTACTCAACACAAGAAATAGTTGGTTTCTTCTGCATTCGACGAAGACATAACTCAGTCCTGAATCAATACATTTTAGGACACATTTAACAGAGATTAAATGATCATAGAGCTAGGAAATGTGAAATCTGGAAGCTTAACCTTGGTCTTCCTGATTTCAATTCTACCAAAGTTTCTGAACTGCCTTTAAAAGATACTAAACCAAATAGGAAATGTCATTAAATAGACCTACTTATATCTTGATTAGGAAAAAAACAAAAAAATCAAAATACAAACCTTTTATATTTTGATTAGAATTTTTTAAAAATTGATGTAATGCTAATATAAAGTTAATGGTGGGTGGGAGGAAGATTTAATGATCTTTCCCCCACCCCCATTAACAGGCCTCAGGTGAGGCCCATTAAGGGAAACTTGATTAAGAGAGACTTGTTTTGTAGGAAGGTCCACATGTTTTGTTTCTAATGAGGCACTGGGTCGTGCCCTCTGGCTCTGAAAAGTGTATATATACTTTGAGGTGAGGTTTTACTTTGGGCCTTATATTCTTTGGAATAAGATTCACATGCCAGATATAATGGTCAGACAATTGGATCTGCCTGTTGATCTGTGATGTATGTATTGCTTATGATCAGACAGAAACCTTGTCTGTTGATCTTTATCTCTCTGCTTGTATTTTCTCTGCATTTCTCTGTTTTGAATGTAATTAGAAAAGATTGTTGACCCCTCAAAAGTTGTTTTCCTTTTAGAAAAGCATATTGAAGAACCTGTACAGTAGGCCCTCCTGTGTATGCTGGGATACTTGTTGCTACAACTGATAGATAAGGAAATAGAAGTTCCATTAGTAGAGTTAATTGTCCAAAGCCATAAAGTGAGTGAATGGGGAAGGTAGAATTATAGTTCTGCTCTTTTGACTTTGTGTTCCAAAGTCCTTTCCACATCATCCACTACCACATTCTTTAATGTTTATCTTTTAAAAGTAATTCATTTTAAACATTCTAAATATAATGAAAATGATAGTTAATATTTTTAAAGCAATTATTCTGTGCCAAGTACTTTGCTGAGCTCTGTATAGTTATCTCATTGGATCCTCACAACTCTGAGAAGTAGGTTCAGTTATTATCCCTGTTTTACAGATGAGGAAACTAAGTCAGACAGAGGTTAAGTGACTTGCCTGGAGTCACAAAGCTAGTAAGTGTCTGAGATAAAATTTAAACACAGGTTCTCCTGCTTCCAGGACTACCTCTCTTTACAATGTACTTACTATCTGCCTGATCACATTTTATAATTTCTATTCAGATATTTGGTAATGTAGCAGAGTATTAGTATACTATGGTAGAATAATAAATATTAAAAAAAAGAAAGTGTTCACATTTAAATAAATGACTACAAAGTATATCCACAATTCACAAATCCCAAGTGCCTAAATAAAATCCTTGATCCTACCAAAATCATAGAGAAGCAGAATTGCAGAGTGTCCCTCAGATATAGTTAGGAAGATCTGAGTTCAAGTTCCCCTTTTGCCACATATGAGCTGTATGACCTTCAACGAGTCATTAATGCCTCTAAGTCCATCTAAGCATCTTAGATCACTCTCTAAAATTTTAAATTGTAGAGGACACACAAAACTGCACTGATAGAGGGAGTTACTCATCAAAATGTAAAAGATCACCAAAATCACAAGTCCTCTTCCATATGAGCTATACCTTAAGAACTTTGTGGAATTCTCAAAACTGATCATAGTACTACCTTCCTTCATGGTTTAAATGAAGTATGTTTTTTTTCCCTCCCCGTCAGGAAAGCATAGGAAGAAACAAAGCTATACTATGACTATACTACTACATTTTCAAAGAAAAAAAGAAATCTACCAATCAAGACATACTCAACACACACACATATGTTTTATATACATATATGTATATATACACATACATATTCATTGAGCTAGTTATTAGAAAGTAGCTATTTTGCAGAATCTTTGGGCATTTTATAATTATAGAAACACAAAACATTAAATCACATGTCAAAAGAGGTTGATTAGTGTTTGTAAATCCTTTTCTGAGTTATTTCCATCATAAACCAAATGCTCTCTGGCAAATCAGTTACTCCCTGGGAGTATATTGTCCTCTTTGAGAAGTTGTGCTCTCTCAAACTGTTAAGGGGCCAGCTCAAATTAATCACTTGGAACATAAGGGAGAATGTCAGTATGCAAGGTCTGAAAGAATTACTGCAGCATCTTAAATGTTCAAACTGCTTATGCATCTGGGACAGTATGGTGAAATGTTATTATTGCGACAATTTAATCTAATTCAAGAAACATTTAAGTGCCTACTATGCCTGAGACACTTTGGTATGAACTAGGGATATAAAGATAACTTCAGTGGAGACCTGCTTTCAAGGAGGTTGCAATCTCAGAGGGGTGAAAGTGCAAGGGCCAGATGGGATGACCAAAACATGCATAACTACAATAGAAGGAGGAGTGAGACAAATGCAAAGGGGAGGCTCAGGTCAAGTGATCCAAGACACCAAACCAAAGGAATAGGATCACTTTTCTTACCTATGTACCAAGGCAGGAGTGAATGCAGGTCATTTGGAGGTGAAGAGAAAGATGAAAATGTTAGGAACAGCTTTATGACCTTTGCAACTTTTATCAAAGAAAGGATCTGATGGGATGGCTCTGTGTGTATATGTGTGTGTTTCCCAATTCTGTGGGTCCTCTATTAATATAATTTCCCAGTAATTGAAGCCTATGATCACCTAAGGAGGAACAAAAGGACACTTGGTCATCATGGGTGTATTATAAAACGTTAGAAACCCGAAATTGCACAGAAGAGGGAATAAAAACGATGTCATTAGAGAAACATAGGACAAGATGAGAACAAGGAATCAGTCATCCACCCACACACGCACACCCACACACACACACACACACACACACACAGGAGTTACACACACCTCTCAGCTTGCCTGACTTAAAGGTCGTCTACTATGGTCTTAAAGAAAGGAACAGCAGAATGGGTTCCTGACTAGTTGTGTTGGCTGCTTTCATAGAACAAGACCCATCTCTCCCTTCTCTCTTCTTCTTCCTCAAGAATTCTTTAACTCTCATTACCTCAGTGCCTGAATATTTCAGCTTTCTCCCAAGTTTTCCCACCCCACCCCACTCCCCCATCCTGGGCTGATTTATTTCTCCCCCTCATAAACTAAAGAGAAGAATGCCCAAAACCAGCCACTCTAATCCAGAGGAGGCTACACATTCCACATCAGGAGAACATAAGGCAAGTCCTATGTAGCAGCTTTGGCAGATGCATTCTGGCACATCGATGGACAAGAATTGCATAGCATGGGCAGTTAGAAATGGTTTATAATCTGGCCCCAAATCACAGAGAGCATAGGTCCCTTGGAGACATTAGAAAATATTTCGAGACTTCTATTTGAAAGAGATAGAAGTGTGTGGAATTTAGAGGTGAGAGGATTAAAAGAGGACAGAAGAGATGACAAAGGGTATCAAGATAGATGAAGTTATGGAATAAATAGTGGCCATAACAGTGTGAATATGGATAGCGATGGAACCTGTGATTTCATTGGTGGGGGAAGTACTGGCTGAAGAAAATCTTTCTACCAATGCAGGTTATGGCTTAGGTGAAGATCCAGCAAAAAAGAAGAAAGGGGTGAATAACATCATGAAAACTTGGAGAGAACACAGTATTAAGAAGAGTGTTATAGACAGTGTCAAAAGATGCAGATAAGTCAGGAAAGATAAGGACTACGAAAAAAGCCATTAAATTTGTCAAATGAAAAGTCCTAACTTTGGAAAGACCAGTTTTAGATAAATGATTAGGTCAGAAATCATACCCTAGAAAGTTAAAAAAAATGTAATAGGAAAAGAAGTGGAGACTTTCTCAAGGAATTTGGCCATAAAAAAGAGGAAAGACACAGGAAAATAGATGCAAGGATGGATGGATTAATAAGGAATTGTTCTGTTTTATTTTTTGAGGATGAAAGAAACATATCTTTAGGCTGCCAACAAGGAGAGATTGAAGGTAAATGAGAAAATTGGAATTATAGAGAGGGAAATGTTCTGGACAAAAGAAGATAGAATGAGATAATTTTTGCAGGTAGAGAGGGGAAAGTTACTTCTGCATGTGAGACAGTGGTGTAGGAGGAGAGTCGTAGCTGGCAGTTTAGTGATATGTAGTAAAGAAGAGGGGAAAGGGGGAGTTCTCAGTGAATTGCCTCATTTTTTCCAGCAAAATATAAAGAAATGTTCTCAGTTGAGAGACTAGAGGGGCAGGAAGCCATGGGAAATTTGAGATTTCAAAAAGTCAGTTGTGAGTCAGATTGTGGTAATCATGAGATATAAAAGAATTGACCTTGCATCAGTGAAAGCCCAATTGAGGTTATATACTATAAAGGTGCAGTGGACACAGTCAGCATGATTTTGCTATTTTTTTCACCAGAATATGAGTAAGAACAGAAGTGGGTAGTGGAAATTGTCTAAGGTTGAGGTTTGGTTGAACATTACAGTGATATTTTAACGGGGCCAAGGATTCAATAGCAGAGGACAATAGAGCATTGAACTGGTTCAGCAAAGCGTCAAGATCAGAAAGGGAGGAGGGTGTAACTAGTTCAGGAGAAATAACTCAGGAGATAAGGGATTGGAGGTCACAAATGGGGCAAAGAACACAATTTCAGGGGCCAAGAAGGAAAGGGCAGAATGATAATAGATTGTCACCAGAGAAGGGACATTGAGAATTCATGAAGGTGGAAGTGTTACATTTGTGGATGATGGCAAGATAAAAGATGTGTTTATGTGCAGTAAAGGTGAGGTTGAGGAGTAGGTTATTGGAAAGGATTGAGTTGAGGTCTGGGATATGAGGATGCTTGAAGGAGTCTAAATATGTATGTTGAAGTCCCAAAATGAAGGCAGAAGTTGAAGAAGACAGAAAGATTGGCAGTCAGGCTGAACTCAAAGGAAAGAAGGGGCATGAATTGGAGGTCTGTAGATGATAGCTACAAAGAGCTTTTGATTAAGTGACTTGCCCATTGTCACACCAACTATATCAGAGGTAAGACGACACAAGGTCTCCCTATACTGAATTTCATAAGCTACTGTGATATAGACTTACTTGTATTATTTACAGGAAATAGTGGCTGGAGAAGGAGTGGTCGTGTCTCTCTCTGGGTCTCTGTTACAGAAATATCACTAACTAGGAAAAGAATGATTGACAGACTAGCCCTAAAATAATGCCTAGGACAGTGGAAGTCATGTGGGCAGGATCTCATTAAAGTGTTTGAATTATTTTATTTTGATTTATGTTATTGGGCTTCAGTTATACAAACATAAAAATAAATAAATAAATGATGAAATGATTGTTTCCTGAAGGCTAAAAACCGTTTCAGGCTTTTTAGCTACTGCATGAGCTATTCTCGTCTTTTCAGCCACGTTGATTGTTGGGATGTTCTTAAAAAAAAAAAAAAGGACCAATACTGCAATGCTGTCCTCAAGTATGTGACCACATACCCTAGTGAACTTGGAGGGCTTTGCCACGTATATCTGAGAACAGGATTTGGCTGGGAAGATACTAATTAAGGGTTAAGAGCCTAAAGAATGTGAATCTGCATGAAGGAAACCACATTCTACCCCCCTTCACAACTCCATATTTACCACCGCAGCATACCTTGTCATCTAGTTGTGGTTTTAGAAGGTTCTAAAAACCTAGGAATAAAAGATACTCTAGCTATTAAATGCTTCTGGAAGAAATGGGGGAAAAAATACTCCACCCTTTCTTAGCTTTTCTTTTTTTTCATCCTTTCTCAATGCCATTTCTTTGGATGAGTGTAAAATCTACAGGAGTCTTCCTAGATAGAAATGTCAGCCAGCTTTGAGACCTAGTGAGTTAGGCCAGGCAAATCAAAGCATTGGGCACCTAATAATTCTCTGCTTCACCTGCACACACAGGGAAGGTTTAGACAACAAAATAGCTCCTCTTGCCAATCTTGTGGGGACAGCAATGGAAGCTCTTGGTGTATTTAAGTATCAGGCTACTACTGTTAATTTCATCCTTAGAAGCTATGAGGAAATGTGAATCGAGGAATTAAAGCTCTCTTTCCTAAATACCATTCCAGAGGAGTGCCATGGCATGAAACACATATGCACATATACACACATGTATATAATTATACACACACAAAAATGAAATGTGAGGGATAGACCCAAAGCCAATGTGGGAGACACTGACTAGAAAGCAGGGACATTCTGACAGACTTCCCTATAGCTGTTCTCAGGTCTGTCAGAATAATCCAAGTGGACATAGTCTGAGTCTGTGTAGATGTTCCCTTTGATTTAGTAGAGGACTAAATGATTTACCAAAGAAGCCATTCATGCAAGACAAGAATAAACGGTCCTCTCAATAGCCCATAGCATTGTAACACCTTTGACTTTGCCCGAGTCTTTGCTCTTTGGGGAAATGCCAATTTTCCAAAGAGGAGAGTTAAGTTGCTAAGGAGATTGTCAGCTTTTTTTCAAGGATGGGAAAGTGTATGTAGGACTATAGAACAAATGGCTGAATTTATTTAATGTTGTATGGACTTTTCTTTTCTAGCTTTTCGTCTTAGGGGAACTGCCTTTTTTGTAAGGGAATGTCTCAGTACTGAGTTCACTTCAGGTTCTGATATATATCTCCTTATCTTACCTAAGAGATGATTCAGATGTCACCTCCTCCTTGAAGACTAGTCCCCTTCCATTCAGTTGGAGAAGAGCCCTCATTCAATTCAGTTCAACAAAGCATGTTTTTAAAATGCTTGCTATGAGCCAGGTGCCATGCAAGGTACCGGGACAAGAAAAGTTGAAGTAATCCCAAGCCAGTTTGTTTAGCTTCTATGAAATCTTAAAATTCTATTTTGTATTATATTTAATTGGGTAATAATCTTAGGCTCCTACGAATCTGAAAAAAGCCCCCCTTTATTAATATGCAAGATTCAGTTTTCACCTTTGAATCCCCAGCTCTTAGCACTGTGGCTTGCAGAGATTAGGGATGTTGTTAAAATCGAATTAAGATAAAATATGTGAAGTGCTTACTTTAAAGCATTATAGAGATGTCATTTATCTAATGATGATGATGATGATGATGCTTCTACCTCCTATTCAATAAATTCCATGGTCTCCCTATTACCTCCAGGGTCAAATACAAAATGATCCATTTGGCATTCAAAGTCCTTCATCACTTAGCTCCTTCTATTTACAATCTTCTTATAATTTTCTTCCTGACAATTTTTTCTTTGATCTAGTGGCACTGGCCTCTTGCTTGTTTCAGGAACAAGTGTTCCATCTCTCAACTCCCAGAATTTTCTCTGGATGTCCCTCATGCCTGGAATACTCTCCCTTCTTCACTGCACTTGCTGACCTCCCCGGCTTCCTTTAAGTCCAACTAAAATCCCATCTTTTACTAGACGCCCTCTGCAACCTCTCTTAACTCTAGTACCTTCATTCTGTTAATTATTTCCTATTTATCCTATAATATAGATTAATTTATATGTATTTGTTCCTCATTAGATTTTAAGTTTGTTGAGGACAAGGACTGTCTGCCCTGTATCTAGCACATAGAAAGCACTTGATAAATGTTTATTGATTAACTGAAACAATCTTCATCGTTATTATAGGGTCATGGATTTAGATCTGGAAGAGAGCTTGGAAGTTTCTAGTCCAAGTGCAGTCGTGAGATATGAAGTAAGTGAACTTAGGTAACAGGGGGTAACTGATATTTTCTTCCAAGAAATTCAGTGCTATATCACCTGCACTAAAACTAATTAGAAAATGTTTGTTGGGATTGCATTGAATTGAAGTGTATCTGGCTTTTCCACAGTAAAGGAACTGAACATTTAACCATTAATATTTCTCTTCTCCAAGCAGAGTGAAAGAATGGAAATTGGCAAACAATTTTTGGGTTCTTTTGTGAGACTACAAAGCGTTGGAATGTTATTTTGTGTCTCTTTGATTAGTAATACAATTTTATATGTTTGCCAGAGCATGTGTATGTATCTTTGCACAAGTCCATGTGTGCACAAGCGTGTTTGTATAGTCAGAAAAAGAAAAGGAAGTTATTTAACAAAAAATATGCCTTTCCGTCTGCTTATAATATATATATATATATATATATATATATATATATATATATATATATATATATATATAGGTATATTTGGAAAAAGTCCTAAATTTTCAGTAAAACGATATGAATATTAACTTTTATGCCTGGGTCTTTCTGGATCCTTCCTAGTCTTAGTGCTTTCCCTGTATTGTTTATCTCCAATTTGTCCTGTGTATATCTTGTTTGCACATAGCTGTTTGAATTTGTCTCTTCTCATCAGAATTGGGAATCTTTCCGGGAGCAAGAATTATCTTTTTCCTTTCTTTTTCTCCCCATTGTTTAGCAGTGTACCTAACATATAGGAGGTGCTTAATAAATATTTATTGACTAACTGACACTATTTGTGTGATCCCCAGCTAATCTTTTATTATTTCAGCTTTGGTTTCCCTGTCTATAAATGAAGTTAATAATGTCTCTCAAGCTTACTGTGAGGAACAATAGAGATAATGCCTATAAAGTATTTTGTACATCTTAGAATGATAGATAAATATTCAAGATTATAATCAATCAAACAAATATTTTGTTAACTACCCACTATGTGCTATACACTGTCCTAAGTATTGGTACCATACTTGCAAAGAATGAAACAGTTTGTTATAGCAGTTGTTTGTGAGGTCTGGATTTCAGAGTGGCTTGAGCTTGAGCCTCCTCTCAGAGAACCACCAAAAGCTGTGAATCTTCAATTAATATGTTCATTTATCCATGTGACTTATTTCAGTTTATATTGGTATGGGGAGGCTCATATACCAAGAAAAAATGTCAATGATGGCATGGATAGAATGAAACTGACCCTATGTATTCAGACACCTCTTCAACCCATGTAATTCTACAGAGATAAGTTTAAATTACTTCCAAACCTCTGAGGACTGTTCCCTGAAATCAATCATTCCACTTTAATTGACCTTGAAGTACTTTCACTTTACAACTGATCTTTAGGTTCCTGAATTAACATCATTTTCTACCCCTTGCAAGTAAAGGGACATCTTTCCCTCCCTCCAGCCTGTGGCACATGTGAAATGGGCAACTTTGGAGTCAAGTTTATCATCTCCAGCTTATCTTTGGGTCCCATTTACTATTTCAGTTGGGACTTCCCCATAGTTACAATCTCTAGCTCATACTCTCGTACGTGTAGGGAAATCTCGGGTTCACTGTTGAACCATGAGTTACTACTACTCTATCACCCATAGTCAAATAAACAATCACTCACTCTGTCATAATAAGTAGTGCTAACATAAACAGCTCAGATGCAACTTCTCCTACTTTCAGTTGAGCAATGAAAACAGTCTGAGTGACCTGCTATTCTTAGGCCTCCAAACAAACAAGCCCAGTTCTTTGCTTCTATACCATATATGTATTCATAGGATAATATAAAAAATTGACAATCTTTCCAAACATTTAAATACACCCTAACTTTCCATCGTTCAAGCAATGTGAAGGAATTAGAATGTGGTTATTACCCAATTAGTACGTCAAAGAACAACCTTCTTTCTCAAGCACTTCCATCACCTTGCAGTCTTACTCCTCAAAATTGTCCATATCCTTAAATGAAAAAAAATATATATATATACGTATATATATACACATTGATATACATTGATATATGTGCAAATATACATATATGTGTGTGAATATATATATACATATATACAACCATATAGATGTATACAAACATATCCATATAACACACATATATATACATACACATATGTATGTGTGTGTGTGTGTGTGTGTGTGTGTGTGTGTGTATATATATTAAAGTGACAGAATTGTGTGTGTAATAGCACCTACTATTTGCAAGCAAGTGTGCCAGATGTTGGGAATGCAAATGCAAAGGTGTTCAAACCCTGCCCTCAAAACGTTTATGCTCTACCACCATATCACTCCTGAAAAGACTTTTTTAAAAAGGCATCTTCAACTCCCACTACTCTTTTAATATTTTTTAAACTCATTTTTATATAGTTTTGTATGGTTTTTAAAAAGTTTTACATATGTTATCTGATTTTACTGTATGATAGTGTAGTGAGACAGCTGATATCATCTATATTTCTAAGATGAGGAAACAGGCCCAGATAGCTTAAGTGAAATCAAGTCAAGTCAACAATCATTTGTTAAGTGTCTACTGTATTCCTGGCACTGTACAAAATTCCAAAAATACAAATCAGCCCCTATTCTCAAGGAACTCGCTGTGGGGAGAGCAACATTATCTCGGTGGGGAGAGACAACAGCCAAACGACTATGTACAGAGAAGATATAGAGAGAATAAATTGAAGACAGTTTTTGTTTTTTTTTAAGACACCAGCATTAAAGGGGACTCAAAAAGTCTCCTTGTAAAAAGCAGAATTTTAGTTGGGACTTGAAATCAAGGAACTCAGGAGGTAAAGGTGAGGAAGGAGAGAATTCTACAAATTGGAGACAGTCAATGAAAATCTCCAGAGTTGAGAGATGAAATGTTTTCTTCAAGGAATGGCAACTTGGCCAGTGTCACTGGATTTTACAAAGTTTGGAGAGGAAAAGGGCATGAGAAAACAGAAAACGTAGAAAGGAATTATGTTCTAAAGGTATTTCAAAACCAAGCAGGATTTCATAGTGGATTATTTAAGTAAGAGGGAGCCACTTGATTTGACTGAAAATGGGGTGTTACGGTCATACCTACATTTTAGGGACGTCAGAAGATGGACCAGAACAGGGAGAGAATTGAGGCAGAGAGACAAACCAAATGGCTACAGTGATAGGCCAGGATTGAGGCAATGAAAACCTGTGCTAGGGTGGTGTCTATGTCAGAAAAGAAAAATATTTGGTAAAATATGAGACTTGGCCATAGTCACACAGTCAGTAAAAGTCAGTGGTAAGACTAGATGTCAGGTTCTTCCTGATCCCACATCTAACATTCTTTCCACTCTATAACCCTTCTCTCTTTTTCATCACTTCAATCAAATCGTTTGAAAATTTGTACAGATTTGTTGTTATCTCATTGATGATTTTCCTTTCATTCAGCCTGATTTAAGAATCTCTAAGGTAAGAACTGGCCTATTCTATCATCAGAAATCCTCTATCACCCTGATAACTGAAACACCTTCCTAGTGTAGGCATAGCTAAGTTTTTATACTTCTCAAAGGGTTCCCAAGCTCATAACAGGACTTAAATGATGGCATAATGGACCAAAGAGAACTGCTTAACCCATGGGAGGTCCTCTGGAATGTTCTTCAATCTAGTCTAGTCCACAAACACTGGAGAAATCCACTGATTCCAGGGAGCTGGAATTCTTCCTGCAGAGGGATGGCATGTGACTGGAAAAATCTTTGGGTCTTAAATTAAACCAAGTATTTCCTTTGGAGAATTTTTATTTATTATTATTATTTATAAAGGAACATATGCTTGCTTTCTGTTAAAATATAATACAAACTTTCATTCCTTCCCCATATTCCTCTGACTCAGTACAAGTTAACTTTGAAAATATACAGCATATACTGCAACAGAAAGGCATTACAATATAAATAGAAGCATAAAGATCAGTTTCATATTGTTTTCCCACCTTTCTAGTGAAGAATGAGGCCACATTTGAAGAGATACTACAATTCTCTTTGGGAATGCATTATTGTTAAGCTAAATGAAAATTTATTTTGAAAGACATTCCTTTATTAACCAATCAGCCTACTAATCAACATTTATTAAGCTCCTTCTATATGCCAGGTACTGTACTTAAAGAACTGGGGACATGAGAATCAGGAGACCTAAGAATTCAGATCTCAAATCAGTCCATACCTTGCTCCGTAGCCTTGGAGTCATTTCATGTTAAGTGTTAGGACAGATGATTACTATTAGGTCCTTTCCCATTCAAAAATTCTATACTCAAGTAATTGTATTTAATGAGTGAACAATCTAACTTGCCAGCTGATTATATACAACCTCTCAAACAGTAGTCTTTTTCAAAGGTGAAAATATGTAAGCATGAATGTAATAGAATTCTCATATGTCAAAAGAAGTGAAATGTTATGCAATAGTAGGTGAAACCAGCTTGTATCAGTACATAAGTGCCTGTTGTAAAATTTTCATTGTGAGAATTGACACATCAGAAATTGGCAAACATTACAAATCATAGCTTGTCCTATTATTTTGTTTTTTGTCTAGGCTTAAAGAAGCAATACAGAAAATAACAATAGTGTAGATTAAACTTAAAAGTGGTCGTGTGTGTGTATAAACACATATATGCTTATGTGTATATAAGTATATATGTGCACATACAGTCATGTATATACCATGTGTGTACATATACACATACACACTCATGAAAGACATTTTTTAAGCATTTACTAGCCAACCACTTAATATGGGAAATAAACAAAACTCGAGAAGGCTAACTTGCAGAAGCTCATACACAGCAAAGTGCGGATATGCAGAAAAATGAGATATATAATGGCTACCATAATATAAATGAGCATGTAGCCAAACCTTGATTAAATGCAGTGATCCATCTGGATCCAGCAGGATAGATAACAAAGAACTTTTCCCTCCTCTCAGTGAAGAAATGGGTGACTTTAGATGCAGACTGTGACATATATAGCCAGATATGGCTGCTATGCTGATTTTATTTAACTTTGAGAAGTTTCATAGAGATCAGAGATTTAGATCAGGAAGAGACCTGTCAAGGCCAATGAATCCAACCCCTCCTTTAGTACAGATGAAGAAGTAAGACGCAGACATTAGGCAATTTGCGCAAAATCACAGAAGTATAAATGATAGAACTAGAATCTGAACCCAGGTCTTTGACTCCAAATTTAACAGTTAGGGAGAATAGGAGAAGAGTATACTTAGGGAAATGATTGGCATTAAAAACATCAATGAGACTATCTAAAAATATGATTTTATTGATTATTATTTTAAATCACCATAGTTTTCCCTAATATTCCCTCAAATTCTTAAAAAATTAGTCTTTTTAAAGACACAAAAAAGGAAAAGAAAAGAATTAACATAACTGACCATTACATCAAAAAATTCTGAAAATATATTTCATATTAAATACCTGAGACTTTCCATTTCTATAAAGGTGTGGAGTGGGAGTATCTTCTTTTATTTCTTAAGGTGAGCAATGCTTGTTCTTTTTAATTTTGTAATCAATAAAAACAAAAAATTAAAGACAAATGATGTCTCAGGGACATAAAATAAAATTCTTCACAGAAAGAATAATAATTTACATTTGTTTTACAAAACACTGACAAAATGTGTTGGTTATTTAGTTTGCTTAAATATTGGTGATAGCACATTTCCTCTCAAGCTCTAGTTCTCCATCCCATATACCCTATTATACAATGTTCCACAGGTGAGAGGAAAAGGAAATTAGTTACTATTTCAAAATACTACTTGCCAGGAGTAATTTTTTTTTCCAGAGACACTCAATTCCCAGGAATGCCATGAATCAAATTATGACTTGAGCTGTGTTTCCTAATTCCCTTTTCAGAAATAAAAAACCAAGCCAGTCTCAAATTCCCATCATCAGACTATACACTTAGGGGAACCAGCCTTTTCATGATTTGTACTGTTAGGGAAAGGTGCTCCCACATTCATATATAGCCCCTTGTTTTCTGTGTTGTTTGATTTCATACTTCTCTACCGTGGGAGGCAACTGACTCTCCTGACATATGGAATGGGTTGGTCTCCTGAATCACCGTAGCTTAGTTTAACTTTTAAATCCATCGATCTGAGGTAATTAAAGTGACTTGTCCTATGCCTTTCAGACTCAAAACCGTTTGACTTCAGAGCCTGATTTTCTTGGATTCCTTTAACAAATGAAAAAAAAAAGAAAAGTTATTTTAGAAAATGAAGATAACCCTATGTTCAAAGTGACTTAAAATGTTACTTGTTCTGAATCGACAACAAAATCAGTTGGTTGTGATCAGAACCACATTTTCAATCCTATGCATTGGTGATGTTGCTGCATCTTTTTTACATTTGAGAGGAAAATAATAAGGAACTTGACCTTTTATTTCAAATGTGTATTGCTCTAAATAAGGCACAGTGTATCACACAGATAAGCTGCTTGATTTAACATCCATTAATAAAAGTGGGGAACTTTTGAAGGCAGATCAAGGTTTTAAGCAAAGAATAAATTCAGCTTGGAATGGAAGGTGAAATTCACTGTTGGAATTAGCCCCACGCTTAGCTTGGTATAGCCAGTAATAAATATTCATTCTATCGCAGAATCCTAGAATGTTAACTTGGACAGGTTCTTAGGCACTGTTTATTGCAAATTCCTTCTCACATTCCACATTCCAAAAATATTAGCCTATTTACTGTTTCTCATGAAAGACAATACATCTCCCATCTCTGTTGCCTCTGCATTGGCTGTTCTTATGATTGGAATACATTCTCATTTTATCTATGACTCAGAATTCCTCAATTTCTTCAAAACTCAGTTCAAATGCCATCTCCATGAAACCTTGCTGATCTCCCCAGGTGTTCGTGTCTCCACTTCAAATCACATTGCACTTATTTACTGTATATTTATATATGTATGAAATTGTGTCCCCCAACAGAATATAAACTGTCTAAAGGCAATGAAAATTTAACTTTTATCTTTTTGTCTCCAATGTCTAGCACTATGCCTGGCATAAATGTCTATGTATGTTTATTATGTGCTTACTTATCTTGGAAATCCATATCAGAAAAACGTTATTAGAAGTTTCATTTTTCCTATTTGACCACTTTCCTTCTTTATCTAGGTGCATTTTTTGCTGCAGAAGCTTTTTAGTGTCAAGTGATAAAGGTTATCTGTTTTACTTGTTATAATTGCCTCTATTTGTTGTTTTTTTAAGAATATACCTTCTACCCATACTGTGAGATGTGATGTTTTTATGATTTCCCTTTTTTTCCCTTAATCTAGATCTTTTCTTTTTCCCAGTGAATTTTTGCTATTAATATATGAAGTTCCATAAAGTATTGTATTGGTATTTTGATTGATATGGCATTAAAAGTATGCATTAATTTTGGCAACATTATCATTTTTATTATATTGTCATGAGCTACTTATGATCACTGAATATTTCTCCAACTATTTAGCTGGTTCTTTATTTCTTTAAGGAGCACTTTGTAACTGGATCAATATATGTCTCTTTTTTGTGTGTGCTTTGGTAGATCTATCTACAGAAATTTTATACTTCTTCATACTTCTTTAGAATGAAATTTCCCTTTCTATTGTTGCTTCTTGTGCTTTGCTATCATTACACAAAAATGCGGTTGATTTTTCGACTTGTTTTATAGCCTGTAATTTTGATAAGCTATTGCCTCACTTTGTTCACTGTTTGGATTCTGTTATTATACTGAATGTATTATCATCAAAGAGCAGACAGTTTTATATCTTTCTTATCTATCTTTATGCTCTCAATTTCTTTCTCTTTTCTCATTACTTTTATTAATATTTTCAGAAATGTATCAATTGTTATTGGGGAGAGAGGAATATTTGCTCTACTTCTTTATTTATTGGAAAAGGTAACATTACATCCTCATTGCATAAGATCATGATGGTTGCTTTTTGTTTTATATAGATGCTTTTTATAATACCAAAAATGGTCCTACTATACTTTTTACTTTGGAGAGTTTTTAGTATTAAAGAATACTGTATATTATTCAAAGACTTTTTCTGAATATATTGAGATAATTATGTGGTTTTGGAAGTTTGGGTTTTTACAATGATTAATTATGCTCCTAGTTTTCCTAGTGTTGAATCATCATTGTATCCTTAGATTAAATACTACTTGGTCATAGTGAGTAGTTTCTTAGATAAATTGTGGTAATCTGAGAGTATTTTGTTTAAAATGTTTAAGTCAATGTTCAATAATGGTATTGACCTACACAGTTATCCCTTCCACGTCATGATTTTATTCATCATGGCTTCAATATGCTGCAGGTTGACCTAAGAAATTAAATGGAAATTTTTGGGGAGTTTTGTGAAAGCTACACACAAAGGCCAGCAGATAACAGAAAATGTTAAGAAAGACATAAATATAGCATTATATCATATAAACATATCTTATATGCACATTCCATTATGATTCTATTTATACCATAAATGCCATAATAATTCAGCCTTCTTCTCTGGTATGAAGAGAGGTCCAATAAATTTTACATGGATTTTCCAGATCATGGGGACACCATGTCCCTAACTCCCATGATGTAGACAGAGCAACTGTAGTTTTATTTCTATATTTTATCTTTCCCTGGTAAAGTAATAGAACTATATTTGTTTCATAAAAATATTCTAATAGGCTTCTTTCTCAAATTTTGAGAATAATTTGTTAAGTATATGCACTACCTATTCCTTAAAATTTGATAGAATTCTCCTGTTCATCATGTCCACAGGTTGCCTCCCTGCCTTTGGTAGTTCCTTTACAGCTACATTTATTTCTTTTTCTGAGATTATGTTATTTAACATTTCTAATAGTTTTCTGTTGGTATTTCTTTTTGAAAGTAATTTTTATTTTGTGTTCTCAATTTTATTAGTATATAACTATTCATATTTTCTAATTATTGTTATTTCTTCTGCTTTTATGATGATTTCCTTTTGTTCATTTGCTATTTCATTGATCTGATTTTCTGTTTTCTTCTATTTCTTCAGATTAATTAAGGATTTGTCAAATTTATCAGTCTTTTCAAACAAATGATTTTGATTTTGATTTATCATTTCTACAGATGTTTTATTTTTTAAATGATTATTCCTCTCATTTTTCATATTTCATTTTTGTGCTTATATTAGTTTTTTTATTTGTTGGATTTTAATTATTTTAAATGAACATTCATTTTATTAATACCTTCTTTTTCTATTTATTACTATTTTACAGTTATTATTTTTCTCCCCTGAGAACTGCCTTAACTGAAATTTTAGTATGTTGTTTCACCACTACAGTTTTCTTTTACATAATTATTAAATTTTTCTCTGATTTGTTCTTTGATCTACTCATTATTTAGAATTTTGTTGTTACATTTTTATTTGAGATTGTATCTTTCATTTGTAATGCCTGAATTAACTTCTATTTTCATTGCATTATGGTCAATAAAGGATGTATTAGTTGTGTGTGTGTGTGTGTGTGTGCCGCATTTCATTTGTTTGCAATCTTCCATGATATCATATATGGTTAATTTTTGTAAAAGTTCCATTTGGCATACAGAAATATTTTTGCTGTCCCATTTATAATTCAGCATATTGAAGTCATCTCTCGTTGGGTTTATTACATATTTCTTTTGGTAGTGCATATAATGTTTCATTTTTGAATTTTGATGCTAAGGCATTTGGAGTATATAAGTTTATTACTGATATTATTTTGTTGCCTATGGTTTCTTTCAGCACTATATAGTTTCCTTGTATATCTCTTTTTTATATTTTTTGAATGTTTTTTGCCTTGTCAGATAGCATGACTGAAATCCAGGCTCTTGTGGATATACTTGATACATAGTCATTTTTTTCCACCTCAGTTTTCTTCTTGTATGTCTTTTCTTACATGCTTCTTATAAACATTAGATTAGTGGATTTTGATTCTTTTCTTATCCATTCAGTTTTTCTTTTTTTATTTTATTGGATTTTTATTCCATTCACATTTAAAACTGTAAGAGTAAGGTTTATCTTTTCTTTTATCTTTTTCTAATACTGATTTTTTGAGTTATAATTTTTCACCTGTTCTGCTACAGTATTATCTTCCTTCATTTACCTTAATATTTTTAAGGTAGCCTTTCTCATATCCCATTAATCCCATTTACCTCCCTCCTAGAACATTGACAACTATTGCTGGTGTCAGAGTGGACATTGCCCTGTTGTCAGGTCTCTCACCCAGAACACAGAACATCTATGATTATGTAACCATCACTAATCTATACCCTTTCCTGTCATGGTTTCCCCTTCATTTATCTCCAAATCTTCTCCATGAGTCCATACTCTTCTATTCATTCTCCCAAGTGCCAGTTGTCCCCAATTATTCCACCTCCACTCCTCCTGAGGTAGAACTAGTAGACTTTTCCTCCAGGGGATATTTAGTACAAGGTCTTCATCTCCCTTCACAGACCATTTCTCACAGACTCATAGGAGCACTCGTCAGTGGAGCTTCCTTTTACTGATAAAGCAAGGTCTCCTTCCTTTACTTATGGTAGTATTTCCCTTCTCAAGATATTTTTACATAATTGAAGGAAATGCTAAAGTGCAGTTAGATATTTATTGAAAGAAATGTATTTCTTTTCTTGCAAGTTGATGAATTTTCTTAAGTCTATCCTCAAACTCCTCATAAGAATTTGTACTCCATGTTAAAAACCCATGTTAAAAACCTCTTGTCTTTGCTGAAACTGATGGGGAAATAAAACAATGCATAAGGATGCTGTCCTTATACTGACTGATGACAGCTAAGGTTGCAATGGGAGACCAGTGATTAGGGAACTATTGAGAAGCTCTTCAATTGGATCCACTCAGTTGTTAGAAACTTTATTACTTTTACTAAAAAAGCCAAACCAGATAAAATAAGATGAGGTTGTTTTTGGTTTGTTTGATTTTGCTCATCATGCCCTTACCTTTCTATTCAAATATTTTAAAATGATTACCTAAGAGACAGAGTGATTTGTTGGACTGAGAATTCAGGAGATTTGAACTTTGTACCTAAATCTCAGTGACTTTGTCCAATCTCTTTACCATCTAATTTGATATTTCTTCATCTGTCCAGTGGAAGAGATTATGAATGACTTTGTATTATATTATATAATGCATGAATACAGATTTGTTAAGCATCGACTATGTTGCAGATATTGTTGTGCTAAGTATTCAGAATACAAAATAGAAAATTAAGTTGTGTATATTGCTTCATTTGATTCTCACAACATTCCTTTCATAGACAGGTTAAATATTAGTACTCCCATTCCTTAGACTCAGAAATGTTAAGTAACTTGCCCATGATCGTATAACTAGAATTTAAATCCAGATCTCATGGATTAATTCAGTTCTGGAGTTGAAATAAAAGAATCACAGAATCTTAAAACTGGTAATACTTCTGGTTAAAAACCACCTCTGCAAGATCAAAGATGTGCTATAGTATATAATCAATTAATCAACAAGCATTTAAGTGGTATCTATGTACCAGGCTCTGTACGAAGAATTAAACATACAAAGAAACCAGACTTTGCTTTAAGACCTCGAGAGGTATTAAATAAACCTACATTACCTCCTAAAGAACCAATTCATCATTTCTACTCCTGTCCTCTGCAGACAATTAGGACTAATTTATTCTTCTTTTCCAGCCCTCTAAATATAGTTACAAAATAACTATCAAGTTCTCTTCCTGTGTCTTTTACAAATTTTTGAATGACATATGTATACTCATAAAAATGTTCAATTCTTCACTTCTATTTATCATTTTGTGTAGTAACTAAAATGTTTACTTTAAATGCCTAAACAGAAGATCTATTTTTTTTAAGCCTTCTGCTCACTAGTATTACAGTGCACATGCAGGCCCCATGCCTCTCAGGACTTCTAATGACTATTCGACTCATGGTTCACTTCATAATTGTCACAATTGCTGTTGCTGCTTCCTTAGTGGAACAACTCTTGTTCTCCTGCCTCATCTTCTTTCCATCTACATGATGCCCCTGAGTCACGCTTCCAATTACCTCTGTCTGACTTCCTCCTCTGGGCTCTGCAGGTGTGTGACCGCCAATGTGGAAGAAAGTTAATTTAAACATTATTACATGTAAGACTCAAATAGTTCTACCATGTGAATAAAACAGGTGTTTACGAAGGTCCTATTCCTTGCTACAGTAGGGAAAATTACTCAAAGACTCTACATTCAAACAAGACTTGGCAACTTGAAAGGAATGAAAAGTGAACTCTTGGATCCAGTCAGCAATCTCCTATTCAATCTGTCTGAATTTGTGAATTAAAAATAAAATACCATTTAATCTTTCCCCTCTCTGCTCAAATACAGTCTCCTGTGCTTTCTGCCTACTTCTTGCTCAAAAGTTTCTGCATAATACATTTAATAGTTCTCAATTTCCTCCTCCCAGAACAGACTTGCCTGTAACAGTCTTCTCAGTAGATACCGAGTGGAGTCGTGTTGGACTGTTTTACTTGGTTTTTATCAGCACCACACATTAGAGCCCAGTGTTTTCCTTCTCTGAAGAGTCTAAAGCAACCTTACTGAAGTGCTCGATTTGAATAGGAAGATTGTGCAGCCGTTAGGACAGGGGGCATTCAGCTCCTGCTTGCCTCCACATCTGCACAGTATCTCTCTGAGTAGTCATTCTCTAAAATACCATTCAAAATTGAAATTAAGCCCATTTAACTCTAATGCTTTTTTAGGGTCCATTACTAACATTGCAGTCCTACTGTCAGTTGATGAATAAGGCTTTGAAATAGACGAAAGGTGCATCTCCCCCACTTTGGCAAAGTAAGGTTGCAGTGGGAAGGGCAAACACTGCCACATTCACAATTTTTAAATGAAAATTGCCACTGAATTTTCATTGAGTGTCTTCCAATCAGAAAGAGGAACATTTGCTGACAATGGATTCATTAGAACCCCTTCCTGCTGCCAACAGGCACAGGAAAAAATGAAATTTTTTCTGGCCCCAAGTTCTGGCTGCTTTCAGTGTTGATGGAAGAACTAAAGTGGCCTTCAATGGACTCATAGTAAAAGGAGATCTTTGTTCTGTGTTCCAAAGGCCCTGAAAACGTTCATTCTGAAACTCAATAAAGGTGTGTGTTCTAGGAAGTCATAGGAGTTATTTGTTAATACACTTGGCTCCAACCAAAGGAAGTTAGGTTAACAGTGTTACAAGAAAATTTATGATGAATGCTGGAAACCATGAGACTTAAAGTCACTAAGGAATTTTGAATTAATACACAAAAGCCGGAAAAAAACATTTAGGTGTACTTATCAAAATAAGATACTTGCATGAGATTTATATTTAATCCTACATGGATTTTCCTTAAATGTACTGTCACTTGGGAGCTCCAAATAGATTCAATCTGTAACATTCAAGGTTAGTCTCTGAAGAGTATCATTTTGAAGATAATTCTCTGAAATTCTGTATTGTTATTCATTTTAGTTATTTGTTGACTACCCATGACATACTCAGACTTGTAAGATGTTATGGAAACAACTCACAATGGCAATACATGTTAATTTCATTTTTCCATAGAATCCAATACTGCTTTCTGTATGAAAATTATAATGTACAATTGTTGGCATTATACTTTTAGATTCTATTCCTTTTAATAGAGTTATCAATATGTCGAAAAGTAGGGAAAGTTCTCTAATACTAAGAGCTACTCCTGATTTTATATATACACACACACACACACATATATTCATATTTCCTCACATGTGGAATGAACTCCCTTTTCATCTCCACTTTTCAGAATACTTTTTTTCCAGCAAAATTTAGTCTGATAAAGTTACCTTCTCCGTGAATGTTCTTTCCCACTTCAGCTTTCTTTTTTTTCCTGTTATTGGGATCTCTCCTTTGCTACAATCACAGCCTACTTTGCCTTACCTTATCTATCTATCTATCTATCTATCTATCTATCTATATCTCTATCTTAAATGTACTCCCCCCCCAGTAGAATAGATTTCTAAAGGCAGATGATATCATATTTTATCTTTGTACCCTGGAGCCCAGAATAATGTAGGCCAAGATGGAAACCCTGTAGCCCCAAGGCCACATGTGGTCCTCTAGATCCTCAGTGTGACCCTTTAATTGAATCCAAACTTCACAGAAAAAATCCCCTTAATGAAAGGACTTATTCTATAAAACTTGTAGATTGTTAAAATAAAGTTGAATGAAAGAATTACTGTTTTTTTTCTTCCTATTCTCATCATTACTTATTTCCCAGTTTTGAAAACAAGTACTGAAGTTCCTTCTAACTCATCTATGGAGTATATAAGCAACTGATCTCCTTTCTATTCATCATAACTGACATTCCACTTCACACCTGTGTACCTGTTCATAGGCTTCTCACCTTGCCTGGAATGCATTCTCTCTTTATCTCTATCTTCAAAAGCCTGTCATGGCATTGCTCAAGCACCCCTTCCCTCATAAAGCCTTTCCCCAACCCACCAGTAGCTACCCTTCCCATGCCCATTTCCTATAAAATGACTAAACTGTATTTATTTTCATAATAGCCTTTAGAAATGTATAAAACACTTTTCAATCTTATCCCTTTTTGTTACCACAACAAACAAGAAAAGTATGTGCTGCTATTATCTGTATTTTAGAGATTAGGAACCCGAGGCTGATAGTGACTAAATTACTTGCCTAGGGTCACACTGTTAGTAAGTGTTTGGGGCTGGATTTGAATTCAAATCTTCCTGAATACAAGTCCAGCACTCTATTAACTACATCACCTAACTACTTCTAATATCTATATAGCTATCTATTTCTGTATATGCACATATATTTTATATATATATATGAATACACACACATGTATCAATTTTTTCCTTTAACCCTATAACTGCCATTGTCCCTTTCATTGGACACTTCTTTGTGTTTAAAAATGCTATGCTTGTTTGGTCATTTTTCAGTCATGTCCAACCCTTTCTGATCCTATTTGAAGTTCTCTTGTCAAAAACACTGAAGTAGTTTGCTCTTTCCTTCTCCAGTTCATTTTGTAGAGGAGGAAAATGAGGCAAATAGGGTTAAGTGACTTGTTTAGAGTCACACAGCTAGAAAGTGTCTGAGGCCATGTTTGAACTCAAGAAGAAGAGTCTTCCTTACTCCAGGCCAGCTCTCTCTGCACTGCAGTATCTTGCTGCCAAAATAATAAGCAGGAAATGCTTATAAAAGTACATAAAATAATAAAATTGATTTTTATTTATCTTGAAAAAGGATAAGTAGCTGACTATTTGGTGTTACAGATAATTTTTTTTTCAATTATTAAGATAATTTATCTTTGATTGATTTTGCAGGCCCAGAATTATGATCTAAAAGAAAAGATCCACACATATAAACATACACATATTCATCCAGATTTTAAGAATCTATCTAATAGCCATACTCACCTTTGCAATCTTCAGATCATCAGAGACCTCAAAGTTCTTCTCCCCTTCCACAACCAAATTGGGGGAGTCCTTCAACCAAGGAGATAGGAACTATTGTGAATTCCTTCCCACAAACATTGTAATTAGAATCTTAGGACTCATTTTTTTTCTGTAAGAAACTCTTATACATTATGGACACTGATTTGTGCTTAACAAACTTCTACCTTGAATATATCTGATCTTAGTGATTCAGAGTTGTGAGGTAAAAATCTTATTCCCTTGCTCCCTTTCCCCACATTTTCATCTTGATGATTTCAACATTTTCCTCTTGTAATCCATACTTTGTGATCACAATGTCCCTTTTAAACTATAATTCTTACTCTCTGAACCATTCAATCTTCTTGTACTTCCTAAAATTTGGTGTTTTCATGAAGACATCATAAAAGTTACCACACTTTTTGATGTTGGCTACTCTTTTCAATGACCTGGGATTCTGGCCTGATACTCTGAAATCCACCACAACCACCGTTACCACCAAGGCAGACTCATAGAGCACCAGAAAGAGAAGTCTTTGCTATCTATTCTAACGTCAACACTCTCTCTAATTTAGAACCTTATCACATGTAATATGGATTGTATTGCAATATAACCTCCTAATTGGATGACTTGCTTCCATCTTGTCTCTTCACTTGCACTATTCATCCTACATAATAATGCCAAAATAGTCTATTTCTTTATAAATATTTTGTTGATGTCCTTCCACCAACCTCCAAAATCAAATAATTTCTTATAATATATAATTACAACTGAATTTCCATTCAAGTTAGTTATCTGAGGGGAGGCAGATTGCCCAGCTCTCACAAACCTATTCCACCAAAATCAATGATGATCAAGAAATTCATTGAGAAAATATGGTAAATGCCTTCTTCAATACTCAAGCTACCAGAATCCAGTGGTGGTAGAGAAGTGGATCAAGTTCACCAAAAGCAAAGTTATCAGGAGGGCAGACAAATAAGTCTCACCT
The DNA here is from genome assembly GCA_028658325.1 of Potorous gilbertii. Taxonomy (NCBI): domain Eukaryota; kingdom Metazoa; phylum Chordata; class Mammalia; order Diprotodontia; family Potoroidae; genus Potorous; species Potorous gilbertii. The sequence continues at coordinate 119,740,219 of CM053773.1, forward strand.
TTCAGGTGAGCCAGCAAAGGGACAGAAAGAAATGGAGTCTTCAAATCAACTTGTTCAGGGCTCCCTGTGAAAGAACCAGTGTGGTCAGAAAACGCTGAGGGGAGGGCAAATGAGTTTGTTAGCTAGATACTCATACTCAGAAATCCCAAGAATGCAGAGGCTTTAAGGTCTCTATCCCTCTGTTCTGAGGCTCCCTACAAGGCCCTAAAAATCATTCATTCCAAATCTCAAAGATCCAAAGGAGTCTCATTCCAGGAGATAAATGTCACTAAAGGAACTCAGGTGACTCAATGGCAGAACAAGCAGAGTAGATCACCTCACTTAAAAGTTCAGGATGAACAAAGGTTGTCCCTGGCACAAAGCTTCAAATAACTTCAGGTGAATAAATCAAAGAAAAAATTAACGAGTATCAAAAATCAATACCAATCAGAGATATTCCAATAGGATCAAGTAACCATAGGGAGACAAACGAAGTGAAAAAAAATGGATTTTCCACAAAGATCACATGAAGATCTAGAAGAAATTAAGCAAAACAGTTTTTTTTAAAAATTAAATGAAAGCTCAAGGAAAAAAAGAATCTGAAGAAAAATGAATTACTTAGAAGAAAAAGTGATATATCTGACTCAAGTAACAGACTCCCTGAAAACTATGATAGACCATATAGAAATCCATTATTCCAGGAGATCAAAAGAAATAGAAGAAAATCGAAAGGTTTTAGCAAAAACAAGAAAATATAAGCTATCTGATGTTAAAAAAAAAAAGACTGACCTGGGAAAAGAGTCTAGAAGAAAATAATTTAAGAATTAATATACTCCCTCAGAACCATGATTAAAAAAATCTGTTCACCCTTCAAGAAAACACAAATTAAAACTACCCAGATTCGTGTGAGGGCTAAGTGATGATAGAAAGAATCCACATATCACCACCTGAAAGAAACCCAAAAAATGTAGTACCAGGGAATTTATGTCATTGCTAAAATTCAGAACTCACATAAAAAAAAGGGGAAAAAAAAGCTGCTAGCATCCAGAAAGAAGAAGACTGTGCCCTAGGGAATGAGAGTCAAGATAACACAATACCTGGAAATATATCCAAAACAAGGGGAAATATTAAATATAATATTCCAAAAAATCAAAACAGAGGTTTACCAAAAATAAATCATCCATCAAATATGAATACAAACCTATGAGGGTAGGGACTTTTAATGAAAAGGAGGATTTCAAACACTTCTGATAAAAAAATCAAAGCTGAATGGGGACTTTGAAATATATGCACAAGAGTACATAGAAACTTAGACAAATAAACGTGTTTGAGCAATAGGAAAGAGCTATATGATGATGCAATGCTAATAACCCAATAAAGGGAGATGAAACAAGTAGTCCTTTAAAACAACAATGTCTTCAAAGGTTACTGAAGGATCTAAAGAAAAGAAAAAGCAGAAGACTGGTGGTGGATTGGATCTGCTCTAAGGATTTGAGGAGGGTAAGATGAAGGGAAGCTAACAAGAATATACTGGTGTAGAAAGGAAAAAGAAAGGGTTGGAGAACAACAAGATCTCTTCTGTTTCCACTTCTATCAATTTTCAACTTCCTGTTACACAATGGTCATAACACTCTTTATCCTTGATTTCTCAACTCTGACCTCCACCCCTTCACCTGAACACTGAATGCTGCTGATGAAAAGCATGCATCTGGGATATGGACCACTGTGACCATGTTATCTAATCTTAAGTAGGTTTTCAATGCTTTCCAACTATTCTTTTAAGTTATATACAGTTAATTCTTCATTTTGGTCCCTACATTTCCACAATGGACATCCTAAACTATCTTCTTCTTCCTCAAGCTTGAATTCATACCCTAATCAATACCTGCTACTCCCCAACACACACACACACACATACAAACACACACACCCTCACAAATCAGACAAATCGAATATTTCCTGAATTTGACATGCTTTCTCTTGCCTCCGTACATTTGAACAGGCTCTCCCCAATGTTGGAAATACATTCTTCCTCATCTCCACCTTTCAAAATTCTTCATTTAGTTTCTCTGTGAAATCTGACTGTGTCATAGAACATTAAGAAAGTTCCCTATATCTCTCATTTGATACCATGTTACTTCCTCTTGTATTTATATGTAAGCTCCTTTATGACAGAGATAAGATCATTTGAAAAAAGTTTATCCTTCCGAAATCTAGAAAAAAAATATTTCAGGGTATTTCATAAATATTTTTTTCTCATTTATTTATCTTTAAACATTTCTTTTTTTAATTGAGTTTCAAATTCTCTCCCTTGCTCCTATCCCTTTCTATCTACTGAGATAAAATGGTTGACAATTAGTTTGCATTAAACATTTTAATAATGCATGCTATAAAATTATCCTGCTCATTCATCCTTCCACATATATTAAATAATGTTTATTCATAAGATGTTTTCTTTTAAAAGCCCCTGAAGCAATCTCTGAAAGGAAGCAATCATTGTGGCCCAACATCTCTACCACAATGAATGCAAACAATTACTGATTACCTGCCACCAACTGGACAACGAAGCTAGCTTAGCTTGAGCAGCAAGGCATCCTGAGGGACAGACTGATAGTGGCACATACATGACAGATAAAACTACCCAGACTACCATCTCCCTTCAGATTTTAATAGAGACAGCCCAGGACCCTGAGTCCAAGAGCTACAAGAATAGCAATGCCCTCCTCATCAAAGTCAGTGGTTTGACTTCCCGCCCAGCCCTTATAAAGCACAGCAACCCTGGGAGAAAGTGGCTATTATTGCTTCAACCACTCGTACCAGTTACCAACTAGCGACCGACAATGGGCAAATAACCCTAACAGCCCTTGGCAAAACAACTCTTTCCCATCCTTGAAATGCATAACGTTACTTCTAATCTGGCACTGATAGTCACAATCTATGAAAATAATCCTCTTTGGAGATTTCACTCTATAAATTCCTCTATTACTAAAGATGGAGGAAAGAAATTTCTTTCTATCAAAAGTCTTGGAATTATCAAATGGTTTGATATAAGAAACTGATACGGCCTTATGACATTAGAAATTGTATTAAAGAAGTTATATTGCCTTCTGTTTTGTTTCTGTACCCTAATGACCACTGGACCTTTCTATGAAGCTTGCAGCTAAAACCTCCATATGTGTTGTCCCCCCTATAAAGAGGGCTTATTATCAGGCTCTGATTTGGAGGTTTTTTTTTGACTGTATCATTATGGCTTACAGATCAACCACACTGCTGATTTGTATGAGAACTTTTATCTGCTCTTTTTCTGGTCTTTATTGGTTCACTACTCCTTAGGTAGTCTGGTACCTCATCCCTACTTTTTAGGGTTCATCATGTAGGTGTAGAACTTAGTGAGAACAGTTTTCCTACTGAAGCTCAGAACTTCTGGTCTCAAATGATCCACTAGCCTCAGCCTTCCCTGTAACAGGGATACCCAGTATGCACCACTCCCTCCACATATCTGCTTTTATATTTGTATCTCAAATACTTAGCACTATGCTTTGGCAATAGTGCTGCACTTAATAAATATTTTCTCATTTATTTATTCATCAACCATTGGATTCTGTGAAAATGTGACTATTGTGTATAGTCTTATCTAAAATAAGGGCCATTTTCACTGGTCATTTTGTGATTGCCAAAGATAATGTATCTTCTGGTAATATCTATACTCCAATTGCAGTAGTGGCCTGTTCCTGTATATTATTCAGAGGCTTACATCAGGGACTCCACTTTGATAACTTTTATCATGTATGTTGGCTAGGATAAGAAAACGGATAAAATTTTTCATTCAGTTAAAGCATGGGAAGAGAAAATAGATCCATGATATCCAGGTGATAGGAGTGAAAGGCTCACTGTCTGAATTTCAATCAAGCATCTGCATAATCTAAGCAGCAGTGATTCTGGAATTAAAGGTTTTTCCTATCCTGATTTTTCTAAGAGAGACTATGCTCTTTCATATTTGTGCCACAATTGCGCATTCCTTCTAATTCTGATTCCATATTCAATGTAGTAGCCATTTTTTCTTCCATCTTTTGATAACTAATTTTATTTGTTATATGACTTTTTAGAGGTATGTTTCAATTGTAATTACAAACATGTAACCTCAATGGGCATGTTGGAATGTGAATCTAGTTTATAAGTTAGATTTTAATTAGAATTGTCTTATCATTAGCCTTTTGTCTTTCCTTTAGCAACATAATGGCAGTACACGCTAGGTCACTATCTCCACCAAAAATCAACATGCCTCTATATTCATGCACAATTTGTCTTCAAATTTCCAGAATGTTGATATTTTTACATTTTTTCATTTTTGTTGATTTTCTTGCTTTTCATTTTCAGATGTTACCATACTCAAGGGTGGGGTATACCCATATTGCATTCCTTTGCCATTTCAATTTTGCTTTGATCTTTCTTTCAATGCTGTGTTATTTTGTAAAATACACAGACTGCTGACAAAATCAATGTTTATTGTTTTCACTCATACTCTTAGCAAAAACCATAAAAACATCAAGACATATTCTTCAGATTTCATTTGGAAAAGAATTCTCCCTGCTCTTCCCCCTCCCACCTTGACTTTGTTGACAGAGTCCATTCCATAAAGACTAAAAATATGCTGTTCAACACCTGGATCGCTTCTCATCTGTGCTTATCATTGTGTGTGAAATTTTAAACTAAATAACATGAACCAGTGTTTAACCATGTGAGAGGACAGCTGTCAGGTTACCTTTTATACCTTCTATTCCTAAAAAGTGAATTTTTATTAGCTTAACCTCTAAAACAAGGACAGCTGGTTCCAGTGCTCTTTTCTTTAGAATATAGGTAAAATCCCATTATAACAAAGTCCACAGGATGTCAGAGTTGTTTTGTTACAGTGGGAAATTTTATTAAAATAAGTGCATGATATAAATCACATTCCCCAGATACAGGTGCTAGAGATAAAATAGAGCTGAGGCCTGGTTCTATGGGGTGGGTTATTGCATGAAAAAGAGGACTTTGCAAACAAAGAAGGAAGACAAGAACATGAACATCCCTCTTTCTCCTCCTCTGTTCTACTTTCCTGCATCTGATGTCTACACTTAAAATAAAGTTTTTGTTTTGGCCAGTGACTTAGTTTAGGTTCAGCTTAACTCAGGGATTTTAGATTCTAAATACTAATCATAGAGAGGAGCAGAATATAAAAAATAATAATTTATTTTCTAGAAAAAACATAAAAGAATTATAAAAATCTCAACTATAGCTGAATTGACTCTAGATCCTGCTTTCCATCTTAACCAAGCTCAGATAAGTTGTATGGATGAAGATATTCTGCATTCAAGGACCAAGGCATGTTATTATACAGGAATTAATTTTATTGTTACTATACAAATTTTCCTCTCCTGATTATGCAACCATGATTCCAGGGTACTGAAAATGATCTATGCTATCCATTCAAGATGAAGAATGAGACACACATTTTTGTACATGAGCAATTTGGAGATTTGCCTTGCTTGGTTATATGTATTTGTTAGCAGGGCTTTGCATGCCTTTTTTTTGGGGGGGAGGGGGGAGAATAAGGGAGGACAGCATTAAGAGAAAGAAAATAAATGCTTGCTCAGTGAAGAAAAATGTATTTTAAATAATCAATGTAATCAGATCTAAGAGTTATGACAGAGAGTTAATCTTAGAGTTGGAATATCTAATTGCAAGTCCTAGATCAACATTTACTTTTTGTATTATGCTGGGCAAGAGACTCAACCTGTGTGTGTCAGTGTCTTCTGCAAAATGTAGATAACAACAACTTCACAAAGAGTTATTTTAAGGAAAGTCCTTTGTGATGCTTGAAAATGTGACCTGATATTTTTGTCTTATGTTTTTTTTTATACCTATTTATGAACAGGTTTCATTAAGTAATGGCTCAAGGTTTAATAAAACCTCTTTAATAAAAAAAAATCAAACTGGGAGAAGAACCTCAAGGTTCCTGGGTAAAAGAGAAGCAATTACTACTTAGTATTTAAATCTACTAGGTGGGTGGGGACTATTACTACTGCTAGGTGGGTGGGGACTTGTTTTCCAGTGTCTGAACTCCAGAGTGAATTGGGTTTGAGGCTTGGTCTTTGAGCAAGAAATGTAGCCAGTAAACTCAGAGTAAAAAAGGCAGCTTTTGAGGGTGGAACAGAGAAGAAGGAGGGGATGGGGTAGAAAAGAGGAGCTGCTACTCACTCACAGGTTGTGCTTGTCCTTTGTTCTCAAAGAGAATCATGACATCAAGATGATGACATCACTTGCAGCTGATTTTGATTTGAGGGAGGGAGGGCTGTGCAAGGTCTCCAACCTCACCTTCTCCTCCACAGCCATCTGGATCCAGTGGTCTGATATTCATCACGATGACTGGAGATGGCCCAGGATACAATGTGAAATGCTGACCCTATCAGGCTAAGGTCTTGTAGCATTCTCACTTCGAGTGAGATACATCCATTCAATGAATAGATTTCTTTAATTAGTTGCTCAAGTGATGGCCCTTTTAATAAAAACAAAAAAATCCAACTGGGAGGAAAAGACCTTCAAGGTTCCTGGGTAAAAGAGAAACAATTACTATGAGTGTATCTCACTGAAAGTGAGAATGCTATAGGACCCTAACCTGAAAGGGCCAGAATCCCCTATTGTATCCTGGGCCATCTCCAGTCCTTCTGATGAATATCAGGCCACTGGATCCAGATGGGTTCAGGAGAAGAAAGTGAGGTTGGTGACCTTGCACAGCCCTTCCTCATTCAAATCAAAGTCAACTGTAAGTCACATCATCATTTCCCTGATGTCATGGTCCTGTTTGAGAATGAAGGACAACACAACGACAACAGCAATATTTATTTTTATATACATGTGTTTTCCTCCTTTGGAATTTAGCACCATGCCTGACAAATAGTAGGTATTTAATAAGTGTTTATTAATTGATTGATTGGTTATTATAGATTAAGAGAGACAAAATGTGTTGGTGACCAGAATGCTGGACTTGGAATCAAGAAAAACCCGAGTTTTAAATTTCACCTCTAATACTGTGTGACTTGAGGTGATTTCCCAAATGTAACTGAGCCTCAGCTTTCTCATCTAGGAAATAAGAATAATCATGCCCATTTTACATAACTAGAATTATTGAATTAATACTCAAATGAGATAATTCATGGAAAATTCTTTGGAAATCTTAAAGTACTATAAGTTATTTAATATCATGATAAACAAATTATTCTTTCTATAGACTATCAATTGGAAGGCAAAAGCAAAAAATGGCCCCTGTTAATTTCATTAGAAGTTAGAGTCATGGACCCGTATTCAGATTCTGGCTCTGCCACGTAACTATCTGTGTGACCTTGGGCAAGTAATTTAATCTCTCTGAGTCTAAGTTTTCTTATCTCAAAAGAAAAAGGGTTGGCCTAAATCATCTATGATATCTGAATATTGACTCCTATTGCTATTCACTCACTGGATTGCCCATCCAGTTAAATGTCTGAGTTTGAATACTGGCCATCCATGATTGTAATGAAAACAAACAAAGGAAATAGATAATTTGATGACTTTATTGAAATAGAAATAGCCAAGTTCATAAAGAAGATGATACCAAGTGCTATATGATGTTTGAAGTTGTGAAATCATTATGTAGTAGGGGGATCAGAGATGAATTAATTATGCAACGCTACAGACAGAAGTGATCTTAGAGAACATGTAGCTTGACCCTGTTATTTTACAGTTATGTAAAGTGCAACTCAGAGACCTGAAGCGACTTGCCTGAGGCCTCCTGGATGTTCCAGGAACAAAACACTCCATCTCTCTGTTCCAGGCATTTTCTCTGATTTTCTCTCATGCCTGGATTCTCTCCTTAGCTCCAATTATTGACCTTCCTAGCTTCCTGTTAAGTCCCAACTAAAACTGATCCTTAGTACAGGAATCTTTCCCCAATCCCTCTTAATGTCAATGCCTTCCTTATCTTAAGTATCTCTCATTTATCCTGTCTATAGCTTGCTATGTATGACTTGTTTGCATGTTCTTTCCCTCATTAGATTGTAAGCTCTGTGGGAGAAGTAACTTTTTCTTGCTCTTTTTTAGAAATCCCCATTGCTTAGCATAGTCCATGGCATATAGAAGGCACTTAATTTTGTTTTTATTGAGGTAAAGAGAAATATACTTGGCTATTAGCATGGGAATACAGATGAAGGGGATGTATACAAAAATAATGTGGAAGTGAAATTGACGGATTTGGGTAGAAATTAAATGTGAGAAGTGAGGAATGAAGTGAATGATGTTGTCATTGAGAAAAATGTCAAAAATATAAGATGGAACTGATTTTTATGGAAAATTATTAAGCCTAACTTTCGTCATGTTGAGTATGAAGTCATACCAGGACATTTAAGTGGAGATCCTATTGCTAGAGGAAGGGAAGTCAACATACACAGAGTGATCAATTAGAAGGAACAAAACCAAATATGTATGGTGTCTCAGTTGCCAAAGGAGAAAATATAGAAGGTCAAGTGTGCCCAATATTGGAGAAGGATAAAAAGTGATGAGGTTTCGTGATAGCAAAAAAATGAGAATAAAGTAGATACTCATAGATTGGGAAATTGCTAAACAACCTTGGCCCCAAAGAAAATATTTGAGAAGTGGCCCCCACTGTCTCTGAAGAGTTGGCTGATTGCAAGTATTGAAGACTGAACATAATGTCAGACTTTTAAAAATTTGGTGTTCAGTTTTGCTAAACTCCTCACTTGCAGATAGTGACAAAAAGGATAGGGAAAGAAATTAATAGGATGACAAAAACAGAAGATGACAGTAAAAATGTTCTTTTCAAAGACTTCATTTCATTTGACATGTGTAAAAATTCCTGGGGTTGGAAGTTCTGGTCTGGACTTGAGTTGTGGAACTGAGTATTCCCACAGTTGAGAGTAGTACAAAAAGACAAGGAAAAAAATAATCTGGTAAATTTGTTTATAACTAAAATTTCTAACAATTCTTAACCCTCCCATATTAGTCTCTAGGCTGCTATTTACATGCCTGTTGCAAACAGTTCACTATCTACACAACACTTTTGTTCAGTACTTTATATATTAGGTGATTTTGCATCTAAGAACTGAATTAGCAGGTAAACATAGAGTAACTGAAAAATTCCTTCATTGAGATGGGAGGGGGCAGTGGAAGCACAATGGTGCACCATGAGGCTACTTTAATGAAAAATGCAAAACCCAGGGTTGTATTCTGGGATAGCAGGACACCATTGAAGGCCAATAACTTTATATAACATCAATAATTGACTACATATCTATGCACTTTTAAATATCAAATATCTTGGGCCATATTTAAGATCCAACTCTTTATCTCAAGATCTGTGGAACAAAAAAGAAAAAAAAATATTCCAGTCAAGTCTTCTTGAAGGTCGCAGATTGTAGACCAAATTTTCAATGTCATCCATTTGTAATATGGTCTGAAAGTCACAGAGCTAGATCAAAAGCCAAGTGTAGGTCTCAAGAAATCTGATCTCTAATTTTCTCTTTGATATAGAAACATTTCTGGGCCATTTCTCCAATTGTAACATTCTTCTTCAATTCATCTATTTGCAAAATGAGGGTAAAGTAGAGATTTATCTGCTTTGTAGAAGCTGTGTTAGGATTCATTTGTTAATGTTTGTAGAACACCAGGAAGATAATAAACAATAATCCTCATATAATCCACTGGGAAAGAAGACAATTAAATGAAAACCCAATAAGAGTATTCCTGGAAGCACAGTATCTGATGGAATTATTCTTCTGGCTCAAACCAGAAGAGATTTATTCTTAAAAGATGATTTCCATAATCTACCCTATCAAAGTGATATATTAAGTTTTAAGACTTCAAATTATTTATCTCAGTTGCTTAAATCTAGCTGCTTTAATTAAAATTATATTGAGGGAGGAGTCAAGATGGTGGAGTAGAAAGATTCACATATGCTAGCTCCGAACCCACAGCCCATGGATTTCCTGTAAAAAGAACTCCCAACAAATTCTTGAGCAGTGGAAGCTGTGCAGCAATGGAGTGAAGGAGATTTCCGTTCCAGAGAGCCTTGAAAAACCAACCCCAGAGGTCCATCACGCACCAGACAGGAGTGGAGCCTAGCCCTTCCCTGGCCGCGTGGTACTGAGAGGAGCAGATCTGAGCAGGCTTCAGGGATGGAATCTCTGGAGGCCACAAAGGTCCCTCCACCCACAGGTGCTACAGATCAGTGAGAGACACTTCTGGGCTGGCCAAGAGGGGAGTGGGGTGTCTACATAACTCAGGCCCCCAAGGGAGGCAGTGGCAGAGGCAGCGGGCAGCCAGAGGCTCCTAGGGCAAGCAGGAGCTGGGGTCCATTAATGAAGGTCTCTGCATAAACCTCCTGAGGGAACTGAGCCTGGGAGGTGGCCCTGCCCCTACCTGAGCACCAGAACTTAAGCTCACATTGAATAGCAGCCGGGTGCACCGCTGAAAGCCCTGAGGCTGGGGAGCAGCATTTGAATCTCAGACCCCAAGCACTAG
>CM053773.1:119751245-119825860 GCA_028658325.1 Potorous gilbertii
TGGGGGTGGAGAGGAATCTCAGAAGTCAAGTAACTGGCTGGGAAAATGCCCAGAAAAGGGAAAAAAAATAAGACCACAGAAGGTTATTTTCTTGGTGAACAGATATTTCCTCATTTCCTTTCTGATGAGGAAGAACAATGCTTACCATCAGGAAAAGACATAGAAGTCAAGGCTTCTGTATCTTAAACATCCAAAATAAATATCCAATAGGCTCAGGCCATGGAAGAGCTCAAAAAGGATTTTGAAAATCAAGTTAGACAGGTGGAGGAAAAACTGGGAAGAGAAATGAGAGAGATGCAAGAAAAGCATGAAAAATGGGTCAATACCTTGATAAAGGAGACCCCAAAAAAGGCTGAAGAAAATAACACCTTGAAAAATAGGCTAACTCAATTGGCAAAAGAGGTCCAAAAAGCCAACGAGAGAGCAATACTTTTAAAAGCTGAATTAGCCAAATGGAAAAGAAGATTCAAAAGCTCACTGAAGAAAATAGTTCTTTACAAATTAGAATGGAGCAGATGGAAGCTAATGACTTTATGAGAAATCAAAAAATTACAAAACAAAACCAAAAAAATGAGAAAACTGAAGACAATGTGACATATCTCATTGGAAAAACAATTGACCTGAAAAAATAGATCCAGGAGAGACAAATTTAAAATTATGGGACTACCTGAAAGTCATGATCAAGAAAAAAGCCTAGACATGATCTTTCACGAAATTATGAAGGAAAACTCTCCTAATATTCTAGAAACAGAGGGTAAAATAAATATTGAAAGAATCCACCAATAACCTCCTGAAAGGTATCTAACAAAACCTCATTGGAATAATCTAGCCAAATTCCAGAGTTCCCAGGTTAAGGAGAAAATATTCCAGGCAGTCATAAAGAAACAATTTGAGTATTGTGGAAATGCAATCAGTAAAACACAAGATCTAACAGCTTCTCCATTAAGGGATCAGAGGATTTAGATTATGATATTCCAGAAGTCAAAGGAACTAGGATTAAAACCAAGAATTATCTACCCAGTAAAACTGAGTATAATACTTTAGGGGGAAAAATGGTTATTCAATGAAATACAAGATTTTCAAGAATTTTTGATGAAAAGACCAGAGCTGAATAGAAAATTTGACTTTCAAACAGAAGAATCAAGAGAAGCATGAAAAGATTAACAGGAAATAGAAATCTTAAGTGACTTACTAAAGTTGAACTATTTACGTTCTGACATGGAAAGATAATGTTTGCAACATTTGAGACTTTTCTCAGTATTTGGGTAGTTGGAGGGATTATATACATGTAGACAGAGGGCATAGGGTAAGTTGAATAGGAAGGGATGATATTTTAAAAAAAATAAAATTAAGGAGTGAGAGAGGAATATAGTGGGAAGAGAAAGGGAGAAATGGAATGGGGCAAATTATCTCTCATAAAAGAGGCAATAAAAAGCTTTTCCAATGGAGGGGAAAAGAGAGCAAGTGAGACGGAAAAAGTGAAGCTTACTATCATCACATTTGTCTAAAGGAGGGAATAACATGCACACTTAATTTAGTGTGAAAATCTATCTTACACTACAGAAAAGTAGGGCAGAAGGGGATAAGTGGGGAGTCGGGGGATGACAGAAAGGCGAGAAAATTAGAGGAGGGAGTATTTAGAAGTAAACCCTTTGGGAAGGGACAAAGTCAAAAGACAGAATAGAATAGTGGGGGGCAGGATAGGATGGATGGAAATATAGTTTGTCTATCACAACATGACTAATATGCAAGTCTTTTGCATAACTACATATATATAATCTATTTTGAATGGGTTACCTTCTAAAGAGAAGTTGTAACTCAAAGTTTTAGGAATGAATGTTGAGAATTGTTTTTGCATGCAACAGGAAAATAAGAAATACAGGTAATAGGGTATAGAAATCTGTCTTGCCCTACAAGAAAATAGAGAAGATGGGTATAAGAGAAGGGAAATGTATGATAGAAGGGAGGGCAGATTGGGGGAAAGGGTAATCAGAACACATAATGTCTTGGGGTGGGAGGAGAGGACAGATGGAGAGAAAATTTGGAACTCAAAATCTTGTGGAAATGAATGTTGAAAACAAAAAAAAAATCATTAATTAAAAAATGAAAGGGGTAAATGTACCACCAACAGAAAGGAAATTAAAGCAATTGTTAGGAGCTATTTTGGCCAATTATAGGCCTATAAATTTGGCAATCTAAATGAAATAGATGAATATATATATAAAGATATAAATTACTCATATTGAAAGAAGAAATACAATACTTAAATAACCCAATCTTAGAAAAATAAATTGAATGGATCATCAATGAACTTCCTAAGGGAAAAAAAACTGGGACCAGACAGATTCATAAATTATTTTTTACCAAATATTTAAAGAACAATTAATCTTAGTACTATATAAACTATTTGGAAAAATAGGCAAAGAAGGCGTCCTGCATCAAATTCTTTCTATGACACATATTTGATGCCTCCACCTAAGTACCTATGCACTTAGACCCAGAAGATCCAAAACAGAGAAAGAAATTTATGGACCAATTTCTTTAAACAATATTAATGATAAAAATTTAAATAAAATAAAATAAATAAAATGCTATCAAAGAAATTATAGCAATATTTCACGAGGATTTTATGCTATGTTGAGATGGTATTTATACCAGGAATGTAGGACTGGTTAGCTATTAGGAAAACTATGAGCATAACTGACAATATCAGCATGAAAACTACCAGAAATCATGTATCTCAATAGATGCAGAAAAATCCTTTGACAAAATACAGTACCCATTCCTATCAGTAACACTAGAGAGCATAAGAATAAATGTTTGCCTTAAAACGATAAGTAATGTATATCTAAAACCATCAGCAAGCATTATCTGTAATGGGGATAAGCTAGAAGCCTTCCTGATAAGATAAAGGGTAAAACAAGGATGCATGCACATTATCACCTCCATTATTTAATATTGCATTAGAAATGTTAGCTATAATATTAAGAGAAGGAAAAGAAATTAAAGGAATTAGAATGGGCAGTGAGGAAACAAAGCTATCACTCTTTGCAGATATATAATGTTATACTTAGAAAATCCTAGACAACCAAAGGACAAACTACTTGAAATTATTAAGAGTTTTAGCTAAGTTGTAGGATTCAAAATAAATCTGCATAAATCATCAACATTTCTATGTTACCAACAAAATTCATCATTAAGAGATAGAAAGGGAAGTTCTATTTAAAACAATTGTAGACAGCATAACATATTTGATAGTCTATCTGCCAAGACAAACCCAGGGACTATATGAACACAACTATAAAATACATTTCATACAAATAAAGTCAGATCTAAACAATTAGAAAATTATTAATTGTTCATGGGTAGACTAAGGCAATATAATAAAATGACAATTATTTCTAAGTTGATCTATATTGGTGCTATACTAATCAAAATATGAAAAATTATTTTATAGACAGAAAAAAATAACAAAATTCATTTGGAAGAGCAAAATGTCAAGGTTATCAAGGTAATCAATGAAAGAAGAAATGCAAAAGAAGGTGGTATAGCCTTACCAGATCTCAAACTGTATTATAAAGCAATAATTATCAATACAATCTAGTATTGGCTAAGAAACAGAATGGTGGATCACTGGAATGGATAAGGTACAAATAACACTATATTAAATGACCATAGTAATCTAGTTTATGATAAACCCAAAGTTTCAAAGTTTTTGTTCCAAAAACTCATTATTTTATAAAAATTCCTGGGTAAACTGGATAATAGTTTCACAGAAACTAGGAATAGACCACTATCTCACACCATATACCAAGATAAGGTCAAAATGGGCATACAATTTAACCTAAAGGGTAATAACATAAACAAATTAAGAGAGCATGGAATAGTTTATTTATAAGATATATAGATAAAGGAAGAATTTAGAATCAAAGAAGAAATAGAGACCATTACAAAATTTAAAATTGATAGTTTTGATTATATAAAATTAAACAGTTCTGCACAAATGAAAACAATGTGACCAAAATTTCAAGTGAAACAGAAAAGTGGGGGAAATTTTTGCAACAAGCATCTCTGATAAAACCTTTATTTCTCAGATATATAGAGAATTCAGTCAAATTTATAAAACTACAAGTCATTCCCCAATTGATTAATGGTCAGAGAATATGAACAGGCAATTCTCAGCTGAAGTAATAAATTTGAAGTACAACATCACACCTATCACAGTGGCTGATATGAGATAAAAAGGAAAATATTGGATAATAGAGGGAATGTGGGAAAATGGGGATAGCACTGTTGGTGGAGTTGTGAACTGATCTAAGCATTCTGAAGAGGAATTTGGAACTATGCCCAAAGGGCTATAAAACTGTGCATACCCTTTGATCCAGAAATAATGCTGCTAGGCCTACATCCAAAGGACAATCATAAAGAGGGAATAAAAGACCCATTTGTACAAAAATTAGCTCTTTTTTGTGCTGGCTAAGAATTGAAAATCAAAGGGATATCTGTCAATTGGGGAATGATAAAACAAGTTGTGGTATATGATTGTACTGGTATGTTATTATGCCATAAGAAATGGCAAGCACAATGATTTCAGAAAACCTTGGAAAGATTTATCTGAACTGAAGCTGATTGAAATGAACAGAAAGAAGAGAGCATTCTAAACAGTAAAAGCAATAATTTTTGATGAAGAGCTGTGAATGATTTAGCTATTCTCAGCAATGCAATGATCCAAGACAATCCCAAAGGACTAATGATGAAGCATACTATCTGCCTCCAGAGGAAGAATTGATATTATTTCAAACCAGACTGAAATATGCTTTTTTCATTTCCTTTCTTTAATTTTCTTCTTTTGAATCTTTTTAATGTAATGACAATATGGAAATGTTTCACATAATTGCACATGTATAAATTATATCTTTGCTTACCATCTCAGGAAGGAGACAAAGGAGGGAGGGAGAGATGGATATTGAAACTCAAAACGTGAAATAAAAGTTTTAAAAATGTTTTTGCAAAAAGAGAAACCTGAAGTATTTCAACAGTAGAGGATAATTTTCTTCTGGACTGGGTTTCAGCTAGCGAATCATATGACGATGTGAGGAAGATCTTAAAATTCACACTTGTCTGTGGTTGGTGAATGTAACGTACTCTTGTTGAAAGATCAAAACATTGATATAAAACTGAGTGTTCTATGTTAATAATCCTCAATTTATGAACATGCAATTCCCAGAACCTTGTTTGTAAGAATTTAACTTAAGATATTATATTAAAATTTTATTATGTTACATTAGAATTTCCCTAGATTTTCTAATACTATGGAGATACATAATACCCAGGGATGAAACAGTATATAATTTATATTGTCCTGACTCTAGTATATATTTGTTTGGAAAACCCATGGAATTGGTCAATCCGTATGTATAAAAGTAGTATGTATATGCATATTTTATGTTATAACTATTTATAGATATTGTGAGTAATAGAAATAGAGATAGTAATTGTCCATTCAAAATTGTGAGAAAGAAAGAGAAAAAAGAAAGAGAATGAACAATTAATAGGGCCCACAATTAAAACATAAGTAAAAGATTTGATTGCCTTTCAGAAACATGTAACATTTTTTTTTTCATTAATCACAATTATCATCTTGACTCAAAGGTTCAGTTTTTCACACTATATTCCTCCAGAGATTTTGTATGGCTTTGAGTTATGGAATGTGTCTCTGAAGCATTAAATTTGAGTCACCCAAATGGTAATGGAGAGTTACATAGTAGGTATGAGTAGAATGAAACACTCTACCAAGGAAGAACTGGGATAGTGGTAGTGGAGAGCGTGATCAGAGAAATGTGTGTTCAGCCATGAAGTTGGGTCAGTCATGTGTCAAGAACGGAAGATAAATTTTGGATAGACTGTGTTTCCCTAAATTAATTGTTCCAGAGTCAAGGGGATTATATCACAGATACCCTGAATGAAGTAGCATGTGAGAAGGAAAGACTGGTGAAGCTGCACGTGCCAAATCCAGGGCAGCCTTCCTGAAGGGCCATTGATGGTGATCTCTCTTCTTGCTATGGCTAAAGATTCTGTATCCAATGTGCCTCTGCCGATGTGCCATCCTTCTTTTGTTGCTCCTGAGCCTATATCCAAGGATGTTGCTTTTGATTCTGAACTTCTGCTTGTGAGAGAGACTGCTTGGCTTGTGTGTTATTCATCTCTATGATGCTTCTGTGAGATGCAACCCAAGTTTCCTAACCATTATTAGGGAATGAAAAAGCTGCAATTAGGTTGGTTTTTCTCAGCTGACAAATGAAAAAGAAAATGGTAGGGAAGGAAGGAAAGGGTTTCCTGAAGTGATTGTTCAAATGTTAAAAGAAAAGTTAGGAGGAGAATGCAATTAATCCACAAGTATAATATAGTTGTTTGTATTTTTCGGACAAGAAAGACAAGAAAGAAACAACTCCAGACCTCAAGTGTAGGCACATGCAGAAAATATATTACCTGGGATAGAATTATTTGACCTTCAACAATCATAAAAGTGGAAAATAAGGGAGCAGAGAATTTGAATACCGCCCCTGATAGGTAGAGAGAAAGATAGGTAGAGAGAAATAATAGCAATTCACATTTCCTTAGTACTTATTTAAAGCCTGCAAAATACATTTCTCATGACAATACTACTTAGGTAGGTAGTAGAAGCATTTTATTCCCATTTTAAAGATGAGAAGACCAAGGCTCAGAGAGATTAAGTGACTTGACTAAGGCAGAGTCAGAAATTTAGGAAGGCTCAGTGCTGGATATTTGGATTATACTTCCTTATTTTGGACAGTCTCGTTACTGTTTGGGGATGTGGCATGAGGGAACTTCCTTGGAGGAAGTGAAGGGATAGAGGACATAGGATGCAAACAGCTCTATTTGTAAGTCAAGTGTTTATAATTTGGAGGTTTCCTGTTTACCATCAAGAAAATACAGACTTAATGATCGGACAAACATCAAGATCTGAAATTCTTCCAGGTCAAACTGATATTTTAGACTAATTACCTAAGGAATAAGCACATGCTCCTTGAACTCTTGGGGGAGATATGGTCTAAGAGCAACAGAAATCCAACATTAGTAACAAAGCTGTACTGACTGGTCATAAGAAATAAATGGGGCTAGGGATTATTTTGTGGATTTTGCATTACGAACACATGAAGAATTCTTGACTTCATCTCATTCAAAAGTTTTCAGTAACAAGGGCTTTAACTTCCATTAACTGAAGGTCTAATGATGTCATCCTTGAGCTCTCCCATCTCTAGAGCATGCTGAAAACCCTCCCTTCCTTTCCTCTACTTCGTAAGCATCCTATGCTTTTCATCCTGTTCCTCTAAGTAGCTTTCCCTGTTCAGACTGACTTGTCTTACCTTTCTGAATCACTCTTATCTTTGCGATGCATCATGGATCTGGTATCAGAAATATTCACATAATTTTTCTAATCTAACCTTTCGTTGGTGAGTGATTCTCTATGCCCATGTTCAGCCCTACTAACTCACTTAACTAACAGCTTAGTATAATCCCTACCAACTTTACAATTAATAGACACAGAAAGCTACTCTTCAGGACATTTCTTTCAACCATCAAATGACATTGCAAAGCATTCTTTCCACACATATTAATTCAACTACTTTTACCCACTTTCTGTAGACCAAATATTTTCTCCTCTAAAATGTGAACTATGTAAATATGTTAAACCAAACTTCACACCAATTTTTTCATGTTTTCATTTCATCCCTAACATACCAGAATACTTTTTCACACCTGTTTCAACAAATTTTCAGTAGACAAATTGTATGAAACAACATTTTGTTGTTTTGTGTTTTCTTAAAAAGTGAAAGTCTGTGAAAACCCGAAGAGAAAGAGCACAGACTGTACATCCCAGTTTCTCCCCAAAACAAGGCAATTATTTTTAGGATTTCCACAGTCTCTCACAGGCGCCTGATATGTTTTCCTATATCTAGCCTTATTCATGCTGTTGTACTGCTTAATATTTACATGCAAATCTCAGAAGGTTGACATAGCTGTTTGGGCCCTATTTGCTTAAGGGGTTGGGGATTTTTAAGAGTCTGGAACAGATGACAGCAGCAAAGCCTTGTCAGGGAGCTGTGGTCAGATGCTACAAGTGTAGAGGAGAGAGGTGAAGAAAAATTGCCAAAGGAGGAAACCAAATCCCATTGAAGATGTCTTAATGTATGTCAGCTCCTTATAAGCACAAACCATAGGATTGGTAAATTACCAAGCACATATTTATTGATAATGCTATTGTTATTACCATAGAACAATAACATGATATTATTAGCAATGATCTAGAGTAATTTCCTTAGGAATTTTCAAATAATTGGTGCTATTCTGGATCGCTGTGAGGTCAACAGAATAGGCTCTTATTCTCTCCTATTTCTGTATTTCGTTTATTTTTCTTCCCAAAGACATTAAATTTAAAGACAAAGAATTATAACAGGCTAGACTCAAGGAGAGTTTATGTTTTGGTTGATGCAGCTATTTGTTACTACCTCATAAAACCATAATTTTCCCTATTAGGTGAACAATACAAATAAGATAAAAGTTAATTTCAACAATTTTAACAAAATCTTACTAGTAGTTTTATTTTTTATTTAACAATAACTTTAAGCAATCGTGAGCTTTTTAGTAGAGATTTGTAGACAAGGAATATCTATATCCATTGGAAGAAAAGAGAGTAGAAAGTGTGTATTATTGAGGTTTAATCATTTTTCAATACGTCCAACTCTTCATGACCACTTTTTAGGTTTTTTTTTTTACAAAGATCCTGGAGTAGTTTTCCATTTCCTTATCCAGCTCATTTTACAACTGAGGAAACAGAGACAATTGGGGTTAAACAAGTTGCCCAGAGTCACATAGCTCATGTTTGAGGTCATATTTGAACTCAGGTCTTCCTCACTCTAGGCCCGGGTTCTATGCACTGTGCCACATAGGTGCCCGAGGAATTGAGTATACCTGATATAATTTGAGGATCTCCCTTCCTATTCCCAGAGGGCAGACAAGGGGCTTACTTTCTTTACTATTCACTTTGAAAAGCCATGCACTGAAAATGTCTGTACATGTAAATGAACTGATCCCTGGTGAGAAGAAAACAGCAACAAGACTTTCAGAATTTTCATCCACCCAAGGCTTACTAGAGATGTAATGGAGGTGTGTGGTGAGATGGCAAGTAGGAGAGTGTTTGGGGAAGCAGGCAGATTCCCTAAAAAGTCCATTATATCACCATCAGTGATATTTTGTTAAGATGCTGGGAAGATTATTGCTTTAGTCGTTGAATATTCTAGAGTTGCAATCACCTATCAAAGTACAAATACATTTTGGAAGCTAGAATGTTAAGCTGTTATCAGCTGGTATATTGACTAAAGTAAGCTGATAGCTTGAGTTTGGCAGGTGAAGGAAGGGAAGGGAACTGGAAATATGTTGGCACCAGGAGTTTTCAGGATTGGGCTAAAAATACAAAAAAAAGAAAAGAAAAGAAAAGAAAAACTATTCTCCTAAACTTACCTTGAAATAATTCTCAAGACCTTTGCTTATTAGAGAAAATGTATTCCAGTTCTTCTTTATATCCTATAGCTCACACACTTTGTGGCAAATACAATGACAAAAATAACTACCTACTTCAACACAGGCAACTTTAAATGTTGTACAATGAATTTTTCATCTATCAATTAAATGACAGACTAAAAAGTCACGGATAACAAGGATGGTTCTCTGTGCCACTTCAGGTGATTGGTTAAAAATAGAAGAGTACGGGAAAGCAGGAGAAACATAATCAATACTGTGATTAATGGTAGTAATTTCACACAAACATCTGGCCAATTAAGCATGCTCTTTAGGAGGTGTTTCTCTTAGTGACTTTGTGAAGGAATGAATGAGTTTCAAATCAAATATCACTGTCAATATATTAAATAATTCACAGCCAAGGACTAAGTCAACCTGGAACATTTCCAGCCCTCAGGTATCTCTAAGTCATTTTTTTTCTTGAGGGCCAGAAGCATGAGGATCTTTACTTTTTACTCTGCTGTGCTACTATCTGCCCATTTTATTCCATTCTGTGTGCTTGCACATAATGAGGGTTTGTTATGTGCCCAGTACTAATCTGGGAGTGACACAGATTATAACAGAACCATGTGCCTCATCCTTGTCCTAAAGGTATGTAGATCATTTTTTCCATAGTTAAAACAGATAGATATTTGTGAGACAATTATAAAATAAGACAATAGTCACTTGTTAAATGGAATAAAATCAGATGCCAAGATGTAAGGACCATATAGGGTTTTTTTATTTAAATGCTAACTAGCCATATGACCATATAAGTAAATGTCTTTATGGGACCATATGTGTAGGCCTCAAACTAAGGTTTCCATACAATCTCTCACCCCTCCCCCATATCCAATCTACTGGCAAGTCCTGTTGATTT
Source organism: Potorous gilbertii (assembly GCA_028658325.1). Classification (NCBI taxonomy): domain Eukaryota; kingdom Metazoa; phylum Chordata; class Mammalia; order Diprotodontia; family Potoroidae; genus Potorous; species Potorous gilbertii. Next base: position 119,761,705 of record CM053773.1, read on the forward strand.
TAATCTCATAGTATCTTCTCTCCTCTGACACAACCAGCACCCTAGTGCAGACCCTCATCACTTCACACCTGAACTATTGCCTTCTAGTTGGTTTCTCTGCCTCAAGTCTCTATTTTCTCCAGGCCTTCTTCAACTTACATGTCAAAGTAACCTTCTCAAAGCACAGAAATGACTCCCTAATCAAATTTAAAAATCTCTATTTGGTATTTAAAGCCTTTTCAACTAGACCTCCTCCTTCCATTCCAGGCTTTCTATACCTATCTCCAAATACACTTAGATGAAGTCATAGTGGCCTCTTTCCTGTTCTTCTCACAAGATATTCTATCTCCTAATTCTGTGATATTTCACTGTCTGTCACAAATGGCTAGAATTCTCTTTCTTATTTTTTTCGCCTCATAACTTCCGGGGCTTACTTCAGGTCCCAGCTAAAACCCCAGCTTCTATGAGAAACTTTTCCTGATCCTCATTAATGTGATTGCCTTCACTCTGTTGGCTATCTCCAGTGCATCCTGTATATAACTTGTTTTTACGTAGATGTTTTTGTATTGCCATTCCTAATAGACTGAGTTTTTGAGGAGCAAGCATCATCTCTCACCTTTCTTTGCATCTCCAGTGCTTAGCACGTAGAAGGAACTAAATAAATACTTATTGACACAATTAAGACCCAGTTCTGTCATTTTAAAATTGAGAAACCTAAGCCTTTGCGTAGTGGCACAAGAATGATTAAGATTGAAATAAGGTCTCCTAGGACCTAGCCTAATGCACCTCCTCCTGCACCAGATGATTCTCTCCGTGAAATCTCCTGTTTATGGATGAAGCATTGCTCTTTCATCATATACAATCAGTTACTATCTTTTTATATCTTCAATATTCATACTGATTTTTACCATCCCTTCCTTTTCCCCGCCTCGACTCACACGGTCATGACCTTGTTCAGAGCCTTGCATGAAGGTTGAACAGCGTTATTATTTCTCTATTTTCAACCTCTCCCTCTCCAATCATAAGGCTGACAAAATAATCATTCTAGAGCACAGTCTCACCATGTTCCTGGCCTGTCCAAGACTATTAATGGACTCATTCAATATCTTCTGGCTCCACTCCTTAATCTCTGTGCTTCTTTCTCTAAAATACCTGCTCTTTCTTCACTTCTGCTTTTCAACTTCTTTTTATACTTTGTTCTCCTTCATTAGAATGTAAGTTTTTTAAGGGCAGGGCCTTTTTTCTTTTCTTTTGTGTAGTAGTTTTTAGCACCGTTTTTGTTACTTAATAAGAACTTCAGAAAAGTTTGCTGTTAATATTCATGTCTCTCCATTACCTCTGCCTAAGGGTAACTAGTGTTATAGTAGATAAGAGTCAGGAAGATTCATCATCCAAAGTTCAAGTATGGCTTTGTGACCCTGGTCAAGTCACTTGACCCCTGTTTGCCTAAATTTCCACATCTGTAAAAGGAGCTAGAGAAGGAGATGGCAAACCACTCCTGCATCTTTGCCAAATGGGGTTGTGAAAAGTTGGACACAACTGAAAAATGACTGAAGAGTGAATAATTTCTGCCTCTTAGGATCATTTGATTCCTGCAATGCTCATTTTAGGTGTTAGTGCTAACTCCTATGACAGATCTTCCCAATCCTCTTACTTATTGGTTCTGGCTATCTGTTGGTCTCTCTCTTTGAATAATCTTGTATTTAACTTTTTTTTTTACTTGTAATATCTGTCTGTGATAAGTCTAGACTAGTGATTAGTGCAGTGTCTTGAATATAATAGGTGTTGAAAAACAAACTTATGTGAATTGAATTTCTCATGAGCAGCTGTGGAAAAGAACACAGGAGAGACCCAAAAGTTCCAAACATGCCTGCAACACTTTCTAAAAAGACAAATCTCTTAAACCCTCTAAACTTTAGCTCCCTTATCTGTTGCAAAGATAATTTAGGTTTAGGTGCAAATTCAATGTGATGGCTTCAAGGGTCACATTCAGCTCTTGGACTCTGTACTCAGTATGATGCTCAGGACGATCCAGTGACAGGGGTAAAAGAAAGTCTCCTCCCCACTGGGTTGACATAAAATAATATTAAACATCTTCATTATGCTTAGGAAGCAGGAATCCTTGACATCCTGTGCTATACTAGCGTACTGAGTCTACAATGACTTCTCCTTTGATAACCTAGATAACTGAAAGCATGTGCTCCAGATTCTGGTCAGTCTAGTCATAAGCTCTAGGGCTTGAGCAAGTATTTATTACATATTCTACACTGGAAGGAATTATAATTTTGCAATGTAGTTTTCTCCCCAGAACTGGAAGTTTCTACTTTTCAGAGGGCTGAGATTTCCTTTGGACCTTGAAGCACTAATTAAAAGAGTTACCCAAATCTGATAATGATCTTGAATCTTTATACCCAAAGCTGAGCACTTTATTTTTGAGAAATTCCCAGTTATTAGGGAACTTATTTTTGTGTTAAGCTAAAAAAAGTTTTGTTTACTGATCTCAGGTTTCTTATGAAAATAAATCCCATCTTTTTAATACCATTATTCTAATGCTATTTCTGTATGACATCAAGATATGGACTGGAACTATCTCAAAAAAAAGATTAAAATGAATTATTACCCATAGGACAATGAGAAGGTGCATGGTAGATATGATAAGACTGCAATATACATATATATATTAAATATATATAAACATGGATCTTTAAAGAACAATAATAAAAGATGTAATCTAAGAAATGTGTGATAGGAAGAAAAATGAGACTATTCACAAGTCAAGGCCAAGGAATGATGACCGTTGACTAGTCAGAGTATGACAATAGTACCCTCATCATGTCAAAAGTCTCTAGTACTTCAGGTAGAACCCCTGCAGTGAAATCATAGAGGACATGGACCAGAGAAGCATAGAATAGGGAAACAGGGATATTTTGTGATCTGCACTATTGGGGAAAAATTCTAAAATTTATGAAATCACTGATACCTTTGAGTGGTTGGCTTAAACTAAAGCCTGACACCCTGTCCCAGCTATTTGTTATGAATATAAACTCCTTGTAACTGCAAAATACAACATGAATAAAGAATGACAGAATCTCAGAGTTGGAGGAGATCTCAGAAGCTGTCTCATTTGATATGTAGGTGGACAGGAATTCTCTCTACAACACAATAACTTCATCATCCAGCCTTTGAATGAAGAGCGGCAGTGAAAGGACAATCTAATGCATCAGATATAACTGGTACGATTCTCTGCAATTTACTGATATGTAACCTGAGACTCAGATACATTAAGTAGCAACTTGACCACCATCACATAGCTTCTAATTTTTACATTCTAACCTATAACCTAGGTCCTTTCTCCCTCCAAGTCTAACAAACCACTGCATTACATTATAACATTTATAGCTGATGCTTTCTCTCTGGTAAAACTGAAAAAACTATGGTAGGAAGGAAAGAGATGGAGAAAACTGGTTAGTTGTCTGAGTGAATAAATAATCCTCCATTCATCCATTCCCAGGTTGTCTGGAAAAGAGAAATGGGATGCTTCTGGTAATTGTGGTTCTGGTCAATGGCCATTTCATAGGCAAAATGATTTTGTGGGCATAGTAACTAAATAATAACAGGAATGGTTTAGCTGCCTTTAAGACACAGAGAGTAAGCATACAAGATTCACCCTAGAGCTTCTCAACGTGGTTCAATTCTTATTCATCATAGAATTCTTTATTTTGGTCTTTTACCCATAGCAGAAATCAGTGTGAAAATAACATAACATTCTTAAATGTCAAAATAGAAAAATGAAAAGTAGTTCACATAAGAACATTAAAGAAAACCCACTAGGCTAAAACAGAGATCTATTTAATCCAATATTCTGTCTCCAACAGTGACAGCAAAGTTGAATATTATAGTATGACTGTAAAACACATGGTAAGAATCCAAGAAGAAATTTCAAATATCTCTAACTTTCCTTTAATAATAGGCTATCCATCTTTCATTTTTACAATGATGTGATGAGGTGGGAAAGATTCTGCACTGGGAGTCAGGAGAAGGTCCCAGCATTGCTCCTTATTAGCATGTGAGCGGGAATAAATTATGTGCCTCACTAAAGCTTGCATTTCCTTATTTATAAAAAGAAGGATTTGGACAATATGATCTCTATGATGGTCTGACATGCTATGGCTCTAAAAGTCATTGCAACTTCTTTAATCTATTAATTTGAGAAGAAATGGGTCTATACAATCTCTGGATAGAGAAGTGACTTGGTGCAGAGGGCACCTGACCTGGAGTCAGGAACATCTGTGTTCAATCTTGTCTTAGACACTTACTATCTGTGTGATGCTGGGCAAGTTATGTAACCCTGCTTGCCTCAGTTTCCTCATCTGTAAAATGAGCCAAAAATAACTGAAGGACAATAAGAACATACAACCTATTGGAATAATCATGTGTATAATGCATACCTATTTGTAGACTACTGTCATTTCATTTAATGGAATGTTTGCCTAAAAATCAAAAGAAATGTTTGCTTTTAGCTTACTCTTTCTTAGCTGAGAAATTATGGAAACACCACAACCTCTCTGGTCTGTTTCCTATCCATGCAACAGTGGGAGATCATGATATACACCTCCCATAGAGGGAGAATAAATGGAACAGGTAGATGTAGAGTAAAGAAATTGGAAAACTGAAGCATTGTTAGAGAGTACAAAGCACCCTGGCACTAGAGTCAGAGGGCCTAACTTGAAATACTACTTCTAAGGCTTTCTTTGTCTTGTAACCTTACCTGAGTAAATGAACTCCTGGACCCTGAGTTTCCTGGTATGTAAAACAATGACTGTTGGACTAGATGACTTCCAAGATTCCCTTTAGCACTAGATCTATGATCTCTCCATCTATTTGTGAAGAGGTAGTCACTAGACTTATATACATAAGATATAGTAAAGATTGACAGCTGGATAGACAGGCAGACAGATAGACAGGTATAGAGAAAAGGAGCTATTAAAATGTATGACATTTTTTTTAGTATTTCCTTCCTTGCTAGTCTTTGCCAGTTAAAATTCTCCCCCATACTTCAAGGCATAATTTAAATGTCACTGCTTTTCTATGATCCCCAGAAGTAATCTTTTCCTCCTCTAAACTTTCAAAATACTTTCTTTGTACCACTTATGTATCTATCACATTTTTATTTTGCATTATATTTCATTGTGTATCCAGGTTTAAATTCCCCAAATAATTCCTTGAAAGTTGGCTTCAGTTTCCTCTTATTATTTTCCTCCATGAACCTCCTTCTCTAAACCATTTCTGAATCTGTTTTTAAACATGATTTTTGCTTTTTTTGTCCCCTAGAGAAAACTAATCTCCTGTTCACTCTATACTTCATTTCTTGTTTGTAATCCAATTCTTTGTTCCTGATAAATTTTGCTTTAATCTTATTAACACTCATTTATTACTTATCTTTTAAACAGACTTTATTGTAAAACTGTAAAGTATAGAGATAGAAATTACCTTAGAGATTATCTAAATGGACCCTCTCATTTTTACAGAGAGAGAAACTGAAGCCAAGGGCAATTACATTACTTTCCTGGTATCATACAGGTAGTAATTAGAAGAGACAGCTTATTAATCCAAATTTTCTTCCAATTTCAGTCCTCTTTCCACTGCACCACATCACTAAACAAATTAAAGTAATTGTATACTCATTCTCTTTTGTTTACTTATTAATTCCATCAAATACTTTGGCAGACAAGAATCTTAGAACCTCTCCAACCTATTTATCTGAAACACAAAATCCCCATTCAAAATCTCAAATAAATTGTTCTATAGTCAACTTAAAGATCTTCAGTGAGGGGAAATTTACTCCACCCCAAAACACTCAATTTCATATTTAGACAGTTCTAATTGTTTGGAAGTTTTCCTATTTACTCAAAATATGCCTTCATATGACACTTGGTCAGTAATTCTAGTTAATCTCAATTAGGCCCTTATTGCAACTCATTCTTAATTCTCTCCACAATGCTCTGAAACTGGATAAGTATTTCTCAATGATAAATACTGGAGCTTCACTTCTCTCTGCATGGCTTCCACAATACCGCCTTGCTCAGCCTCTCAGCTAAGATCCTTGCCTCATATTTTAAAGGGAAAAAAAAGGCCATTCATTATAGCTCCATCTTCTCATTTCCCAACACCTCCTCATTTCAGGTCACCTTGACAATCCCTGTCAGTCTCTGCATACTTTTTTCCTTTATATAATTCTCTGATAAAGAATTGGCCCCTTTTCTTCCCAAGACCAATCACTCTATATCCACCCTAGATCCTCTCCATTCCTATCTTCACTAACAAATTGTCCCTGCTGTCATCCCCAGTACCAAACTTCAATCTCTCCTTATTGTTACCCTTCCTCTTTTTTATTCCCCAAGTCAAATGTCTTGAAAAAATTGTCTACACTTAGTATTTTCAATTTCTCTCCTTTTCCTCTCTTCTAAACCCCATGTAATCTGATCTCCAGCTTTATCATTCAAGTGAAACTGTTCTCTCCAAACTTACTGATGATCTTTTAGTTGTTGAATGCAGTGGTTTGTTCTCAATCCACATCCTGTTTTACCCTTTCAGCATTTGAGGTTATTCATCACCAATTTCTTTTGAATATTCCTTTGCTTTAGATTTTGAAGACTGCTCTCTCCTGCTTCTTGCCCCTCCTTGACAGTCTTCACTCATGACATACTCACTAACTGTGGGTATTCCCCAAAACTCTCTTCTGGTCATCTTTTGTTTTCTTTCCATATTTTCCATTTTTTCTTTCTTTTTATCAGCTCCCAGGGGTTCAACTACTATTTTTATAAACCAGTAGTTTTATTGTGATACAAATATATTATAAACTATATGTGATAATCATATAATAACAGAAACTTTGTATTGTGTTATAAATTATATTATATTATAAACCACATGCATAATCTATAACACTAGCTATTATAATATAAACCATAGTTCCATATGGATGACCCAATATCTCTCCTGAGTCCTTCAGCACAAACTCTCTACTGAACGTTCTGAATTGCATGTCTTTCAACCATATCAAATTCAACAAGTTCAAACTAGAGCTTATTGCCTTTTCCCAAAATCCTTTTCCTCTGTACTCCACCTCCAATTTCCAACATCTGCATTACTTTAAAAAACATGTTCATACACAATTTCCTAGGTACTCAACTGTAGCTCCATAATTAACTTTTCAGGCTCTCACTTCACATATCCAGTCAATTGCCATATATTGCTGCTTCTATTTGCACACCATTTGAATATGTCCCTTTACCAATACTTTACCAGCCAAGTTCAGGCCTTCCTCATCTCATCTCTCACCTATATTATTGTAGCATTCTTCTTTTCTTGAGAAGATGGTTCTCTTCTCTGTTCTCACTTGAGAAGCAGCTACATGAAATCTCTCCACATTCCTCCACCACTCAAAACTAGTTTACATCTCTCTATTTTGTATACAAACATATACATGTACATGTATTTATTATAATATATTAGGCTGTATGTAATATGTATGTGTTCTATATGTATATGTATGCATATTTTCTCATATATATGCATACACACATACATGCATATGCATATATCCATACATATACACACTATATATACATATATACATACATGTGCATATAAATGTACATGTTCATATACATTATACCTATCCATCTATCTATAGTGTGTGTGTCTGTGTGTCTGTGCATCTTTGTGTATGTTTGTTTTCTCCCCTGTGAGAATGTAAGCTCATAGCAAGTAGAGATTATTTCATTCTTTGTACTTGTATCATCAGGACCTACCGCAGTGCCTAGAATCTACCAGGCTGTTAATAAATATCTATCAATCTAATAGACTGCTATAGTAATCCTCTGTTTTGTCTACCTATCTGAAATCTGTTTTCATTCCATTCCATCCTCCCACAGCTACCAAAGTGCTTTTGCTTAAATATAGGTCTGACAATGTCTACTACTCCTGCCTCCATTTCCATAAACTCCAGTGGCTCCCTGTTATTTCTATAATCATAGATTTAGAGCTGGAAGGAATATTCAAGAATAGGATAAGATACAAATTATCATTTACAACTCTTTACAACCAGTTGCTTCCTATTTTCCTGCTCTCCTTGAATATTATTCTCTTTTTCAATCCAGTCATATTGGTCTAATCTTTACTGCATTCAATACTCCATTTCCTTTCCTTGTAAATGCATTTGCACTGGCTATCTTCCATTTCTGAAACTTTTCTTTCCACTCTAGACATTCATGTTGACCTTTAAGACTTAGGTCAAGATCCATCTAGTGCTAGTGTCTGCCCTTTCAAATTTATATTGAATTAATATCATATAGGGACTAGAAATTATACCTGTGATTTTATTGACATGGGGAATTTCCACTGAGGAAACTCCCTCTACCAAATCAGGGCAGCCCCTTGTCTAATACTTTTACTCTTAGAATGTTGCATATAGTACCCAGAGGAAAGAGAATTAGTATATGACAGAGATGGGACTTGTGAATAAAAGTCTTCTAAAATTAAAGGTAAGCTCTCTAACCACTATACAATGCTAACTATGTGTTTTGTATATATTTTGTATATTCTCATAAATGTACTTTGCTTTCTCATTAGAAATGTAACTTTCTTGAAAACAGACTGCATTGCTGTTGTTCAGTTGTTTCAGTCATGTTCGACTCTTCATGACCCTATTTTAGGTGTTCTTGATGAAGATCCTGGAGCAGTTTGTCATTTCTTTCTCCAGCTCATTTAACATATAAGGAATTAAAGCAATCAGAGTTAAGTGACTTGCCCAGGGTCAAATGGCTAGGAAGTGTCTGAGGTCAGATTTGAACTTGAGAAGATGAATCTTCCTGACTCCAGGCTTGGCCCTCTATCTACTCTTCCACCTAGCTGCCTTAAGACTATTTTACTTTTGTCTTAATAAATGCTTGATGATTGATTAATTGATCCTTCCCTATAGCACCAGAAAGAACAAAGCTAATCCCTTTTCTGTGTAAGAGTCCTTCTAGAATATGAAGGCAGTGATCCTCAGCCTTAACTTTTCTAAGTTAAACATCCCTGGTCACAGAATTGTATGAACATAGAATTTTTCCTAGAAGGGGCTATAAGAATAACTAAGTTCAACAACCTTATTTTACAATTGAAAAAATTAGATCCAGAGTGAGAAAAATGAAAATAAATAGTAAAATAATTTCTAGCTTTGATAGAATTCTTTAAGTTTGGCAAAGCACTATATTTACATTATCTAATAACCTTCACAAAAATATTGAATACCATGAGTAGTTAATATTATTATGCCTATGCTAGACAGTGTGAGAAACTACATAAGGTAACAAATAATGAATAGTAGTCAGGATTCACTTCCAGATGCTGGTATTCCAAGTCCAGTGGCCTGTCTACTATGCTACTTCTGTCTTTCCCAATCCTTATACCACATGAAATATTGGCAGATACATCTCATCAAAGTTCTTCATCAGCACAGAGAAAAATTATGGGGTATAAGGACATAGGGACTCCACTCATATTTATGAAGAATGGGTTGTTTTTTGGACATAGAATTCTCTTGCAGTTACACTGTTAAAAGCATCCTTCTACAGAATCACTTAAATTGAGAGCTAGCAAGACCCTAAACAAGGAATCTCACAATAACGTAATTGACAAGTGTAGTTCCCATTTGAAGACCTGCAAGGAAGGGTGTTCATCCTCTCTCAATGCAGTCCATTCAAAAGTGTTGTTGTTCCATTATTTTTCAGTCAAATCCAACTCTTCATGATCGTATTTAGGATTTTCTTGGCAAAAGTACTGGAGTGATTAGCCATGTCCTTCTGAAGCTCATTTTCATAGATGAGGAAACTGAGACAAATAGGATTAAGTGACTTAGCTATGGTTACTCAGCTAGTAAGTGTTGGTGGCCAGATTTGAACTCAGGAAGATGTCTTCCTCACTCCAGTTCAGAACTCCAACCATTGCATTACCTAGATAGCGGTAATTGTTAAAATTTTTTGCTGAAGCAAAACTCCACTTGCCCTTGATTCCGCTTCTTTCTTCTGGATCTTTCCTATTCCAAACAGAATAAGTTTAACCCCTCCTCCACATAGCAGTCCTTTAAATCTTTGAGGATAGCTATCATATCTCATCACCTCAAGTCTTCTCTAGGTTAAACATCTTCAATTATTTCAATTGGTTCTCATATGAAATTGATAATGTCATATGACTTATCAAAGTTCTTTTTAAGTCTGACAAAAGCAGAGCACAGTTGGAATATCACATTTCTATTTCAAGAAGGTTTAACTCTCTTAATAAAACCTAAGATCAGATTAGTTTTTTTGGAAGATATATCACATTCTTGATTGCTATTGAAAATATAGCCTTCTAAACTTCTCAAGACTTTTTAAAAATAATTATCATTTTAAAATACCTTCTCCATTGTGTACCCCTGAAGTTGATTATTTTATACCTCAGTGTATTTATTACTCATTTTTCTACCTTATTAAATTGATGCCGATACTTTAGTTTGTCTAGATCTCTTTGAAACCTGACTTGATCATCCAGTTTGTTAAAGATCCCTTCCAGTTCTATGTCATCTTAAAATTTGGTGAACATGATGTGTTTATACCATTATCCAAGTCATTGAAAAAAAATTGCCAAATAGCACAGGGCCAAACACAGATTCCTGGGTTGTTCCACTATGTACTCCTGTTTGTTGACATTAAAGTATTAGTATATTTTCTTCAAGTCCAGCCATCCAAGAAATTCTGAACTTATCTTATTCCATTATCATCATCTCTTTATCTTCTCTACCAGACACTACAGTGTGAGCTATGCTATTAAAAGTTCTGCTAAAATGAAGAAAACTATATCCACAATAGTCCAATCAAGTACAGGTTAGTCTGTGAAGTCTTTCACGTTAGGAACTGTCTTTTGCCTTTCTTTATATCTCAGATCATAGCAAAGTGTCAAATATATAGTAGGCATTTAATATATGTTTTTTGACTATTAGCAAATTGGGAAATGAAGTTAGACTGACATGACTTATTCTTGATGAAGCCATGCTGTATATTTGCAATTATATCTTCCTTTTCAAAATTTTGTTATCACTTCAATGATCGATTTTAGAAATTTCTCATGGATAAATGTTAAATTAATTATACTACAGTTTATAGCATTTGCTTTTTTCCAGTTTTAAAAAATTTCCCCTTTTTGATGAACTTTCAAATATTGCTAACAGTAGCAATCAAAATGCTTTTATACCCAGTCTTTTAATACCCAAGGATGTAGTTCATTTGGACTGGATGATTTTAATTTATCAATGTGCTTTCATACTTATTCTGCTTATCAACCCAGTTAGAAGCTTTTTTTTTTTTAAATTTCTGTTACTTAAAATTGATCAAACATTTTCTAGAGAAGCATCATGATAATCTAGATGATTAGGGGAAAATTCTGAAAAAAATAGCTAGATAATTAAGGCAAAAGTTACAGGCTTTTCTGACCTATTATCTGAGTGAGTGGTTCTTTATTGTTTCACATGGATTAATTGCTGGTGAATGAGGGTGAATAAGCTCATTTATGTATGGTAAATGGGATACACTGGTTGTAACTTTATATAGGACAAAACATGGAGTAAAGCCACAATGTCTTTATGAACCATTTTTTCTGTTCTCGTATTTATTGACAGAATTTTTTTAAAGTTACAACACAATGAAATGATGATAAATACAGAAGATGCAATAGTATAAAAAGCCATTTTAACCCTTCCCTTGGTTAAGACACTTACAGCAGACAAGAACTGCCCCACCCCAAATCCCTTCCTTGAATGAAAACAAATAAAAATAAATAGAAATTAATAAATATAAAACAAATCACTGCACAGCCCTTAACTCTTTGATTGCCATGGCAAGAACCATGCTGATGATTCTAGCTTGGGTTGTTGGTGTGGTCAAAGGTTGCCGCAGCAGTCAAAGGGTCATAGCTTGTAAACATAAGTACTTGATTGGAAATGTTCAGTCATGTTAATGGTCTACAGTGATGAGATTAATATCATGATCCCTTGACCTTTAATGACACAACATTATAAGGAATTAAAGAGATAATTGCTTGGTGAGCTGTTACATAGACTAATCAACTGATTTTATTTAACAATTCACTATGGAGCCTTGATTTACTAATAAAAGACAACTTGTGAATAATAAAACACTGTTCAATGCATTGATCAATAAAAATCAATGGAAAAATTAGTTTAAGCACCACAAAATTTTGCCTGATTATGTCCGACAGTCATAATACACTTTAGCACCATTTAGTCAGCCTTGCATTTGCACACAAACAAGCTTTGTGTTTGTCAGTAGAAGCTGCCTGAAGGGATAACGTATGCCAGGTATAACAAAGTTTCTGTATAGAATCTTGTGTGAGCAAAAAAAAAAAAAGAAAACATAAAAGCAACCCAACCCCTCCCCCCCAAAATCTAATTTCCTCCCAAATTCTAACTTGTAATAAGCAAACAAATGCTTCAGTATTTCTTTGCTTATAAACAGAACACTATAGATCCCAACAACTCCACTGAAATGATGTTAAGATTGTAACATGAACCAAAAAATTCCCAAAGATTAAATGTTATCTTTTCCTATATCTAAAATTGACAATATCACGGGAGAACGAAAATAAAAAACAATAGCAGGTATCAAAAGGTGCCAGCCTTAACCTTTACTTTTCCAGCTTTTTCTCTGATTCACAGTTTTAAATTTACTTAAAGTTTGCCTCAGTTTTAATTCTTCTCATTTTGCCTAAAATAAGGGAAGAAATGATATTTTTTCAGAGGAGGCTATAAGACATGTCAATTACCCCAAAACTTGACTTTCCTTTGGAGTTGAGTTCCTTATTTAATCTATTAGAGAGATATGTCTGCAATTTGGGGGGGGGGTACTTTATTTTATTGGATTTGACATCTTAAACCTATCTAGTAAACATACATAAACATATTGTAAACATATGCAAATCTTTATTACTAGGTAATCTATTGGGATTCAATCAATCTGTATTCAGCATCACAGTGATCCTCTCTCGAGATCTGAACAATGTTAATACAAATATACAGATTAAATGCATCCTGAAAATAGCTTTATAGCATTGGAGAGTCAGGCAAATTTTTAAATACCAATAATTGAGACCTTATATCTCCTTAACACCACTAAGTTATCAACTGCCCATTTAAAAACTTGTTTTAAGTTAAATTGGCTCCAAATTGAGCCTGGTAAACATTTACTTCACTCGTATAATATAAAAACAACACAATATAATTCTTCAAAATTAGATTGCAAAAGGAGCTCTTCTTAGACCGTAAGCCTGAAACATTTATTTTTTTTCTATTTATGGCAGAGTTTTTAAGCCCCTGAAAATAGAGGACTACAGTAGAAATGCTGACTTGATCCTATCCAATGGGTTAATGCACATATTGTGCCAATACCTATTCTTCTTTCTCTGTCTCTAATACATATGTACTTTATAAATAAAGGAAATAGACTTAAGAATCAATGTGTTACGGGTTTATGTAGAAATGATAAATCATATAGAAAGCATTGTATTTCTTTACTTACCTTTCTGCATAATTGTTACATTCTCCAAATGCAAACTTCCTTTGTTGCCTTATCAACAGATTACAGTCACCATACTCAGCACTCTACCATTCTCAGGGAAAGAGTTGCATAAGCAGCCAGAATTTCCGAAGAAGACATTTTGAAAGTGAGTGAAATGCATCTACTTTCAATGAAATATGTGTAGGCACATATGGAAAGGAAAGGAAAAAAGATTCCTGGGCACCACCTCTGCCTTATGTGTTATTAGCTACTCACCTGAATTCTGGTTTTCAGGAAGGACTGAAGGAAATCACACCTATGAAGAATAATCTTGTGGAAAAGATAAAAATGTGCCTATGCTCATGCAAAGGCATCAAATGAAAAAGAAAAACACACAAAAATCTTATCAGTATCTTGTTACTCTCTCATTAGAGGCTGCATTTTTCCAGTGACAAGTAGTGTAAAGTCAAACAGACATATGAGAACTACAGGGGTATAAAATCAAGCTCTTATGAACAAGAATAATGTAAGTTTGGGAAAAAGATGGGAGTATTTATACTATGTTCCTAATCTGAACAATGGACCAGACATGATATATGTGTGTGTATGTGTGTGTGTGTGTGTGTGTGTGTATATACGTATACATACACACATTACGTTCACATATGTCTGGGTATGTATATATTTATATGCACATATGTACATGCATATATATATATGATATAAACTAACATGATTTCAGTCTAGGGGATGAATTAACTAAATTACTTTCAGATAAAAGTAATGGGATAGATTCTGATATGTTCGGTAACAAATAAGAGAAAAACATGGGACTGAATTTAGGGATGTCTGATGATAAGTAGACATGCATTCTAGGAGAAATGGAAATTACTTGAGTTGCCAATTCAGCTACTGAAGTAGAACTAATGAACAAATGTATGGAATTTAATACAAAACAAAAACCATATAGACATAGAACAACTTTAAAACAATTAAAAATAAACTTCAAAAACAAAACATAACAGGACTTGAAACCTAGTGACACTGTGGATGAGCTTTACACCATATATCAACTACTATGAACAAACAGTATTAAATTGTCCCATGGACAACAGCATCTTAAGACAGTCATATCTTACCACAAACTAATACTATCACTGTATGTAATTTTGTGAACATATAAAAAAGCTTAAGTTAAAAGCTTCCCATGCCATAATTCTGATTTAAGCAATGATATAGTCCTACAAATAAAGTGCACATGGAGAATGCTATCAGCAGCTATTTCATATGGAAAAATTGTAACAAAATATATAAGAAACATCTTCAGAAGTCAAGAACTCTCTCATTTCATCATAATTCCATATATCTTCTTCTACTTACTATGTCTTATTGTCAATATCTTCACTCATGCAAACTGATATCAATCAGTTACACTGAGCTACTTTCTTTAAAATTCATGTATTTAACTCCATTTTTATATATTCTGGAGATCATGTAAATGCACTTCTTGGGTAGAGCATGAAGCAAGTTTAAAAACATTCACAACACATTACATTCCATTTATTTTTCATTTTCTCTGCATTGCTTAATGTACCCTTAACAATATTGGCACATTGAGGACAAAATCAGGTAATGTCTCTAGAGCAACATCTGTAGAAATTGTTAACTTCAGTGCACAAATTTAAAGTTGAACCATATAGACTACAGTATTCACTTTTAGATGTCTTTTTCTATATTTAAGGGTTTTTGTGTTTACTATTTATTGGCCATGTTTGTGGTTTATTCTTTTTCTTGACTGTCTTTAGGTAAGAATACACGTGAAGATAATTACATTACACTTTCAATGAAACTATCAACTCTCTTTTAAGCTTTACCCCTGTACTTCTTATCCTCATGGAAATATCAATTCTTTCTAATTACTTTGTGCTTGCTACATCCTCTTTCAGGCTCACCCCTGCATCTAAAATAGAAAGGTGACATCATAATTTCCCACCAGGAAAGTTGATGTAATTTTACAATTCTACATCTTCCCTAAAATTTTGCAACGGATAAAAATTGTACTTAGGACAATCAAACACTGTTTTAAAAAATAAACATGATTAAACTTGACCTGAGCCATTTTAGAACCATTTAAAAAATTATTTTATGGAACAAACACTTGAACCACTTTGAATGATGTGTACCAGGCAAAGACTTTATGCTCATAAAGGCAGATCATTAAGGCAAGTTTTGTCAAAGGTATTATGTGAGATGATGATCGAATAGAGCTTCTCTTGGTTATTGGTCTACATAGGGTATATTCCGATTAAACCTTCAAATTCAAATGGACAGAAATCAAGTTCTGACAGTTTAGCCTATACATGAGAAGAATGTAATACACAGATTCTGAGGTTAAATGTGATATTGAGAATGTCTACTTGTTGTAAAGTTATAGTTGTATTGCTAGGGTCACACATTTAATGCTTCCATTTCACACTGTGAAACCCATGAGATAGCACTTTCCAATATTATATAATGGCTAAACTAGGACTTCTAGTTATAATGAAAGATGTGAATTTTTTTATAGTCATTTATATATTTGTATATATTTCTAGAAGATAAGCACTTTGTAGGTAACAACTGAAGAGCCCTTATCTTTGTATCTTTAGCATTCCTTGCACAGTGCTTCACACATAGTAGGTCAGCAACAAATATTTGTTGGACTCTTATTTTCTTGAATCTATACCATGTTTACTTGATCTTTCATTATGTCATGTTGAGCAAATATTTTGCTTTTCTAATGATCATATAACTGCCCATGTCCTCTTTCTTCATTTTTTCTAAAACTTCAATTAGAATTGTTTTTTCAATGATAAAAGATTCTTGATATTTGTGTCACTATCTCATAAGGTATTTAGAAAATGTCACATAGATTCACAAGTTCTGTTAGTTTCATAATGTTTGTTCTCATAATGTCAAAACTTCTTTAACAAAAGCAAATTATTTCCTGGGATGACTTTTTAGGTAGGGAGATATTAATTGCTATGATTTAACAAAGGGCTAGTTTTTAACATGATAAACATCAAATACATTTAACATTTTCCATTTGGAAGGCATTGGTGCTTGACATTTGTGATGTGTTGAAGTATACATTCCTTGAAAGCATAACAAAATTGCCTTGTGCTTAACTATATTTATCAAAAGCCTTGTTCTCACCCCACTCACATGGTTGTTTCTCTAATTGCTCATAACAGCAGTTAACCATCAACCACAAATTCAACTCATTAATGCAAATATTTCTAAAAACCTTTTCTTATAAGATGTCCTTCATACACTCTATCTTGAATTAATTCCACATTCATAATTTTTATAACACAAATCCCCTACAGACAACACTCTAATTTCAAGCTTTATATCTTATGTGGACTTATTGACAGACATACTTAAAGATCTCAAATACTTTGAGATGCATTTGTGCTGTACCTAAGACTACTGTATTATTAATCTATTCAGTATAAGGTTAAAAATACTGCCACACTATCATAAACCACTAAAGCAATATCATCATATTCCATAATCTAGTGTGTATACATACATACATACATATACACGCATATAGGCATATGCGTGTATATGTGTGCACATATTTCCCCATCGTCTCCAGGGATTTCCAGTCTTACCATATTAATAAGGAGTTAGGAGGTAGAAACTCTCCTTTTTGATTGTCAGTAATGGAAATTTTCAGAAATGAAACAAAAAAGTGGGAAAACACGTATGGCATTTAGGTGTACACAGAAGAATTTGATTGGGATCTAACCCTTTATTCTTCTTTTAAGATTTATCTGATATTTTTTCCTTTGTGATTATGACCTTCTGCCTTCCATTCTTATGCATTGCATTTCATTAACAATATTTTGTATACTTCTTGAATCATAGTCATCTCTCCTCTCAGAATCTAGTAATAAATGTTTGTTGAATTGGATTATTATTTGACTAGAAAAATAGTATGTCCTTATTATGTTTAACAGGATAGCATGTCCTTATTATGTTGCTGGATTATATGTGTGTTTGTGTGTGTGTGTACACACACATAGACATATACATGTGTTTTCTTTGGATCTAATTTAAAGCACAAACTTGCTTAACTCTGTGCCACATAGTATGAACTCAGGTTTAATATAATATTGCAGTAAATTAAATAGTTTTCATACAGACTGCCAAATCTGCCAATTCTTGAGAGTCATATAGGTTTTCATATAGACTGGTAATATTGCCAATTCTGGGAAGACTGATAGGATCATTTGTGACTACTCCAACCAGTATTCTGAGAACATCTGAAACTGAGGGTGTACTTCTGAATGACAATTGTGTTTTGTAGAAATTATATGTTGATCAGCAATAGAAAATACTTTATCTAAGATAGTTAATATTCTACTGAAATAGAAACCATGCAGACTATTGACTCAATGACTGTTGACTATGATATATGGAGTAATATTTTGAAGTCAGTGTAGCAGGTACATGTCTGAAGGAATGATAAAATATCAACAGAGAAGATAAGTTTGGCTAGCATCATTATGGCTTGTGAATGTATTTTCATTTCAATTTGAGAAAACTTAGAACTTAGAAGTTCATGCCACTGGTGAATTGGATAACTGGAATCATGTTAGACAGACTGAGATCTGAGGGTCTCTATTTATAGACCATTTCTCCCCTAGACAATAGCCCATGGATATTCATACTCAGTCACAGAGTGGCTATTGATATGGCATCAGACAATTAAGTCCTCTCACTTTCAGTACTCCAAGAGGCTATCTCTCCCACCCCCATTCTAAAAGAGAAGGGAAATGGTGGCCTCGGTAATTGCCTGAAAACAATGCCTCTTTTCTAGTGATAAAAATGGAATCCTAAGAAGGAGTCAGTACTGATTACAATTGAAGTTATCCTTCTTTTCATTTTCTCCCCTTATCTCTCTGGTAGTCTCACAGCTTGACAACTTGTTTCTACTCTAACTAGGCCTATATACTACAAATTAAGTTAACTCACAATCCATTCTCTGACTACATAACTTTATCTCATATTTCGGTATATTACGAAAAGAATTTTATCCACTGCTATGAGCTAGAATTCACATGCACGCACACACACACACACACATACATACAAACTTTTTTTCTGTCTCTTATAATTATTTTCTAGTCCTGTATGCTTTTCAAAACAGATGAGTAAGGCAGCACTCTTTTCTTTTAGGATGAGAAATCAACTTTGAGTTATTGTGAATGAAGATTCATCAGTGATTTTTATGATATGTCCAAAAATGAATTGTTTTTTTATTATATACTTAGCAAATTCTAATTTTCAGGATTTTTTGCTCATTGAAACAAAACTGCAAAAATATTTTTTAAAAAATTGACATGCCAGACACTGCATAAATGAGATTTTATAAATATGACTTGTTCTATAATAGTGAATAAACTCCACAATATCAGGATCAACTTGAATGGAAGAATTAAAGCAATGCTATAGGCTGATTCTGGTGCGCTCTCTGGATCTACTTTGCTTTCTCATACATAGGAAATCTTGCCAAAATGAATCCTGGTCTATATATTGTTTTGCTCTAACCTTTTCCCCCTTAACTGCTCATTTTCTTTATCCTTGCATATAAATTATATGTGTTTATTTCCTAAGAAATTTTTGCAAAGCTTTTCAACATGCTGCACATGATTACAATGTAGTCCTCTGACCAAATCATAAACTTGTAGTTTAACAACAATAAAAACCGTACTAATTTTCATGCCATGTTAAGTATAAATATGAATTCAAGGCAGCCAAACTATCCATTTCCAAACAATAATGCAAACCTACACTCATTAAAAACGATCCTGTAACGTATATTAGCAAATGAGTAAGAAATCTTTTGACGAGTATAAAATTCCTGCTCTATATAAAAGCCACACTGGCCATTCAAGTATTTGAGGTTATTTTTTTTCCTGTAACTTTGTATTTCATTGTAAAATGATGAATTTGGACATGAAATTATACAAACAAAAAAAAAGTCACTTCTACTTTTAGTTTAACTTTAGAATGTGCATGTATTGGTAGCAAAGTGCCCACCTGCCGATAGATGTGTTCAATTCCTTTTCATCCCTCCCTAAGAAAACAACTCATACTTTTCTGAGAACTTGGATAGTGATTACCCAGTTTTTAGAAAGCAAATGAACAATCCAGATTTATTAGTAACATCAGATCTTGCAATCCCCTTCACGCTTGTGCCAGTTTGCAAGTTAAAGGTCAAAGGGTGGAGACACAGAATAGTACTCTACTAGGAAATTTCTCACAGAAGACAATGTTTAAGTTGTGGTTAATGACAGTCAACAGATCAATAATCAAATTCAAGGCAAGCTGTTCATTGTTTCAAAAGCAATTCCCCTCCAAGCCTGGCTTTCACACAAAGCCAGAGTCTGACTCATGGGGTGCATTCATTCTGACCATCTTTAATAAGTTCACAGCCCAGTAGCTGTAAAGCCTATCACTGCAAGAAGCAGTTCCTAAAATCAATAAAGAGGTCTGTCAGTTGCTGACTTTTCTCTAGGAAAAAAATATTGATACAAACCCGCTCTGCAGGTCTCATGAAAATGACAATACTGCTGTTAGGACAAATCACACTCAACAATGAAATGCTTTGGTGGTCCCTTGGCTCTGTCAGTGATGGAATGGACAGCTAAAAGTCACAAGTCTTGCCAACCCTTTGAGAACTATGGGAAACATGCACTAGGTAATGCACTGGAGAATATTCATGCAACTTCAGAGTCTTTATATTGGCTTACTTTTGAACTGTAATGCTTACCTGCATATAATCATATACCAAGACAAATTGAATTTTCATGCAATGGAGTTTGAAACAGAAATTCAATATGTCTAAGATAAAAAGACTTAGGTTATAAAATTGTAGCCAGTTGTTTTATTTCTTTAGTTTTTAGAATCTACTGGTAGAATGCTTAGATGATATTAAAATATTATTTTTTTATTTTCTTTGCCAGAAATGTTTTTGGCAAATATCATCTCTCTGGGTGGTTTATCATAATTTTGTCTTAGCAGTTATGTGAATCTTTTTTGTGCACTTTATTTTGTGATCAAATGATATCTGTTTTAAAACCCTGAACTTCATGAACTTATGCTTATACATACCACTACCCAGTCCTGTAATTTAACAGAACCACAGATTAACATCCTAAGACTCTGAAAACTGATATGATAGTTCTCAAAGGGTTACACCAATGTAATACTAGTGTCACATTTCCTTGTAAGAATCACTGCTACTTAAATTCCCTGCAATCCACTTTAGAGACATACTGCTTCTTGCTATGCTTTGTAATGAGTGTTACTGACAGACCCATGAAGGCCTGGGGCAATTGGCCTTATACAGCTTGTATGGGAGGGGAGGTGCAGAGGGGGTGGGGCATCACAACAAAAGTACAGGAGTTGAGAAAGAGGGAAAAAAAAGAAACACCTCAAAACAATGAAAAGGTTCTGTTTGAATTTAGTTATATGGATATAAATGTGATAAAACATTGAGGACATATCTCCAAATAGCTGTATAAAACGCAAAATGGATGTATCATTAAGGCTGTCACTATATTGCAGATATTTTGGCCCCTGGTTGGTTGGAAAATGGCTGTCCAAACAGTCTAAAGTCCTGCATGTGTCATCCAGGTCTCCCACCAGACAAAAAAATTACGTGTAGGAGTAAAGGACTAGATCCATAGCAGACAGAAAGCAATCCTCTTTGGAGACAAAGCTGTTTTGGGTCTTCACACTTTCCTGAAAGTTCAATTATGGGTTGGTTGTCTTGTTCAAAACTTTTTTTTTTTTAAACAAAAACTCCTTTTTTGTTTTCCCCCTCCAGAAATATGATCAAGCTTCTGGGGGCTTGGAGAGGGTTAAAGTAGGGAATAATGTTTGAAATCACTAAGAAGAATCTTCTTTTGTGTTGTTTTTCTTCTTTTTCCTCTTCTTTAGTTAATCCTAAAAGTGTACTGGGCATTGAGCGTGCAGAGGAAAGGCCTAGAACTGAATGACGAAGAAAGACAAAGGACTGAAGAAACGGCAGATACTGTGTGTCGTGGAAGCTTCCCACATGAGTGAATTCACACTCAGGCGCAGGACAGGCAACCCCCTGGGTTTTAAAGATCAGCCCTGATGCAGGCTGACAGATGCCTGATCCTAGCTAGGAAACAGCATAACAGCTCTTGTGTTGAATCTCAAGTTATCACAAACTCCTGGGAAAGAAAGGGAAAAAAAGCCCTTTATCACACCCACTCTTGCATAGAGCGTTTGCAGTACAGTATGTGACGAGGTGTTCCTTTCCTCTTGAATTGGAACACTGTGTAAACCAATACAAGGAGGCATAAGGCCAGGATGCAGGGGATGACAATAGCTATGGCTTTCACAGTGCTGGCTGTGTTGTCCAGTTTGATGACAATATCTACGTCATCTTGTGGGCTATGCCGTTCTTTGTCTCGGTCTGTTGGTCCTTCACAGCCCATAAAATCCTTGAGGATGGATCTGGGATACCCAGGTTCTACCTTAAGTATCTGGTTATTGAATTTCCAGTACTCTTTTCCTTTATAGAAATATGTGAAGCCTAGAAAATGGAAAAAAACCATATTAATTTACAGAAATATTTGCAGCTTATAAAAAAGCACTGATTTAGAGAAATATCTGCAGCTTCTCTATAAAGACAAATTAGCTATCCATTCAATAATGAAATGCACTTACTTTGAATATTTATGGGTGGAGGAAGTGAGAGATGGGCCGAAGCTGAAAATGATAAGTATGACTCAGACTCACATATATAGATGGGGATAATGAGCTTGAAAAAACTGTTCTCCATGACACTGCAAAATATTTTATCTTGAAATTAGTCCCTCAAATGCCTTCTGTTGAACTGACATGCAAAATTTGCCCCAGTCCAATAGCTTGACTATGTGGTAAATTAATACTTTGAATATAGTCTTGTGTTGGGTCTTTACCTTGAGATAAAAATGAAGGAATCAAAAAAAAACTTTAAAATACTGTATGGCCAAAAAATTGAATCATGGTTTTTGGATCAATTATCCCCTGACATTAACTGGAATAATTCTAATGAATGCAAGGAGTGAATTTTTGATGCCTGTCACTAATATTTTCTTAAGGAACACAGTTAAGCATGATAAAAATTGGACCACAATTATCAAATTCTGATAATCACTCTTTCAGTGCCACATGAATCTGCCACAACGCTTTAGTTCTAAATGCAGTTTTGCAGCTGAAGCAACTTGCCAAATGAAAACAGGTGTATGCAGAATCACATTTTTCTGTAGGGAACTGGTATTTGATCATTTTAATGAAATCCAATGTAATTACCCAATAAACTTAGATGAAGAAATTCTGAGGCCCTGCCAAATAACAAAACATTACACAATCTCAATTGAAAAATGGCATTGATCCAGAATAAAACAAGCCTTCAAAATAGGTGAACTTACTCTTTCAGTTTGTAAACTGAAAACAAACAGCTGGAAGTTTTCCAATCTTTGTCTTCAGTTAATACCCAAAAGGTAACCGATGAGCATGAAAAGAAAGGTGTGCTAAGCTCTATTTCATGTAATTGTAGAGCCTGGCATATCAATAGTGTTTATAGGTCATATTTCAGTGTTACTAATTCTAATATGCATTCTCATTTTTATAGTGGTAGATGCCTGTTTTCTAGCTATATAAATCAGTTAGCTGGAATTACAAACCAAGCTATGCTGCATTAACGTGAGAAATGTTTGGAACTTGGTAGCAGAAAGAGGTATTGTAGACGTTTTTTCCCTTCCTTTCTTTCTCTTCAAATATCTATATTTTAAATGGTGTTTAGTTTTGGGTGTGTCTACCACTTCTAGTTTCTTGCTTCCTTCCCCATCAATTCAAGTATTAAAAATCCTTAAAGCATAAACATGATTTCATAAAAATAAAAAGACCTGAACAATGAATGCTACTTAATGAAAGGACAAGATCTAGGAAGAACTCAGCTCTTTATTATACTGACAAGCAAATATTTTAGTAAATTGTTTTATGGCTTGAGACCAGAAGAAAAATCATATGAAAAAGATTATTTATTGTAGAAAATTTCCTATAATTTTATCAATGGGCCACTATTATATATAGGTCATCTTTAGAATGTGGAAATAGCTTTGGCCTGTAGGAACTTTGTAGAATGTATAACATTCACCCAAATTCCCCAGAGTTGTAAAAAAATAAAAGAACAAGGAAAGGGATATTTAGTCCTAATAAGTTAGAAAGCATCTGAGACAGTATTGGAACTCATGATTTCCTAAAGACTTTCTGAAGTCAATGAAAATGTTCTAGCAGCCTAGTTCTGTGAAGTGAGTTATATACCATTTAGAAAATAATAATTATAAATAATAGAAGAATGAAATGGAAATCTAGAATTTCTATTATTCTCTCTATTCTCAAGTGATTAATTTAATTCAACAATTATTTAATACTACTATCTATAATTTAGGGTATTAAATGCTAAGCATATAAAGAGAAAGAAAAAAAATCCTTTCCCAGAGCTTATTTTCTTCTGGAGGGGTCATGGAGAGAAAAAAAATGAGGGAAATACATTTAATCAGATAAGTAAATGTAATTTCATTTGAATGGAGCAGAGAAACTGAGTGAAAAAAAGCTTTTAAAGGAAACTGGGGATTCTAAATAATGAAAGAACTCTGCAGAAATGGAGCTTTCTCCTGATAGAATAGAAAGTGCTTAAGGACCAGAATCACTCTTTTGTTTTTGTATGCCAAATAGCTAGCATGCTTACAGTAGGCACTTAACAAATATTCTGCTAAGTTGAACCTAATTTAAGTTTTTCACCTCCTGTTTCCAATGGCATTTTGACAGGAGTGCTAAGGAGCAGAAATATAGTAAATAAAGAATGAGATATCAGAGGGAGAAATGACGGGTTCAAGACTACTCTTCTAATAAGTCTTCCCTGATTATCCTGTCTGTCATCACTCCTCATTTTGTGTTATCTCATTTTTACTGTATTTTCTTATTCTAGCTGAACAGACACAGCTAGAATAACTTGAATTTTCTAATATTCATTGACCATCCTTTCTTGGTTAGGTAATCAATAAGCATTTATTAAGCTTACAATCTATGTACACATGGTACAACCTCATGGTCACACATACTTTTGTCTCAAGTATTTCTGCATGATATAGATTGGTTTATAGTTCTTTCTCATACTAGGGAGGACACAAGAGATGTACAATAAATATGGCCAACTGAAATGATTTCTGAAGTAACCAAAGATGTATGAACTGTATTTGTAAGATGGGGATGAGACAGTAAATGGAGATGACAGAATGAAGAAGCAAACTGATGAATCTCAACAGGATAGAATTCTATGTGCAACAAGATGGAGCCAGAAAAGAGGGAAAATGTAAATTTTTCTATTTACGTTCAAAAGGTAAGAGTATAGATAAAGAACAGGGATTTTGACAGTCTTGGCATGAGCTTGCCTGTACTAGATAAGCCTTGGAAGGTGTGGTGTTCACCCTCAAGAAATTTTCAAGTGATCCCTGAGTCAACTGTTAAAATCATTGATGTAGAAGGGAAAATTTGCCAAGAATGAGTAATACTAGATGGCCTCTGAGATTTCTTCTCAATGGAATTCTGTAGTTTTAATTAGATTAATGAACCAGTGATGTGTTTCAGGCTATACAAAGGCAATAATGTGGTGCAATGGATACAGTCCTGGGCAGGCGTGGAATCAAGATGATTTGAGTTCAAATTTGTCCTTGTATACTGAATAACTGTGTAAAATCACTTTACCTCTGTCTTCTTCACTATCTTTATTCCTCAGAGATAAGAGTTCTTACCTCCTAGAGTTGCTATGAGTATAAAATGAGATAGTAATTGTAAAGTACTTTGCAATCTTAAAGAATTGCTTAAATGATGTTATTATTTTGATGTAAGTTGATGTTGTATTAGTAAAAAGTATGTATACAGTTCATGGTTAGAGATATTTCCATTTTTACTATATAATCTGTGCTGGTCAGACCATATGTAGAGTGTTACATACAATTCTAGTCAATGGAATGTAAGAGGGATTTTGAAATGAGAGGCAACATGGTATAGTTATAATAGGAACTACAACTGACTGTTTGGTTATGTCACTTAACATTTCCGTGACAAAGGCCATTCTCCCCACCGAAAGGATTCATTTCTGCACTGCTCAAGGGATTTTCCATACCGGGAGTTCCTTGTATGACAGAAATCCCAGATCTACCCCCAAAACAAAACAAAACAGAAAAACAGAAACTAAAATACCTCTTGAAAATGGCAACCAGGGATCTGACATCCACATATTATAAAAAAATGGTGGAAAGAACAGGGAATACTTAACTTGAAGAGAAGACTAAAGGAAGACTTGACAGTTGTCTTCAAATGTGGAAAGCTTAGACAGAACTAGGTAAAATAGATAGCAGTTAAAGAAAGGGGGGCAATCTGAGCACACAGAAGCGAAATAATTTCCTAAAACTATTCAACAATTTCATGGCTGCTTCTCTGTTATCTGAACGGGGAAGTGACAAAGTAGTTAAGAGTATTGAACTTGGAGTCTGGAAGACCTGAGTTTGAAAATTTGCTCTGATTGTAACAAGCTGTATAACCCTGAATAATTCACTAATGTCTCATCCTCAGTTCCTTCTTCAGTAAAATGGAGATAATAAGGGCCCAATGTTGTGAAAATCAAGTGAGATAACAAATATAAGGGAAATAAGCCTTTATGTAGTGCTTACTATGTACCAGGAGCTACACTAAAGAATTTTTACAAATATCACCTGATTTGATCCTCACCATAACCAGACAAGGTAGGCACTGTTCTTATTCCCATTTTACATGTAAGGAAACTGAGGTAAACAGAGTTTAAGGGATTTACTGGGTCATGCAACTAGCATTTGACTCAAGTCTTTCTAACCCCAGGCCCAGCCAAGTGCTACATCCACTGTGCCACCTAGTTATCTCTAAAATATGGAGTAAAACTCAAAGTTTTGTTACCAGCTATTTTGTTATTATTAATTATTACACCTATAATTTTTTTTATTATTACTCCTTATCATGCATGGTCACCTAAAAGAGACCGGGTAACTCTCTTTTAGAGTTCTATGTAAGAAATCTATATATTAATGATAACTTTACTAGAAAACTCTGGTTTCTTCTAACTTTAGGGTACTATACTTCAATCAATATTTAATATTTTCTAATAGTGAAATCCTAATCTTTCTGAGAAATCTTCTTAAACTAAAGGAAAAAAATAGTTTAATTTATATGGTACTTTTCCTTTTCTCTCAAAACCAAGTGTAAGGAAGAAATTCTATCACTATGAGTAAAACAAAAGAATATGGAAGAAGCAAGAACCCACATTGTTGACCGAAAATGAATTTATAGAGTAAATTAAATAAAGTTTATGTTTCAGGCCTTTTCATGTTACTATTTTTAAGGCAAAAGGGATGAAATCTAGGCTTATTAGGAAACCTAACATAATATCTCCCCTGACTGCTTTTCAAAGGTAGTCCTATGAACATAGATCATTTCAAATAATGTTGTTTCTTTCAATATGTTAGTTTTTCTAAACTATTTTTTCTTCTCTTTTATTCTTTTTTATAATGTCTGATTCTCTGAGAGATGTGGGAGGATGGATACATTAGGAAATATAGGTAATATATAAACAAAGAACCTATTCACCAACTCAATAGCTGTGATTCAGATTCAACTCTACCTTGTTACCATTATGGTGAAATTTGTGGGGGCTTCTGAAGAGCTTCTGAAGCCTCAGTTAGGAAAATGGCTCGCCTTTGGTTCTCAGTCTTTTCACATCTCTTCCCACCCTCCTCCTAAGGCTTTGGTTTCTTTCATTAAATAGATTTTAAAAAAAACTTAGAATTTTATTAAGTTTGTCAAAAAAACAGGCCTAGGATTTCAGGCATTAGATCATATTGAATCACCAATTTGCTTCCATGAAATTTACCCTTCAAAAGAGAAGCGATAAATAAAAACAAGGGATTCAAGCTTTACCAGCTCCTTTATCACGCCTGTTTTGGGCTGCAAGTGAAACTTAGTTAGATAAGTTACAAGTAACGTTTTGAGTCAGAAAGAGAAATATGGAGTTGCTTATAAATTATGTCATCACAGTATACAAAATAAGAGCAGAATTAAAAGATTTTAATTAAAATTGAGTTTTCTTTTATCTAATATTTCTTATAAAATGATTTTAGAAAACTAAGTTACATAGTGTGATAGTCTTTTCAGGACAGTTTCAACAATTTACACTAAAGAAGTGCAAACATCTACCGATAATTAAAATTCCAGATAAATAAAAACATGAAAAAGAATTGTGGCACAGGAGGAAACTCTTTTATCTACAGGATATCCCAAAATTCATAGTGCAGTTTTAAGCTATAATATTTTATTAATTTAAAATTGCAATAGGACTGAGAATTTTGGATCTCTCACTCAGTGTGATATTATATATATATAATGTATATATATGTATATACACATATATGCATATATACATGCATATATACACATATATCAAACACACATGGGCAAATACACAATACACATGTACATATATACACATATATATGTGTATATATGTATGTATATTATATCTGTATATATTATGTACTACATGTGTATCTATTTGTTTCCATTTGGCACAAAAAGTGGGTTGAGTTGTAAAGGATAACTGAAATGTAATGTATTGCTCCCATGATAGTCTACTCTTCTCCAATTATTTGCTAGAATTCAATAACTTGTGAAAAAATTGTGAGAATTAATAAAATAGAAATTGTAGCCATACCATTTTCTTTGTGTACAAAGGCTCCTTGGGGAGACTCTGGGATACCTTTCCATATTGTGATAGGTTTTGGATAGCCAGGATCCATGGTTTTCATTTCTTCACTATATCTCCAGTATCTAATTTGAAAAAAAAAATGACAAAATGCAAATATAGGTAAAACAAAATACACACAAATTGAACTATTATGAGAAAATTATTGGTTGTAATCACTGAAGAAGGGCTTAAACAAACTTTATACTAAAGTATGATAACAAATAATATAGTTTCTTGAAAATATGTAACCATTTGAAAATAAGACATAAGACAAGAGGTTCCTACAGTTAATGGATCAAAATGTTGCTTCTTAATAATGAGGTAAGTATCTAGACAAACACCCATCACATACAACCTCTCTAAGAATGAAAGCTCTGACAGGAAAAGTTGGAATGAAAATTTAATGAATAATCCTATGAAAAATTTCTTCATTCTCTACCCTATACAAATCAATGCAAAAAGTACACTTTCTCTAGCTAACTACAAATAATATTTTGACTAATATTTAATTTTCATCCTAGTTAGTTTGGGGCTTACACAAACCTGTGGGCGTGTATATTCATTCTTCGCTGCTGAAGAAGACCATGCCATCAGAGAAATAATGACATGACTTGCACTTGATTTTGTTTTGAGTGAGAAAGGGCTGTGCAGGTCACCAGCCTCACTTCTCCTCCTGAGTCATCTGAATCCAGTGACCAGATATTCATCAGGATGACTCAGGATGAGGCAATTGGAGTTAAAAGACTTGTCAAAGGTCACATAGTGTCAAGTGTCTGAGGTGAAATTTGAACTCAGGTTCTCCTGACTCCTGCACTGGTGCTCTATCCACTGTACCACGTAGCTGCCCCACACAAAATTTTAGTTCCTCAAAGAAGAACAAAATGTGATAGTTTGTTTATATTTTTGTACAGACCAACAATGCTGTCATGGCAGTATCACAGAGAACATTTGGACATAAAGAAGAAAGAGACATAGAGTTTGAGAGGCATGTCTCAAAATCAGGAAAAAGTTTTATATTATTGTAGTAAGTGATGGGAGACTAGAAAAATCCAAAGCATCAGCTAGAGTTTAAGGAGAGGAATTAAATTATTGTTGCTTAAATGATAAATTCATCATTGAAAAGGTTAAGGAACTGTTATCATAGACCAGATTCTTACTGAAAAGGAGCCAGTTGCTGAGGCAGAAACAATGAGAACATTGGAGAAATGACCCTTCCATCTTAGTATTCATTATAGAAGAAGAGGGAAAAAAAGTCACAGCCTGTTCTAAATCCTATACTTTGGGAAAACAGATGTTGAAAGTTTACAGGTTGTCAGTCCAATAGAGATGGTACGATTAAGAATTAAACTAAGTATGAACATTTAAAGTAAAAATATAGAAACAATTCTATTGAAGAAAAAAAGGAGGTGCTTTTAAAGTACCTAATGTTAATCCACAGAAACTGACTGACTAAATTGGATTGAAAAAGATGTGTATGGGAAGCAGAACCAAGATCATGGAATAAGGCATGAACTCACCTAAACTCTTCCAAATTCACCTCCAAAGTATTTAAGAAATAATGCTTCAAAACAAATTCTGGAGTGGCAGAACAAACAGAAGGATGAGGAGAAACAATTTTCCAGCTAAAGACAACTTAGGTCAGCAGGAAAGGTCTGTCTCACTGGTATAAAAGGAGAGCACAGTTCAGCATAGGTGGCATCCATATGAGCCAGCAGGAGGCTGTGCCATGGTGAACAAACAGCAAGTCCCTGAGCCCCAGAGCAGGACAGCAGTGAGAGCTCACTTCCCTAGTTCAAGGCAACAGCAAGGCTCCCTCTCTCAGCACAAGAGGCTTGGGACAGTGTCCTCTCAATCTCAGGGACAGAATCCAACCTTAAAATAAAATTAAAAGCCATGAAATTGGCTGGAAAAAATGAGCAAAAAGGAACCTGACCATAGAAAGTTTCTGTAGTGAAAGAGAAAACCAGAACACAAATTAAGAAAAGGTGAACAATGTCAAAATGACCTACATGCAAAGCCTCAAAAAAACTGTGAATTAATCTCAAGTCAAAAAATGATTCTTAGAAATGCTCAAAAAGATTTTATTTTTAAAATACATTTATTTATTTAAAATTTTCAACATTCACTTCCACAAAATTTTGAATTTCAGATTGTTTCCCCCTCTCCTCTCTATCCCTCTCCAGGATAGTGTGTATTCTAATTGACCTTTTCTCCAATCTGCCCTCCCTTCTACTATTCCCTACCACCTCTTATCTCCTTCTCTTCTATTTTTCTGTAAGGTAAGACATATTTCAAATATAGGACTTAAGAGAAACATAAAAAGGTAAATAAAAAAGAAAAAAAATGTATGAGAGATTCAATAAGGTTGAAGACTTTGCATTCCTGTATGGGAAGATGATACTTGAAATCAAGAACATTACAATTACTAGGTCAGTTGGAAGTTGTATACCTATAAGATGAAGGTATAAGTTGACTAGGATGTAATTATATCCTCCATCCCCCCAAAAATAAAGGGTGAGAAAGAAGATTGCATGGAAGAAGAGGGAAGGGAAAGGTAAAATGGAGTAAATTATTACACATAAAGAGGCACAAAAGACCTATTACAGTGGAGGGAAAGATGGGGATGGGTGGTTGATGGGCAACAATTGAATGTTATTTGCATTGAAATTGGCTCAAAGAGGGAATAACATACACACCAGTTGGGTACAGAAATCTATTTAGCCATATAGAGAAATAGGAGGGGAAGGAATAAAAGAGGGACTGAGAGAAGGGAGTACAAATTTGAGAAGTGGTGGTCAGAAGCCAAACACTGGTGAGGAGGGATGGGGTCAAAGGGAGAAAGAGAAAGGGGGGGGAAGAGGGAGAGAGAGAGAAAGAGAGAGAGAGAAGGAGAAGAAGAAGAAGAAGAAGAAGAAGAAGAAGAAGAAGAAGAAGAAGAAGAAGAAGAAGAAGAAGGAGGAGGAGGAGGAGGAGGAGGAGGAGGAGGAGGAGGAGGAGGAGGAGAAAAAGAGGAAAAATATAAATGGAGGGAAATGCACTGCTAGTAATCATAACTGTGTATGTGAATGGGATGAATTCACCCATAAAAATAAGCTGATAGTACAATAGATAAAAGCAGAATCTTACAATAAGTTGTTTATAAGAAATAGATTTGAAGCAGAAAGATACACACAGAGTAAACATATGGTGCTGTGGCAGAGTCCACTATGCTTCAACTGAAGTAAGAAAGAAAAGAAAAAGCAGGGGTAGTAATCATATTCTCATAAAAAGCAAAAAGCAAAAATGATCTAATTAAAAGAGACAAGGAAAGAAACTATACCTTGCTAAAATAATATCAGTTCTAAACATATATGTATCAAATGGTACAATGTCCAAATTTTTAAAGGAAAAGTTAAACAAATTACAAGAGGAAATAGATAGCAAAACTACACTAGTGGGGGACCTCAGCTTTCAGAACTAGGTATAGCTAAAAAAAAATAAACAAGAAATTAAGGTGGTGAATAAAATTTTGAAAAGTTAGTTTTGATAGAGCTCTGGAGAAAATGGAATGCAATAGAAAAAATATTTTTTTTTTAGTGGTACATGGCACCTGCTCAAAAACTGACCTTGCTTAAGGGCATACAAACCTCACAAATGCAGGAAAGCAAAAATATTCAATGTATTCTTTTCATATCATAAGGCAACAAAATTATATTCAACAAAATCACATCGAAAAATAGATTAAAAATTAATTGGAAACTAAATAATCTAATCCTCAAGGATGAAAAGTCATAGAATAAATCATAGGAATAATCCATAATTTCTTTAGAGAGAATGATAACAATAAGACAACATATCTAAATTTACTGGATTCAGCAAATGACTAGGTACACAACACATAGTAATAAATGATGATAGTAATCTACTGTTTGATAAATTGAAAGGTCGCAACTTAAGGAAAAAGAATCCACTATTTGGCAAAAACTACTGGGAAAATTGGAAAACAATGGAATGGCAGATACTAGATATAGACAAATATTTTACATTCTATACTAAGATAAGTATGAAATGGTTATATAATTTAGACATCAAGGATGACACTATAAGCATGGAACTACAGGGCATGGAATAGTTTATCAGATCTTTGAAAAAGGGAATAATTTATGATCAAATAAGACATAAAGAGCATTATGAGATATAAAATTGATAATATAGATTATGTTAAATCAAAAAAAGATTTTATACAGATAAAGCCAAAGCAAAGAAGATTAGAAGAAAAGCAGAAAGTTGGGGAATATTTTTTAAAGCAAGTATCTCTGATAAAGACCTCATTTCTCAAATATATAGAGAAGTAAATCAAATTTATAAACATACAAGTCATTCCCCAAAAGACTAATGGTCAAAGAATATGAACAGGCAACTTTGAGATGAAGAAATCAAAGCTATTGGTAGTCACATGAAGAAATACTCTAAATCACTCATTAGAGAAATCCAAAGTAAAACAACTCTGAGGTAACATATCACACCTACCAGATTAGTTTATATGAAGAAAAGAAAAATGATATGATGGAAGGGATGTGAGAAAAACTGGGACACTAATGCACTGTTAGTGGAGTTGTGAAGTGAGCCAACCATTCTGAGGAGCAATTTGGAACTATGCCCAAAGGGCTATAAAACTGTGCATATCGTATATCTCAAAGAGAACCAAAAAAAGAAAAATGACCTATTTTTACAAAGAAAATTATAGCAGTTCTTTTTATGGTGGCAAAGAATTGGAAACTGAGAGGATGCTTATGTATTGGCGAATGGCTGAACAATTTGTGGTATATGATTTTAATGTAATAAAATTAGGCTATCAGAAATGAAGAGCAGGATGATTTCAGAAAAAAAAAACTTGTAAGACATATAAACTGATGCAAGGTGAAGTGAGTACAATCAGGAGAACATTGTACATAGGAACAGCAATATTGTATGAAGATCACCTGTGAATGACTTAGCTATTCTGAACAATAAAATGATCTAAGGCATTTCTAAAATATTTAAAATGAAAAATGCTATACACCGCCAGAGAAAGAACTGATGGAGTTTGAGTGCAGATAAATGCATACTACTTTAATTGTTTTGTGGTTTTATTTTGTCTGTGTTCTCTTTCACAAAATGACCAATGTGAAAACATGTTTTACACGATTGCACACACATAATGTATACAAAATTGCTTGCCATGTAAGGGAGAGGGAAGAGGATGGAGGGAAAGGAATTATTTAGAACTCAAAATTGAAAAAAAAATGAAATGTCAAAAATTGTTTTTACATGTAATTGGGAAAAATAAATTATTATTCAAAGGAAAAAAATAAACATGTATAGATGACAGAAGCAAGGACATACAAAAAAAAAGTTGCTATCAAATGTGTTAAAATTCAAGATGAACTAAGGTTAGCAATGAGTGCTAAAACTGAAGAGGCTTTGTTTTTCTTTTTAACAACTATTTTGGGGGAAGAAGATCAAAGAAAAGAGAAGACAAATGACACTATAATAGATAACAAAAAAGACAGAACTATCCAATTCTTGTTTTGATTTAGTATTCTCGGCCAAGGTAGATGATCTTTGAAGGACAGATCCTACTTCATTTTAACTCCACAGGACATCATGCCTCCCCCAGAATACGCTGATCACCTGAGATCTCATTCCTACAGTAAACATTGACTCAGCTTTTGGTACTCTTCACCTTCTTATTGCCCTCATTGACCTTTCCTCTCTGACCAGAGGTTGGAGCATTAAACTCTTCCCCAAACCTTCCTTTACAGAAGGCTCAAAACTTTCTAGGTAGCTATTTTGCATCAGCAGCTCTGTTTGGTTTGAATCTATGTAATGTCGTGCTTCCATGCTGAGTACCCATTGGTGACCCTGATTCTGTTTTTTACCTTGCTGTATGTAGTTTTCCCTCATTAGATTGGAAACTCTTTGAGAAAAGGAACTGTATTTCTTTTTCTTATTTGTATCCCCAGAACCTAGCACAGTGCTTGGCATATAGTAGGTACTTAATAAATATATATTGTATTGAATTGAAGTATAAAAATAAGAAATAGGAAAAAGAAACCCAAAGTTAAGTAAGAGTATCATAAAGAACTGTCTAACTGACCATGATGATTATACTACATTCAAGAGCACTGAAAATGCCACATGCATTAGGTAAGTTGATTTCAGAGATCCCTCTCAGACCATGAAAAAGAAAGATGTGACAGGAATAGAAAAAAATAAATACTGAAATGACTTTTTAAAAAGGGGGTAGAATAGAATTTGCAAAATATGAGTGAAAGATATTGACTCTGAATCTTGATCAAATTATTGCATTTCTTATTATTCATGGATAAATTAACATCTAGAAAAAGGATGTTGGCCACAAAGGGTCAAAATGACTTCATTAAAAACAAACAGTGCCAGCAAATATTCATTTCCCTTTTTGATGGATATTATTAGATTGGAATTAGAAAATGGAATATTGCAAATAGAGTTAAAAAGAATTCTGCAAAGCATCTGAGAGATTCTAGTTATCTTTATTTAAAAAATGAAAGCTGTAGTCATAGTAGCAATAATAATATTACAAATCTATTTGGAACTGAATGACTTACCAGCTACAAGGAGTATTGACTAATGAGAGGCAACATAGCACAATAGAAATTTCTCTGGATTGGGAATCTAAGGTTCTGGGTTTGAATGCTAACATGAATACAATGATTAGCTATAAAGACTTTGGGAAATCTCTATGATCCAGATAGAAAAATCCACATAATCTTTTAAAAATTGTAATAACTTGTCATATAATTTTATTTTTAATTCTGCATTTAAGCATTTTTTAATAGCAAAAAGTCAAACAGATGTAAACAAAGTTTCAAAAGACAAATACCTTCAAAAGTTATACTACTTAACTGAGATATATTGTTTAAAAGACATTCAGAATCTCTGAGTATTGATTCGAGCGAGATCTGAGCTCAATAGTAGAAGCTGAAGAAACACAAACATGTGGCAATATAAATATGGAATAATCTAAATGTGCATTCCTCCCTAGTTAGTGAATTTAGAATTAATCCAGGGTACGCTGTGTATTGATTTTTGCTAACTAAAAATATGCTACACTTATACACTGAATCCATTGGTTTCAAAAAATATAAATGATAAAATAATGAGATTTTTGCATATGTGGAGAGTCGTTCTTCCTTTGTATCCAAATGATAATTTTCAATAACCATTTAAAAGGTTTCGTTTAAAATTCTGATGTGTATGCTAAGTAATTCACACAGATACAGTCCCTTTCTCAGTAGGTGCTCATATTGTCCCCTCAGAGGTCCCTCAAATCTTTTTAATTTCCCTTCTTCCAGCAAAGATCTAACACAATACTGCACCTAGTCCTGAATGGGCACAGTTATGCAATTAAAATCAGCAGGGGAATTAAAGTCTAAAAATCCATTAAGGGAAAGAAACATAATAAATAATATGTCCTGAGAAGCTTAGTGGGATATGGATTTATTCCCACTGGTGGTCAATATCTTGTTATAGCTCAATTATCTCAGCAAGGCTCATGTTCCTCATTCTTCTGCTTCCATATTGTATTGCACTTCTGTCCTGCTGAGCGTCATAATGTGTCTTATGGCTTTAAGTAGCAACTTCCCCATCAATAGAAGTTTCTTTGGATGGTTCTTTCATTTTAATGCTTTGCTAAGTACATTTTTATGAAAGTCTTGACTTGAAGACTATGATTTAATATCTCTTAAGTTTTTGCCACTGTTGAGTAAAGTTGGATTCCTAACTATTTTCTTAGGAATATGAAAGTACAGAACAAGTAACTAAGAATAAATTTTGAAATAAACTTTTTGAACTGCAGGAGAAAAATTATAGGATTTTTTTTTTTGTTCCCTGTAGAGAACGACTGTTTGCAATCAATTGCT
The DNA here is from genome assembly GCA_028658325.1 of Potorous gilbertii. Taxonomy (NCBI): domain Eukaryota; kingdom Metazoa; phylum Chordata; class Mammalia; order Diprotodontia; family Potoroidae; genus Potorous; species Potorous gilbertii. The sequence goes on from CM053773.1 coordinate 119,798,106, forward strand.
ATTGAAATACTTTCTATTTCAAGCATCAAGAATACTATTTAGTTATTTACTTTTCCTCATATAATAACTTTGATTCAATGAATTATTTTCACAAGAAACTCCTGTTTTCTTACATGAAGGTAAAATTGATCCTGGGTCAGTAAAGATTTAAGTCTAAATTACTTTATTTCACTCATAAGATAGAAACTTTTTTTCACCAAGGCCTATTAAGCAAAAATAATTAAGAATATCACGGAATAGCCCATTCATAATAGCTTAACAGTTTTTTTTTAATATGAAATGTTATTCTCTACCTAAAAGTAATTTATCATCACTCTAGACATGTAGGTGTCTGTGACTCTGTCTGTATATTAAATTCACAGATTTTTATGAGTTAGAACTGATTGGGACAGTAGAGTTCATCACATCTGTCATTGTACAGAGAATAAGTGATGTTCTCAAGACATGAACAGAACAAGGAAGCTAGTTTCCTATCTGCCAGGCTGTTATGATTGTCAGGAGCATCACTTTCTCTAAGTAGGATGAAAATATCTCAAATTTACCTCTGGAAAGGATCTTAGAAGTAATTTTAAACTCTTCATTTTAGAGATGATACCAGGGTCCAGAGAGAGTATGCCCGAATTTGCAATGTCCAATAAATACTTTTTTTTTTCATAAATGTGAAGTCAAAAATAACATAAAAAGGAGCAAATTTCAAGTCTTGTAAAGGAATATAACACTAAATAACACTAAAAGAACTTTATGCAATAAGGTTTAGGCTTGCTATAGTCTTACCTGGCTGCTGAAAACTAAATTAATAGCACTTTAGGGATAAAGACATCATAATCTTTTTTTCTGAAATCATGAAAGAAAGTATTCCTGAGAAATACATGCAGATATAAAAAAAATGACAAAAATACAAAAAGACATATAGCAATGATATTTTTTTAAGAAAATGCCATTTCAGAGGAAATCCATGGGCTGTGGGTTCAGAGCTAGCATATGTGAGTTTTTCTACTCCACCATCTTGGCTTCGCCCCCCCCCCCCCGAACATGCCATTTCAATGAGAAACCCATACATGGATTAAACATACTCATTTTCCTCATAAAGGGAATAAGTAGATCTAATTGAAATGAAATCCATAATGAAATGGTATTCACTTGATAAGTCCTAGTCTTTTCTCAGTGGTCTTAAGAAAATCATTTTGAAATATCATTGTGTGAAAATATCTCTCTCAAATTGTAGATGGCTTTTTTTGGGTTTATATATGTATAACCAGTTTTCTAGTAATGAGTAAGTTCAAAGTGATTCATATATTACTTAAATCCATAGATGGAATAAATTATGTGAAATATATACCTACCTATCGCCCTTGAAGAAGTAGGTCTTCCCCACATCTTCCCACCAAATGGCAGAATCAATGCCATGAGGGGGAATTCCATTTCCAAGTGTTATTAAGTCATGTGGATAACCTGGTTGAAGAGTGGTATCCTTGAACACCCAGTATTTGTTACCTGTACAAAATATAAACATTAATTTCAGAAATCATACTTCTATATCTATAACATACATTGTTTTTTCAAAAATGAATGTGATATAAAATGTATTTCATTCTTTTGGAACCCACAAATAAGTTATCTTTAGGATGAATCATTTTTTTGTTGGGGTCTTATCCCAAAAGAGAATGAATGAAATATACATATATATATATATATATATATATATATATATATATATATATATATATATATATATATATATATATATCTACTACTCTTGATACAATGATTTCCTCTCACTGATACTGACCAGCAACTTGTATGAATTATAGAATTCCTTGCAAACCATGAGAGGTAATAGATTCCCCAAGTTCACATATTTAGTATGTTATATTTAGGACTTAAATCCAGGTTTCAATCCATTGCTGAGCCCCTGTCTGCTAATCTGTGATGCCAATGTAGATGATGTATTTATAGGAGAAAAACAACTCAGAACTTAACCCTTTCATGTTACGGATATGGAAGCTGAGTTTCAGAGATATTATATTACTTAGTCGAAATAAACATGAAGGGTTTAAAAGTCACAAATTGGAACTATGTGAGGATCTGGTGAAGATGTTTTTGCATATTCACAGTCATATCTAATCAAATCATTATAGATAATTAATTCCTTTTTATTCATTAGAATTAGTTTAACTAAAAGTAAATGTTACACAGCGGAAATTGATGTAATTTTGAGTCAGAGAACCTGGGTTCAAATCCCAGTTCTGCTGTTTTCTGAATAATGATGAGGATACTAACTTACATTTGTAAAGCATTTTAAAACTTATAAAACTTTTTTTACAACAATTCTGTAGAGCTGTAAGTGCATAATAATAGAGGAAAAATCAATAATATGTATATAAAATATAAAAATAACCTATGACCTAGTTTTACATAGAAAATTATAAAATATGGATAACAAATAGGATGGGCTAATAAAAGAGGATTAATTTGAATTCACTGACTCACTGAGACTTGTTGGATGAGACTCATGTCTGAAATATGACATGTATGCAAAACAGAAGAGAGGAAAGGAGGCCAACAGTAGCCTTATAAACTAACAAGATATGTTCATATGACACAGCACAAGAACCAGAGAGAGAAATCAGTGTAGAATGTTTTGCCTATAGGCAAAATATAGGGAATATTGACATTGGTGTATGTTATAGACTATATGGACAGAAAAAAGTCACAGATCTTTTTAGAAAAGAGATCACATTCCTGGCATGGTGGCATAATAGAGATACAGGGGACTTCAACTATCCATGTATATCCTGGAAAACTCTCTGCAAAAAGAGAACAGGTGATAATATTTTTAAATCTTGCCTTAATTACTTCATCTCTCAAAAGGAACAAAGGGAAATTTTAATTGAGATATGATTCTTGCCAACAAAGAGAAACTAGATATTGGAGAAGAAATTATGAAAATTATAGAAGGAAAGAGTAACTGAAAGTAAGAATTTCTGAAAGTGAAGAAGAGGAAAGTTGGAAACATTTGGACATACAGACAAGATTTTTAGACACCAGATTTCAAAGAATTTAAAGCCAGTGTAAGTTGGATCTCATGAATTAAAATTGAATAAGGAAAGTCAGGTTAGGTGGGATGGGAATCTTTTGATAATAAAATTCTGAAGTGATAAATGGAAAAAAATTAGAAAGAACAGGTAAAAATAGTTACCTAAGTGATTAAATTAAAATTTTGAAAGACATTATGAACAAAGGAAATAAGGGCATTGACAAAATTCAAAAGATGTATTATGGCCTACTAAGATTAATGTATGAAGTGCAAAAGCAAGTAGCTAAGCCTGGTAAGGAAAGGTTGGATTCAATGAAATTAATGATCACTAATAACAGAGGGAGAGAAGAGCAACTTAATTTCTCTTTTGCTTTTGTTATATTTGTAGATGAGAATTTCAAATTCTCAGATCAAGGAAATGTGGTAGACACCTACATCAATTTTAGCAAGGCATTTAAGAGACAGCATTCTCAAGAAAAAGATAAAGACAAGATGACTCAGAATATGCTAGCCATGTGCTCCTATGTGTATTACAACTTGGATCCTCAGTTTCCTCATCAATAAAATAAGAATAAAATGTTGGAGGAGATTTGAGGAAGTTGGAACACTAATTCATTGTTGGTGGAGTTGTGAACTGATAGAACCATTCTGGGAAGCCATTTGGAACTATGCCCAAAGGATGCTAAAAATGTACATATTCTTTGACCCAGCAATATCATTTCTAGGGCTGCATCCTAAAGAGGTCATAAAGATGGGAAAAAGGATCCCCATGTACAAAAATATTTATAGCAGCACTTTTTGTGTTGGCCAAGAACTGGAAATCAAGGGGATGCCCATCAATTGCAGAATGGTTGAACAAGTTGTGTTATATGGATATAATGGAATACTGGGAAGAGCAGATAGACTTTGGGAAAACCTAGACTTATATGAACTGATGCTGAGTGAAGTAAATGGAACCAGAAGAACAGTAACTGCCACACTGTGTGTGGACTGCTTTTGATAGACTTAGCTCTTCTCAGCAATGCAAGGACCTAAAACATTTCCAAACAACTCATTATGCAAAATGCCATCCACATCCTAGAAAGAATGGAACTGAAATGCAGAATGAAGCATACTATTTTATTTTTTATGTTTCATTGTGTTTTGTTTTTTCTCATAGTTTCTCCCATTAGTTATAACTTTTCTATGCAACATGACTGGTGTGTAAATGTATTTAATAGGAATTATAGTGTAGAGACCATACAAGATTGCACGCCATCTGGGAGAGAGAAGGGACAGGGAGAGGGAGAAAATTTAAAACTTATGGAAGTGAATGTTGAAAACAAATTGATAAATTTGAAAAAAATAAGACTACCAATATGTATGCAAATCTATTTGCAAACTTGAAAATGCTACATAAATTACAAATATTATTCAGAAAATCATACAATTTGAAAGTTAGGAGACCTGGTGATCACTTTGTCCAAGGTGTATGTAGAAGGAATTCTTACTATCTTTATTCTTAAAGAATTCTGAGAAAATGAAATCCATCACCAGAGGCAGCCTGTTATCATTTTGGAAAGCATTCATCATTAGGACATTTTTACTGACATCAAACCTAATATTTCTTTGCTACTTCCATCTGCTGTTTCTGGCTTTTCTCTTGTGGGGGTCAAACATGAAATCTAATTGCTCTTTCAACATGACAGATTCTCAAATAATTGAATGCTATGAATATGTATAGATAGACAGATGTAGATGTAGGTATAGGTATAGATATAGATATAAGTATAAATATATGATATGTAAGAATAATATGTTATATATTATTATATCCTTTTTATTTATTATATCCTTGAGCTAAAAATGCCTAATTTCTTGAGCTGTTCATATCACATGGACTCAAAGTCTCTCACTATTCTTCTTGCCCTCTCAATAAGCTTCCTAAACTTTGGAACCAAGAACTGAGCTTGATAACTCAATATTTGATCTGGCAAGGGCAGAATACAAAGGAATGATGACCTCCAAGTCATCTGGAAACTCTGCCTTTCTTAATGTCACCCAAAGGATTCTAGATTTAGTTTTTTTTGGCTGCCCTATCACACTGCTTCTCATGTTGTGCTTTCACTATGCCAAAAAAGTCAGATACCATTCATACTGTTGTCTAACCATATCTTAACCATTCTATATTTCTTTAGTTGATTTTTGAACACAAGAATAAACACCTTACATTTATTCCTATCAAATTTCATATTATCAGATCAATGATTTAGCCTGTCAAGATCTTTTTGGATCTTGACGGTCAGTTTGTTAGCGAACCTTGCAAGCTTCTTGATTTCTACATATCTGATGAATATTCCAGCTATCCCACCATCCAAATCATTGAAAAAAAATAAAACAGCATGAGGCCAAGCACTTTCCCTACAACAGTCCATTGGAGACCTGCCAAGTTGATACTGAAGCATGAATGATAACATTTTGTGTCTGACCATTTAACCTGTGTGGAATCCATTTAATTACGTTATTATCCAAGCCATATATCTCAATATTTTACACAAGGATAGCATGGGATAGGTTAACAAATGTTTTGCTAAACTTTATTAAATTTCAGGATGTGGTGTCTATATCACTCTCCTAATTCACCTGTTTGGTAACCCTGTCAAAAAATAAAACAATGTTAGTTTGGCATTGACTACTTTTGGTGAAGACAGGCTGGCTCTATATATTCATTACCCTCTTTTCCAGATATTCACTAACCATCTATTTAATGATCCATTCTCAATTTCCCTAGAAATCAAATTTAAACTCACTGACTTAAAAGTTACAAACTCTGTTCCCTTGTTTTATTTTCTTTCTGAAAATCATATAACATTTTCCCTTCTCCAGGCTAATTGTACTTTCTTCATTCTGCATGATCTTTCAAAGACAATTGACATGTGTCTCAGCAATTACATCTACCAAGCTGAAGTGCATCCAGGCTATAATATGTGTCATAATTGTACTGATTGAAATAGGAACTAGGCCTATGGTGAGAGTAAAACTATATAACAAATTTAGCCTAAGGGTTAGGAATATCTTCTACCTCCCTGAACTTATAATGTAGGATCTCATTCTTTTGAAAATAAAATGGCTGATAAAGAAGTATAAAAAAAATTATGTAATGATATTACCTTTAAGAAAATACAGTGATACTTCTAAATATCACACTGATATAACATAACATTTAATCTATTGTACTTAAATATGTGTGGAATGGCCATGACACAAGTACAAATCTAGCCTTGGTGTAAACATTTTATAAGAAAACTTCACCCCAAAGTTCCAGGATCATGTCCAGGCCAGACTCCATGGGACAGAAAATCTAGAAATCTGTTATATTTCAGTGACTCCTCTGTGGTATTCAACAAATGAAGTTTTTGTTATATTTTTTAAGAAGAGTTTTGATATGCCAGCCTGTACTTTCACGATTTACAATATACTGTCCTTTTATTACATTCTTCATTAGGGAAAAGTATATAATTTCAATCTCTCCCATGTTGGTTTCACACAATAAATCTTTTATCAGTTTCTCTCAACTGGTTGTCACCAGTTTTCAAGCAGAGGCACGCTAGCATGGATCAGCATGCCCCTTCTTGTTTTTTCTTGGTAAATTGTAACATCATCCATTCTTTCCAAGGAAACTACCCCACGCTTTTTCCCCAGTCTGGCTGTTGAGATTTTTTTCTAGGCACTTAGAGTTCCAGGCTGCCTATGCTATATCTGGCTTCAGAAAATGTTCATACAGCCTTAGCCTGTATGTTTTCCAGGGTGTCAGCAGGAGGGAAATGATGTGTGAACAAATGAAAGTTATAGTTCCTCGAGGAAATTCCTGTCATTCTACCTGTTTTGTTTTGTTTCCAAGTTTTCTAGGGGCACATTCCTATAGTGGAAGCCCAGCATTTCCTTTCAGTGATAGAAGAAAAAAAATTCTTCATTTTCTTTTAAATTGACAGAGCATTTTACAAAAGATTTCTACCAACAGGACTTCTCTTAATAGTAGAAACCAAGGGTATAAAAAATATTCAATAATCCTTCATTAAACAGATTTGTTTTCAAATCAGAAAAACCCATCAGACACACATTAGATATAACACTCACAAAAAAGATTTTAGCAGCTACGTACACTGTAAAGAAGAAGAAGCAAATTGCCAGCTAAATATTTGTAGCACAAATTTTTTTTTATGAAATTAAGTTATAATAATTGTGATTTATACATTTAATTTTCTAAGTGGATATAAAGAAAAAAAGAATAAAACAATTAGAAAATTCCTTTTGTGCCCTGATGAGGTTAGATTAAGCTTTCATTTATGAGGCTGAAGAGACTTGGTGTTTTTTAAAAAAATAAAACATATTTTAAATAGAAGACGTTTTTTAACAAGGGCAAATGAGATACACTTAAAGAGTAACTTTTGTGCCCCATATTTCACCATCTTCCTCTTCAAAGTTCAGCTCTCCTGTGCTTCAATTCTAAATTAACCCCATCCAACTTTGTTCAACACTAATTCTGTGATCCTTTAGCACATTTATTTTGTTGCACTTAATTAACATTTATTTGTCAATTGCTCTGCAAATGCTCCTAAATGTTTACATATTCTCAACTATATTGCAATCTTCTTAGGGCAGAAGTTCCATCATGTTCTAATTTCTCTGTCATATCTAAGTATGGAGTTATTCATATGGAGGTTGTTCAATAAATGTTTTGTGGTGTAATCTTGTTGTAATACTTATTTTCTGCTATGACAGCGAAACCCTACAGGATTTTGAAAAGGAAACTTACCAACAGATAATTTGATTTTCTGTTAGATTCACATTACACATTGGGCATTCCAATAAGCAATTTGTTTAATGATGACTGAAATAAGTATACATTGATTGAACTTTAAGAATGTGGTTCTTTCAGAAAGACCTGTTGTCATGAAAAAAATCTATCTTAAAAGCCAGTTGGAAAAAATTATACATTTTTCTTAAATAACTTTATCTTTCTGGCACTGTTTTTAGGGTTGATTACTCAGTTCATGAGAATAAACACCTAACCTTAAAGTCCATATTATTTCTGCTAACAACCTTTATGATTTCATATCCCATTTAGGTTCAGGCGGAAGGATATAGCAAAACAAACAGGATTTTAATATCACAATAGTAAAAGGAAGTGACAAAGACTGAAAAAGTTTCTGAAAATTTGATTTTTTTCTTAAAGTTACATTAATATAAAAATATTTCAAAATATAGAATAATACTAAAATAGACATGAAAAGTACAGTATCACTTTCCTGAATCCTGATAGAGAAATGAAAGACTTAAAGATAAATGAAATAAACATGTCAAAGCACATTGACCTTATATTACAGTATTTATTTCATTTTACCAAGTAAACATTATTATTAAAAAAAATACATCTTTCAAGGGATAAGTGTGGTATGGTGCTCTAAATCTTTTGGTTAACACCAAGATCAAGGAATAAATATTATACTATCTGGTGAAACTCATCAGATACCATCATTTTATTTTCCTCTAAACTGACAATCATTGCATTCTTCCAGTAAGCAGTCATATGAGAAACCTATCTCTAGATAAAATTCTATTAACCTTGGACATATCAATTTAATTTATTTAGGGCTCCCAGTTCACTCATCTTTATAAAGAGCAGATTAGACCAAATGATCTCTAAGGCACATAACTGGTCAAAAATATCAATGTGTTAATGGATACTTATAGTTTTTACTTTAAGAAACAATTATGTATCACACTATTAAGAAATTCCATCAGTATATTTCTAAAGTTTATGTGGACAAAAACTTTGCCAGAATTATTGAAAAATGGACAGTTTTGAGGGGCATTTGTTTAGAACAAAGCAATGTCATTTCTTTAGCCACAGTCTTATTCACACTTCATCTTAGTGGGGAACAACAGAGGACAGGTGCTAACTGTGGGTACTCATGGAGAAAAAGGTTGAGCAGTTCTTGACAAATTGTAAAGAATTGTTTCTAGTATAGGTCCAGCAATGTTGTTGCAAACCTCTTGTCTGAGGAATACAACAATCACAAAATCATCCTTATTTTTACATTTTTAATAAAGAAACTTTATTTACTGTGAAGACTCGGTCTCCCAACCTTACCTTGGTTGGAAGTAAAAAGTTTGATCATAGGCTTGACCCATTCTGATACACTTGGGATCTTTGACCTGTTCTGTTTTATATCAGTGTCATCTCATCTATTCTTGGGCAATCTTAATGCAGACACCCAAACAAATTAGCCTACTATAGCTCATCTGCTTAAGTTTTTTTTTTAAACAAATGATAACATTAGTTCTTCAGTATTTTGAGAACCAACCGTTTTGTACAGATGACTATTTCCTTTGTCATTGAAGTCCCTGACATCTACAATCTTGTAGACCTTCTTCACAAATCTCTACTGTCACATGTAGTGGTGCATCCATGAAAGCACAACTTACCAGAGAGGCTGAGGCTGGCTAATCTCTTGAGCTCAGGAATTCTGAGCTGCCATTAGGCTATACCTTTGGGTGTGTGCAACTAAGATTAACTTAATATGGTGAGTCTACCCTTCATATATAGCCTGTGAGAGAATTCATTTTGCATTACTCTGTATCTTTGCTGTAATTTTTTTCAATGGTTTAAGGAAAAGATGGAGAGAAAATTGATTTATGTTTAATTAATTTTTTAATGTTGCTAGGTAGCACAATGAATACAGTACTTGGAGTCAGGAACACACCTTTCAGAGTTCAAATCTTGCCTTAGCTACTTAACTATGTGACCCCAGGCAAGTAACTTAACACTATTTACTTCAGTTCATGAACTATAAAAGGAACTGGAGAAGGAAACGGCAAACTACTCCAGTATCCAGGAATATATGTGTACACATATAATACATACATACACATATGCATAAACATGTATGTGTGTGTCATTGTGCACCCTAAATGGATCACTCCTCTGTCAGGAAGTGGTTAGGTGGTTTCAGTATAGATCCTTTGGAATCTTGGATGGTCACTGTAGTGGTCAGAGTTCTTATGACTTTCAAAGTTGTCTTTATACTATTTTTGTTATTGTATCATTTGTTCTCCTGGTTCTGCTGATTCCATTCCTTGTTTATTTATAAAAATCTTCAAAATTATACATTTGCATAATGTTGACATTATACTATTAATTATTCTCACTTCATTCTATATCAGTCATGTATGTTTTTCCATATCTCCTTGAAAATGATTTATTTCCTCATTATTATAGGACAATGATATTCTCTCATATTCATATGCTACACTTTGTGCAGTCATTTCTTAAAGGATAAGAATCTCTTGAGTTTCCAGGGTTTTCTTGCCATCACAAAAAGAGATGTTATAAATAATTTTGTACAGATAGGAGCTTTTCTTTATTTAATCTCTCTTGGGTATATACTCATACTGATAGAGTTGAGTAAAAGGATATGAACTGTTTAGTGACTTTTTTTGTACTGCAAGTCTGACAGTCTGGCAATTTTATTTTTGAATCTATTTATATTCTCAGTGGTACATGAAATAACTTTGCTATATTTCCTTCTCCAATCCTATTTGCCTTGGATGTCATTTTCTCATAATTCTTCAGGCCAGATCACTGATGAATATGAATATAAACATCTGGTTTATATAAAGTTTACTAGAGTTATGTCAGACATGCTTGGAGTACTTTCAAATAATGACCACTTTCAAGGTGTAAGACATTTAGCAGTTAGAGATCACACTGCATTCATGTGCTACTATTTTGTCAAATGGCTCCGTCAACAGAATGAACTAAAATAGAAGGGTGGCTAAAAGCCGCCTTTTTCATTTTAAGGAAAAGGATCATGTATCTGATTTGGCAAACATGCTAGAAAGAGAAATCATTCCAATTATGTCAGGTCAATGCCAAGGTGTTAGACCGAAAATGAGAATGCAACAAGGAAAACAGGGCTGGCATCTGCAGCAGTCTGCATAGAATCATTTGCCTACAAAAGTAACCAAAGTTATCAAAAATTATTGTTACCAAAAATTTTCACAGTATTAAAAAAAGAGAAAAAAGTTCCTTATGACCTCAGGTTGCATTACAAGAGTCATAGAGTACAAAGAACACAGAAAAGTCTTTGATAAGCTTGAGAATATTTCAGAGTAAGGTCATTAGGCTGATGATTGGCCTCAATTTCATGACATATGAAGTTCAGTTAATTGAACTCAACCTCAGTTGAGCTGAAGGAAATGCAGATGTTTAGGGATGTTTTCCAGAGCAAATAGAGATGTTGAGTGGGACATAATAGCTGAGGAGATAACACCTGGAAGAGATTAAAGTTGGTCAGTTTGTCTCCTAGGGGCAGAACTAAAAGCAACCAAGGTGAGATATAGAGAAAAAAGATTAGGATCAATGTAATGGAAAAATGTACAAACAATCAGGAGGCATTATAGGACAGCACTGGCACTGTAGTCAGTAGGTTTGGGTTCATATCACAATATTGTAATTGGTTGGTTGGTTGTTGTCCTTCATCTTTGAAGAGGATCAAAATGACATCACCATTGTAAAGTGAAATTTCAGTGTGTCCTGTGACTGATCAGATCAACACAAACTCAGAATCCTCTACCACAAGTTGGGCACAGATAGTCAGTGTGAATATTTGGCATGGATATTCAAAATTTGTACATCCTGTATTTACTTTGTGTTGTCTCAATTCTGCTTTGCTCAAAGAGCACAGCTCCATTTCTTATGTGGGGACGCCATGCTGAGTGTTCTTGTGACAGTGTCTCCCATGTTGCACAGTCAAACCCTAAGTTCTTGAGAGAGACCTTGAGAGTATCCTTGTATTATTTCTTCTGAAGACCATGTGATTGCCTGCCCCATGTGAGTTCTCTATAAAATTGTCTTTTTGGTAAGAGTACATTTTGCATTTGAACAATGTGGCCAGCCCATTGGAGTTGCGCTCTCTGAAGCATACTTTGAGTATTTGGCAGTTTAGCTCATGCAAGGACTTCGGTGTCTCGTACCTTATTCTGCCTGGTGATCTTCACAATCTTCCTAAGACAGTTCAAATGGAAGAGATTCAGTTACCTGGCTTGCCACTGGTAGACTGTCCATATTTCACAAGCATATAACAATGAGGTCAGCACAATGGCTCTGTAGACCTTCAGTTTGGTAGTCAGTCTTATTCTCTCCCAAACCTTTCTTCAGAGCCTCCCAAACACTGAGCTAGCTTTGGCAATGCGTGCATCACCCTCATTGTCAATGTGTACATCCCTGGAAAGTACATTACCAAGGTAAATGAACTTATCCACAGCATCCAAAACTTCTCCATTTTTTGTAACTCATGGTTGCACATATGGATGGTGTGGTGGTGGTGGCTGATGGAGCACCTTTTTGTTTTGGTGTTAATTATTAGGCAAAAATTAGCACAGGTAGCAGAGAATTGATCCATACTTTGGTGCATCTCAGCTTCAGAGGCTGCATTGAGTGCACAATCATCTGCAAACTGAAAATCATGCACCAACACTCCCTCCATTTTGGTCCTGGCTTGTAACCTTTTCAAATTGAAAATTTGAAATACCATCAATATGGTAGTTGACCTTGATGTCATGTTCATCCTCATTGAAAGCATTTATCAACATGGCTGAAAACATCATGCTAAAAAGCATAGGAGCAAGCACACAGCCCTGTTTCACTCCACTGGTGACTGGGAAGGCATGAGAACTTTGTCCATTATCCAGAACCTGGGCAAACATACCATCATGAAATTGGTGTACAATATTGATAAACTTCTCTAGGCAACCAATTTTGATATAATTTTCCATAAGCCCTCATGACTAAAAGTATCAAAGGTTTTGGTAAGATCCACAAATGTTGTGTACAGACCTCTGTTCTGCTCCTGGCATTTCTCCTGGAGTTGTTGGGCAGCAAACACCATATCGACTGTTTCTCAGTTTTCTGAAGCCACACTGACTCTCAGGTATATGACCATCTTCCAGGTGAAAGATCAACCTATTAAGCAGGACTCTAGCAAGACTTTTGCCAGCAATGACTAAGAGAGAGATCCCCCTGTGACTGTCACATTTTCCTCTACCCTTATACAGATGGACGATGGCCCATTTCTCTAGAATCATGTCCTAATCACTAATCAATGTGGCTCCATCAGCACTGAGTAGTTGTGATACACCATGAGATTTTGGTCCATAAATAGCTTTTAGGGAATCATAAAGCACTTTGGATTGTTACTATCAGCATAAAACTGAATTTCATCTGCCTTCTTACTGAACCAGGAATCCTGCATCTCTCAGCTTTGCTTGTACTTTGCTTTTGATGGAATTAAATGCTGCCTTCTTAGAGGTGAATGAACTGTCCTGCTGGTAAATCCTGCGGAGTTCACATTTTTCATTTAGCAGCGTCTGAATTTCCCCATCATTTTCATCAAACCAATCTTGCTGTTTGCTAGTGTTCTGGCCCAGATGAGCAAATGCTGTGCTGTACACCAAATCTCTGAGAGCTGCCCACTTCTTTTCTGCTCCACCTTTGCCAACTCTACGTTGGCTCAACTTTCCCTCCAAGTCAGCAGCAAACCATTCACACTCAAAGAAGAGCTCTAATTTGTTGATATTAATTCTTCTGGTAGTCATTTTGTCTTGGGAGTAACACTTTTGATGAATGCAAATATTTAACTTGGAAAGGATAAGTCTATGATTAGTCCAGTACTCTGCATCACTCATTGCCTTTGTCATTCTCACTTCTTGTCTGTGTCTTCTCTTTACAATCGCATAATCTATTAAATGCAAGTGTTTACTGCAAGGGTGCATCCATGAAGTTTTATTGCATTTAGATAAATGGATGACAGTGTTGGTAATGAGAAGGTCATATGATGCACGAGTCTTCAGCAGTAAATGACCACTGCTGTTGTTGTTTCCAACTCCATTCCTCCCTAGGACTCCCTGACAAGTCTGGTAGTCTGAGCCTACTCTAGTATTAAAGTCGTCCAGAATTATAAGCTTGTCCTCTTTTGGCACATTGACAATAAAGGTCTCTAGGTCTTTGTAAAATTTTTCTTTGACTTCATCAGGGTTTTTCATGGTGGGAGCATAGGCACTGATGATGGTGGCATGGCATTTTTCTGTGAGTGGCAATCATATTGTTGTGAGCCTGTCATTTACTCCTTTTAGCAGGCATACCAGCTTGCTGATTAGATTAGTTTTGATTGCAAATCCCCTGGCAGCTTCATGGCATTCCCATTCACTGCACCCACTCCAGAAAAGGTGTATCCAGCTCCAGCTTCAGTAAGCTGGCCTTTATTTATCAACCTTGTTTCACTCAGGGCTTCTATTTGGATGTGATACCTGTAGAGTTCTCTTGCAATTAGAGCAGTTCTTCTTTCAGGTCTACTGGATTTTGTGTTGTCTATTAGTGTACCCACATTCCATGTGCCGATGGTGAGTGGTATCATCTTTGCAGATGTTTTTGTAACATTTTTTTTGTGTTTTCACCTCATAGTGGGATTCCCCACCTGCCACGGTAATCAGGCCAGGGTTGGGTAAGCAGGCAATATTTATGGCACCTTTTCTAGCCCCATTCCTCACACCAGGAGGTGAGCAGTGTGATCCATAAAAGGCTGCTCAGACACCCAGGGGTCTGCTGAGTCCCACTGCTTCTTCCAGTGAGAAATAACCCTATGGCCTGGGCTGCCTGTGTGCCGGGTCATGATGACAGCTCCCAGTGTATCCACACCTGCTGCTTCATCACTTGCCTGTTGCCACAGGACTTTGAGGCATAATAGGGAAATAATATGGGTGATGTAGTGCCTTTTGATTCATGTGTAAATTGGATTTAAGTGAGGCAGAGTTGCACAAAGTCGTCAGCCTCACTCTCTTCTCCTGAGTCATCAGAGTCTAGTGGCAGGACAGAGTCAAGACGACTGGAGATAACTCAGGGTGCAGTGGATGACCTTGGCATCTTCGGTGTCTCACCAAGCTCTAAGTGCTCTACGTTGCCTGCTTCATCTGCCTTCATGGCCATTGGAACAAATTATTCTCATCTGCCCATCAACCAGATGAAGTCTTCACATGCTTGGGGTAGACACTCACCTTACTCACCAATGGGTTTGAGAACCCTTGGTTACCCTCAACCTGGTTTGGCCTGTCTGCTGAAACAATTTACCAGGGTGTAGACACTTGTGCATGCTGCAGCTTCTTGGAGCCACAGGTGAGAGTTAGGTGGGACAGGTGGACACCAAAGGTGGAAAGAGCCCTGAAAGGGCTCTTGCAGTCATCACACCAAGGGTACTGGTCCTCCTTGAACACACCCTACACCCCACTACTGTAATTACACTGCTTGTGTGTGACCATGTACAAGTCACTTTATATCACTATGTCTCAGTTTTATCATCTATAAAATGAAGGGACTGGATTAGATGATTTCTCAGGTTCAGTCCAGTGCAATAGATAGAGTGCTAGAGTTTGAGTCAGGATGATACCTCAGATATTTCCTAGCAGTGCGACTCTGTGCAAGTAACTTAACTTTCCTAGGATTCATTTTGGTCTTCTATAAATGGTGAAGAATAAAAGTAGCTACTACCCAGGGTTTTTGTAAAGATCAAATGACAATGTATTTGTAAAAAACTTTGCAAACTTTTACTTGTTCTGAAAATTACTATTACTCCTAATGTTATTATTCTTATTTTAGAGCTATACAGGATGGAATGAGCTATCTCAGGAGGTAGGGAGACGGTAGGTATTTAACCAAAGGCTGTACAGTTATTTATTAAATATGTGGGGGGCGGGGCTTCTTGCTCAGATGTGAACAATCAGTGACCTCTGAGGTCTCTTACAACTCTGAGATCTTTGATGGACAAATGAAAAACCATTCATTTATGCTTCCATTAAGACATAAAAGGGTATTAAATACTTTTATAAATACAAAATGAATGTCTTCAGATTGTGGAGCAGCATCTAATTTATTTTAAATGCAGTTATTAGCACAACTTTTTCATGGTTATATCAAGTATGAATCACACACACATACACACACCTATGGAGAGGTGGAGAGGGGGTGGTTGTGTATTAATGTATATACATATATAAACACATTCTCCCCTCTTCCCACAACCCCCACCCCCACCTATATATGCTTATGTATGTGTATATGAATTGTAGCCATACAAATATGAACAACTAATGAAATTAAGGATAGAATTTACTTTATATATTTATCACTTCCCCTTCTTCCTTTTCTTGCTCTTTCTCTCAATATATATATAATATTCACATAACAATTGCCAAAATTTCCTTCCTCTGCTTTCCTGTTTTATCACATGTAATGCTAAACTCTTACTGTTTTGAAGTGAACTTTCTATTCTGATACAGCAGGAAAAAAAGTGAAAGGAAATAAATTTACTAAGAGATGGCAGTTAGTCATTGATTTCCAGAGGTTCACACTAAGGGGCTATCACTGCCATACCTTTATTTTAGATAATATTAACAATAACTCATTTTATTAAAGCATTTTAAAAATTGAACTTCACAACAACATTCTGACATTTGCTTATAACAGATAGCTAGCAACAGCATTCAATTTTTAATTGATTAATAGGTACAACAAATGTTATTTCCATGAAAACCATAAACTGAAGCTCAACCATGTTTACCAACTTACTCAGCCATAAAATTAGTAAATGATTTTCTTCCTCTCAAACTTCACACAAGCTGTCCTCCACAATGCTGTTCCTCCTTTCTTAGAATTACTATGACCCTTCCAGCCTCAGTCAGGTGCCACCTCCTACATGAAATCTCCTCTGGTTTCCCAGTTGTTAGTATCATACCCAACAGTGCAGGGAACTTTGTAAATACTTTGGATTTTCCACGACTCCTCTCCTTATAACTTCTTAATAACAATAGCTAAAATTTATTGAATTCTTTAAAGTTTGCAAAGAAGCTTAGATATGTAAACTCATTTGATCTACACAACAAACTCTGAATATAGATATTATCTCCTTGTTGAAGATGAGGAAACTGAGGTATCAAGTGGTTAAGTGATTTGCCCAGAGTTGCAAGGGAGTGTCTGAAGATAGATTTGAACTGGTCTTCCTGACTCCAGGTTCCTCATGCTATCAAGAACTGCTCTTTGCATTTTATCTTTGTAGCACTTAGTACATACCATAAGTGCTTAATAAATGCTAATTGAATTGAATCTAGAGAGCAGAAATGCAAAGTAAGTGCTTTTTTTACTTCAAAGTTACCACTCATTCTACATCCATGCTACCCTGCCTCCTTCTTAAATAACTATTTTCTTGAATATATATAGAAATGTAAAAATGTCTACATAAATTGTGTAATTTAAGAAAAAGAAGTTTAAAAATAAAAAAAAAGCCATGGACTTCCAATGAGAATTGATTTTTTTTTTTATCCATGCAAATTGCACTTTGGTTCATTTACAATTTATAGCTCGGGCTAGGCTGTAGTTAAGACATGCAAAAAAAGCAAAGGGATGGTTTTAGGAGCATGAAATAGCTACATTCATAAGTTATTTAAATTATAGATCCTTCTTTTTGCCTGAACCCTTTAGTATTTCTATACTACGAATTTCTGAACTCTATAACACATATTTGCATTTACCCTTATATGTTAGGGGAGTAAATTCTGTGGTTTTGGTTAACATTTTACTCTACTTCAAAATATCCACTGGGACAGCTGACATTAATGTCATTCTATTTCTCCCTTGTCATGTCACTGCTGCTTTATGCTCCCAATATTATGAAGAATAATGTGTACACTTGTAGCTTAAACAAATGCACTTAGTCAAGCCTAAAGCCCCAAATTCTCATTAGAGATTGAAATAAGGATAATGGTAAGTAGTTTTATGCAAGAAAGGATAAAGTAAAAACAATTGTGCGTTTCTAAGTGAACGCTTGAATGAATAAAGGGGAAGAGGTGCCAAAGATCAATAGGAGGAGAAACAAAGTCAGGGAAGAATATTGCCAAAGACGGAGAAGAAACAAACAATGGTAACTGAAAGGGGAGAAGAAAAGCAATACTAAAATTCTGTAGAGCACCTTGGTTAGTCTAGGAGCTCTGCACAATGGTTTGATATGGGAACAAAAAGATAAAAGAAACAAAAAAAACTCCAGTGTTTCAAAAAAGCAAGATACATCTGTGTATAGGAGACTAAGAGCAATACTGAGGATGGTGTCTCAAGAAATTAAAACAAAACCACAAAAACACCACTAATATGCCCTGCAGATGACTAAAGGCAATAATGCAATCACAGTAGGAAAGATGAACAAAATCAGAATTCTTGAGTTTAGATTCTGAGAGGGTTTATAAAACCATGAAGATTTTATCTTAACCATTGGTATGGCTAAGGATACTTTGAATCTGTTCACTGAATCCAAGAGTTCTAGAAACAATGAGTACTTGAAATTTTAAAGATTTAAATTTAGAAAAAAAAATGAAGTACAGCTTTTTGTGATGAAAATAATCACCGAGTTCCATAGCACTTTCATGTTGTAAAGTACTTTGTAGACACTTTCACATTTAATCTTAACTACAGATTTTTGAGGTCAATGTCATTATTTTTGTTTTACAGATTGAGAAACTAAGGATCAGGAGAATTAAATAAATTGAATGAGATTACAAATTTAGCAAGTATCTGAATAAGTATTTCAAGTTATATGTACAGCTCTGACTTCATTATATAGTAGAACACTGATAGAATTTGATACAATGTAGAATAGGTTAAAAATATAAACATCTTGGAGAAGGAAGAAGACAAATTTGTGGATAATAGAAGCATGATGACAATTAATAAAATTTAATGATGTTTGAGGTATATTTCTAAATTTTTTAAGGTTGATTTTGTGGAAGATACACATAGAAAATATAGCCAAAAACAAGGCTACAAAAATCATTGTGAACTTGAGGGTATATCAAGTCTAGCTAAAGAAAAAAGAAGTGATGTTAAAATGATAAAATTACCCAAAATGTGAACCTAGAAATATAGGTTCAGGAGGTGGGAAATAATGCAGGTGATAAGGAATTTGAGGGTTCTTCCTTCTAGTAAACTTGTGAAGATTTTGAAAAACAACTTCCTTATTTTTAATAAACAAAAAGTTTCTCTCCTTCCCACCTTCCTTGGAAAAAATAAAGAAACATACAACAAAGTAACTAATACATATAGCCAAGTAAGACACATTGATCATTAACAAAAAAGTGTATGTATCAATCTTCACTTCATTAGGAACTTTTAGAAACCTGAGGAGAGTGATTTTTAGAAAAAGAGAATGAATTTTGTAAGGGACATTTGAAACTGGAGGCTCAGTGCTGGAGAGACAAAACAATATATGCTCAGAACAAAAGGAAAATCTACTCAGCTAACATCAATAAACAGAAAATAAGGGGACCCCAGATGAATTGTGGTTTCAGATCGTTAATGCATAGAGTGGTTTTTGCCTCATGATAAAGGATACAGAAAAGTTAATCCACAGAGTGGTTTTTGCCTAGTAATAAAGGGTACAGAAAAAAAATCTGCTTCTTACAGACGCAGATAGCTGAATAAGAGCTCATTCTGGACCTGGTTGTAGAATGAAGGTAAATTACCTAAGATGGTCAGTGATCCCAGGGCTCAGGTCCCCAGAAACAGTCACAGCAGGAAGGAAATAAAAAACCAAGAAAGCCTAAAAGAGATTTCTAACCCTTTAAAATTGGATCAAAGTAATCAAATACAATAAGATATTTGATTTCTAAATTTTCCTTTTACTAGTCTATTTCTCAAGATTACCTTACAATATATTGAAAAAAATTTTACCCTTGGACATAGATTGTGCTCTATGGATGCTACCTACCATGAACATCTGATGGAACTACCTTGCTACAGAAGAGATAGGAGAAAAGCTAGGAACCTTAGGACCAAGTTCGTAGAAAAATAACCTTCTCTCACCATCCCACTTGAACTAAGTGTTGGTAGCAATAGATGATTACCCAAGGAAAGTAGAGTCAGGGACACTCCTGAAGAGACCCTACATATGAGAACACCATTAAAGATCCCATTTCACCCCAGAGAGAAATAACATTTAATTACAAAACATCCCTTATTGTCATTGATAAAGACAATATTAAACCAGTATGTTTTCTTTTCTTATGATATTTAGCAAAAGTTGATAATAGGTTAGTAGCTCTTCAATTGATTCTCTTGTTAGCTAATATATAGACATCTACTGATACTCCCTCATAAAATGGAGAAGGCATTCATTCATTCATTTTTTCTGGCTCTGGATTTCATTCATGTAAAGGAATCCGGCTGTGGAAATTCCACAGATGTTGATAGGTTCACCTTTATTAAGATGATGCAACAGTTGTTTTCAGTCCCTGTAATGCACCTATCACCACCCTATCCCCTCTGTAATCATTTCTGCCCACCACTGTCTCATTGATCTCCTTGATAAATAGCTCTGTTTTAAAAGTGTTCAAATATTCTTCAAAGCCCTTTATCTTTGCTTTCACAGCCCTCCATAATCAGACTCCAGTGTGTCTTTCATGTCTTATTTCTTCCTGTTCCAAAGATAAATAATGAATCTAGCCTCAAGATACAATTCACAAAATAGGAATAAAACATTACTTTGTAGCAAAACAACAAAAAGAGGAGGTCCACCCTGACCATGTAGCTTATGCATATACTCAGGGAAGTAGACATGGGAAGAACATTAAAAGTAGAAAGAAGACTAGAAAGAGGGATGAGGTTTCAACTATTAAAATGTGTTACAATTGATGTGGTAGGCAATAAATGTCTTGCATATACACTAATGCCCTTTGATATAATATATTAATTAGACAAATTCTATTTCCTTTATGTTAGTCCAGTATCCCAGTGGCTATCAATCAATGGACATTTATTAAGCATTGACCATGTTCTAGATGCTGCACAAAACACCAAGGATACAAAGAAACAATAAAAATAAACCCTGCTCTCAAGAAGCTTACATTCTAATAATGTAATATATGGGTATGATCCATATAAATATGAAGCAAATATAGAGTAGCTTGAAGATCAGCTTAGAGGCAAAGGCAGTAAAACTTTAGAGGACTAGGAAAGACCTCCTATAGATGATAATATTTCAACTGAATTTTAAAGGAGACCAGAGTTTATGAGGAGCACAGGTTATAAGGGAGAGTACCGTAGATATAAATACAAGGAAATAGGAGGTGGAATGTCATGTTATGAGGAACAACAATTAAAGTAATATGAGTAGATTGTAGAAGACAAGAAAGAAATGATATATTAAAACATGAGTAAGATGGAGCAGCAGCAGATTGTGAAGGAAATTAAATGGCCAAAAAAGAAGTTTATATTTGAGCCTGAATATAGGTAAAATAGATCCATTGGAAGTGGAGAGAAGGGAGATGTGACATGGTCACAACCATATTTTAGGAAAATCACTTTGGCAGTCATAAGAAGGAAAGTTTAGAGTGGTCATAAATGAGGCAGAGAATCCAACTGGAAGGCTTTTGCAATAGGTCATTTGAGAGAGAATGCGGGTCTGAAATACAATTGCGGCTGTGTGAGTAGAGAAGAGATATATTCAAAGGATGTTTTAGAGAAAGGAATTATAAGACTTGGCAACTTATTGAATCAATCAATCAATTATTTATTTGTGCCAGTTATTGTACTAATTGCTGGTTACACAAGCATAAAGAATGAAATAATTTTTCATCCCAATGAATTCATATTCTAAGGGAAAAACAATTAACATATATACTCTGTCTTTCTCTCTACACACACACACACACACACACACACACACACACACAGTATGTTGGCTGTTATCCTTTATTCTTGAAGAGATCCAAAATGCTATTACTATGCTAGAGCCAATGTGTCCAGCTGTGACTGATCAGACCAATACATGATTGAAATGCTCTACCACAGGTTGGGCACAAATAGTCTGTGTGAACATTTGGAGTGGATATTCTAAATTTGTGCTGCCTGCATTTTCTTTGAGCTGTTTCCATTCTGCTTTGCTCATAGAGCACAGCACCTTCTCTGATATGGGCACACCATACTGAGTAATCTTGTGCCAGGATCTCCCAAGTCACTCTATCTATTCCAAAGTTTTTAAGAGAGATCTAGAGAGTGTCTTTGTATCACTTTTTCTGACCACCATGTGAATATGTGAATGCTGTTTTATACACACACACACACGTATATATATATGTCTACAGAGAGTTCACAAATACACATATATGTATGTATTAAGAATTTACAAAATAATTATATAGCACTTTGAGAGAGAGGGTACTAGCAGTTAGAGGATAAGAAAAACCTCTGAACAAGATGGTACCCAAGCTGCATATGATGCAGAAATAAGGAGGGGATGCATTGCTGGTATAAGGGATAGCCAGTGTGAAGTTATGGAGATAAATTCTTGATATACAAAGAACAGAGAGAATGGTTTGGTTGGAAACCAAAGTGTGAGAGGGGAAGTAATAATGTCCATTGAGGCTGTGAGGATAAACTGGAGCTGTTTCCTGGAAGAGTGACATTTTTGTGTCCATGGAAAATTACTTTGGCAGCTATTGGTAGAGTAGACTAAAGTGAGAGAGAATTAAAACAGGGAGATAAATTGTGAGACTACTTCAGTCATCTAGGTGAGAGACGATGAAGGCCTGAAGTAGGTTGGTAGCTGTGTAAGTAGAGATAAGGCTATGAGAGATGTTGTGAAGGCACTGATTAGTTATGTGGGGTGAGGAAAAATGAGAAATTGGGGATAATGCTATAATGATAAACCTGGGATACTGGAAGGATGATGATACCTTTGACATAACAGATTTCTGGAAGTAAGGAGGGTTGAGGTAGGAAAATGATGAGCTCAGTTTTACAGGAAAGCTTATTTGAAGTCTTCAATAGGCAATTTGTGATCTAGGTAGGACTGAAGCTTGGGAGGTGGGAGAATATGTGTGGTGCATGAGAGAGAACACTTAAAAATAACAAGGTTGCTAATCTGGGTGACTGGAAGGGTGATTATATCAAATGGAATAGAGAAGTTTTAAAAGGGCAGATTGGGGGGAAAAGATAACGATTTCTATATTAAATAGATGAGCTGAGAAGCAAAACCCATTCGTCCCCTGTTTCAGCATATATTCCTGGTTTATATATCTAACTTGATATACTCACCATTCATTCACTCATTAATTCATTCACTCCTTTGAAAGCATATCATTTATATCATACTATTCAACTGTGAATGTTCCACATGATTCTCTGAGGTAATCATCTTTTCCTTCCATATATTCTCTTTCATTAACTTCATCATCTTCTATGGATTTCACTATCATATTAATTCAAATGATTCACATATATAATGTGTATATGAATATGCATAGATACATGTATACAAATACACATACACACATAGTATATATCTATATATCTATCTATCTATCTATCTATATATATATATGCATTGTTGCTGTTGAGTTACGTCTGATTCTTCATGACATATGTATAAGTATTGATAAACAGATATAGAGAATGAAGTTTCTTTCCTGATTTTCATTCCTGAATCAAGTATTGGATATTTAACACAACATCTCAGAGACATCATAAATTCAATGCATGTAAAATAACTCATTACCAAATCTCCAAATTTCACTATTTCTGTGAAAGATGTCACCATCCTAGCAGCTCAAGTTCATAAAATTAGCATTACTTCTCAGCTCCTCATTTTAGCCCACCAAATTTTGTTATTTCTATCTTTACCATAATTCTCACTTCTAAACCCTTTTCTCTATATACACAGCTACTGTCTTAAATCAGGGTCTCATGACCCCTCACATAGATTATTGAATCAGTCTCATAAATGTTTTCCCTTACTCAGGTCTTTTGGCAATCCATCCTCTAGGTTGCCACCAAAGTAATTTTCTTTAAGCACTGATCTCACAATGTCCCTCCCCTATACAGTCAATAGGGGCTTCCTATTTCCTGTATGGAAAAATATAAACTCTTTTGCTTAGTTTTTAAAACAATTCACAATTTGCCCCTTACTTATCTTTCTCTAAATGTACATTACTTTCTCTCTTGTACTCAGATTTTTGACCCAATTAGCTTCTCTCTGTTTCTCACATACAACATTATCTCCTGTCTCCTTAGCATGGGCTATCCCAGATCCTAGGAAAGTTCTCCTTCCTTATTTCTACTTCATGAAGTGCCTCTCTTCCTTTGAGATGGGGCTCAAGCATAACCTTCTTCAACAGGCTTTGGTCAATTACCTCTTCCTGAATGCTAATGTTCTTCAAATAAACTACATTACACCTAACCACTATGTATAAATTTTTATTTATTCATTTTAAGTTTATGCTAGATATCCTTATATATGTGCCTGATATCTCTGTTATTACAATGGAGATACCTTGTGAGTAAAGATTATTTCATTCTTTCTATTTGTACCCCCAGCCTCTAGCACAATGCCTGGTATATTGTCAGCACTTAAGAATGCCAGTTGATTTATACATACATATGTGTATGTATATATCTGCAGTTATATACTGCTGATGATATACAGTGAAATTACCTAATACAATCTGTATCAAATCTGTACCTAAAATCCATTTCTATTTACAAATCCAACACTTTGAAGCTCTACAATAGCACTCTTGATTAATTTTCAGATTGTTGTTGCTTTGACAGGGGTATTTTTTACCCCTAGAGAATCTTGGTTTAAAAAACCTTATCATAACATATTTCTGCTTTTTAAAAAATAAAATTTTGAAAATTACAGTATAATTTTGACTGTAAGACTGTAAGAGAATATTATATTTAAAAATAAAGTGAAACAAATTTCACTTAGTACAAAGCTAATCCAAATACCACATAAAGATTTCTATAACTGCTATCAATAATCACTTCTGTTTTTTATACTATTAGGTCATATTCAGATTTCTCTGGCTGTAGAATTAGGTACACATCAGATATGTGCAATAAAATTACAGACATCACAGTATGAAGGGGTAGGTTGACAATTTCCATTGAGCTCAAACATATTTAATATTTCAAGTTATACAATCCGTCTGACACCAACATTAACTGGTTTTTGACAATTTTACCAGGCACTTCATAATCATTCAGTTCACTGTGTTGAAGCAGGTGGGACAAACGAACAACCACATTATTACAGTATCATTGTTTATAATAGTAACTTGTACCTACATAGTATATTGCAATTTAAAAAGCACTGTACATATACATTATCTCATCTGATTAGTACATCAAGGTAATGAAGCAAAAGAGGCAGACATTATTGTTTCCATTCTAAAGCTCATAAGATCCTAGACTATTAAAATGGAAGAAAGAAAAAACAAGCATAGTCTCCTGAAGTCTTACAATTAGCAAATGATAGAACTTGAAATTGAACTCAGGTCTTCTGATCCTAAGTAAGCAATGGAGTCATTCACTTCAATAATGTACATTTTAAACTTAAGTAACCTGAGCATTAGAGATGCTCATGGTCCCAGGACTTCTGATTCCAAATCCATTGCTCATTGCATTGCTTTTTGTTACCATGAAGTGATGTTTTGATTATATTATACTGCATGTATAAATACATATATTTGTATATAGTTATACATGTATGTATATATGTATATGTATGCATAAATAAATACACATACATATATTACACACACATACATATGCAATTCAGAATTCTCCAAGACTTTAACTTGTAGAATAGTTACTGAGTTGTTTTGACTAAAGGAGGTTTCTCATCAACTTGGACATGTGTGTGTGTGTGTGTGTATGTGTATATATATATATACGCACACATACATATTTTCCAAAGATTTCTTAAACTTCCATTTAATATTTCAAACATTCAGGTAGTAATAATTCTTACCTTTAAAGAAGACAAAATTTCCATCACTGTTTTCATATACTGCATCAATACTCGGAGGCAATCCCCGCCAAAAGTAAGTTATTTGCATGGGGTATCCATCCATCACCCTGTTGTTCCTCACTCGCCAAAACCACTGGTCCTGGAAACCAAACAAAAGTTTCTCTCAGTAAATATACATGCTCTCTGCTCAAGGTCATGCTCAGCCTTCATTTTTTAATAAAGTTATAAATGCTAAAAACCCAAAGGATTTACCATGATTATATAATAATTCTTTGTATCAACCTACCTAGATAATCTATATTTCATACAATAAAAACATTAATTCTTTAAAATTATTTTAGCAATACTTAGACTTAATATATAACTTTCCAGAGATTATTTCATTATTTTATTTTTACCCCTGTGACCCAGTACAGGACATGGAACAGAATACATTTTAATAGATACTTGATGACAAGTTGATCATCTATCCTAGCCTACAAAACCATGGAAGAAAGGGTAGATAAATGGTCAGTTTTAAATGTAAAACTTTACAAAGTAATTCTGAATAGAAAACTACAAGAATCATTACACCTGAAGTTCGATAGATGAATAAAATCTTGTTCTCAGAACCGGGATAGACAAATATAAAGAAAATAGTTAAAACAATCATTCTTCCTGCTTGGCATAAGTAACACAAATAACTATCAATAATTCCTAAGCCATGGATGGATAGTTATAATCAACTCACAAGGTGATATAGATAACAGGAACTCATAATTAAAAGGCCACCAAGCAGCCATTATCCTCTACCTAAACATATTTTACTAGTGGTTATTCAATATTTGCTCCAAAGCCTTTAACTTCTCATTTTTTTTTGTTCTGAAGCTCTATTTTTAAAATGCTCTAATTGTTAGATTTTTTTCCCTATGAGTTAGCAAAGCACAATGGACTGAGTATCAGCTCTAATGTCAAAGGGTTTAAGACTGAATCCTGATTCAGGTCTTTACTACCTATGTGGTCTTGGGCAAGTCATGTTACTTTTGCGAACTTTGTTTCCCTAAATCAAGGGGGCATGGGGTGGAAGTGGATGGGCTTTAAGTTTCCTTCCATTTCAAAATTCTATGATTTTAAGATTGTCACCCTGTGATTTTAACCTATTACTTGTAGTCTTGTCATCCGTGGCCAAGTAGAAATTGAATATGTCTTTCATATGACAGTCATTCACATATTTGAAAACAGAAATCATTTTTCCCCTAAATCTTTTCTTCAAGACAAAAATTCCAACTTGGGGAGGAGCCAAGATGGCGGAGTAGAAAGACTCACATTTGCTAGCTCCGAACCCACAGCCCATGGATTCCCTCTAAAAAGAACTCCTGACAAATTCTGGAACAGTGGAAGCTGCGCAGAAACACAGTGAAGGAGATTTCCGTTGCAGAGAGCCCTGAAAAACCTACCGCAAAGGTACCCTGGACACGGGAGCGGAGTCCTCCCCTCCCCCGCCCTGGCCATGAGGCACTGAGAGGAGCGAGCAGACCCAAGCAGGCGTCAGGGACCAGAATCTCCAGCAGCTGCGAAAGTCCCTCCACCCACAGACGCACAGGTCAGTGAGAGAGACAGGCTGAGAGGGGAGCAGGGGATCTCCAGGACTCGGACCCCCGGCGGCTGCGGCAGAGGCGAGGCAGAGGCAGCTCTGCCAAGACTCCCAGGGCGGGCAGGGGCTCCAGGGCATCTCCATTGCAAGAGATCTCTGCATAAACCCCCTGAGGGAACTGAGCCTGAGAGGCGGCCCTGCCCCCACCTGAGAACCAGCAGATAAGCTCCCATTGACGAACAGCCAGGCCTGCTGCCAA
>CM053773.1:119834257-119855113 GCA_028658325.1 Potorous gilbertii
AGTTCCAGTTTCTCCCCATCCCTCTCTCCCCACCCATTCCCTTTGGGAAGGCAGGCAATTCAATGTAGGCCATATCTATGTAGTTTTGCAAATGACTTCCATAAGAGTCATGTTGTGTAAGACTAACTGTATTTCCCTCCATCCTATCCTACCCCGCCATTGTTACTATTCTCTCTTTTGATCCTGTCCCTCCCCAAGAGTGTTGACTTCAAATTGCTCCCTCCTCCCATTGCCTTCCCTTCCATCATCCTCCCTCACCCTGCTTATCCCCTTCTCCCCCACTTTCCTGTATTGTAAGATAGGTTTTCATACCAAAATGAGTGTGCATTTTATTCCTTCCTTTAGTCGAATGTGATGAGAGTAAACTTCATGTTTTTCTCTCAGCTCCCCTCTTTTTCCCTCCACTTAAAAGTCTCCTGCCTGCCTCTGATGACAAATACCCCTTCTTTTCCTCTTTATAACCCTGAGCAAGGCACTTATCTTTTCAATGGTTTTAGTATACTAGGAGTGACAGGTACTGTTATAGGGAATTTCTTTACCATACTTCCGTGTATGAATGAAATTATGGCATCTTGTCCTATCGTATTATATTTTGGTTAAAGGTTATTTGTAGGGAATGGTATGCATCAATGCCTAAAATGAAAGGGGGGGGGGCAGTATCTTGGAAAATTTACTAAAGAGCTTTTTTATGTACAACCAAAATGAATAGTTAGTGATACATTATGATAATGATGTGCTTAGTAAGAATTAGGAAAGATTACAGTCTCTGAGGATGAAAAATAATTATTACTCAAAGGACAATGGAGAAGTATGTGATGTATAAGAAGAGAATGCATACATTAGCAAATATGCAACCACAAACATGATTAAAGGATATCATTAGAAAAAATGCATTATCAAAAAAAAAAAGAAACATCGATGGACTGTTATGTGACAAGCATGAGGAAGCAAAGAACTTTGCCAACTGATGAGTTCAAATTTGAGCTCTGCTCCTTACTCCTTATATGTTATCTTGGGCAAGTCACTTAATGACCCTTGGCCTTAGTTTCCTAATTTGTATAATGAGGTAATTGGTCTAAATAATTATCAAGTTTCCATATGGCTCTAAACTTTTGAGCCTATGATCCTAAGATGATTTTACACTTAACAAAACTGAAGCCTAATAATGCTAAGTAGCCTATTCAAAGTCAACAGGACTACTGTTAGAACAAAAGTAAAAAACTCATCTATCCTAGGGGCATACTTTAGACATTGACTAAGTCAACCCTGCTCTCTATAGGAAGTATAAAGGAATTGAAAACATTGACAAAATGTCAAGATAGAGTTAAATCTCTATCTTGAGATAGAGTTAAATCTCAAATGTTAAAATAGGTAGCATTGTCCCTCAAAATAACTTTCATGAATATCTTGTTCAAGGAGTAAGTCAGCATTCAATAAATATTCTCTGAAATGTTATTCAATTAGATATATATTGATATATCATCTGAATTTTCAAGTCAAAGTCTCAGATACCAGGTACTATAGGTATTACATTTGTTGTGACAATCTGTAAGAAAAATATCTCATAATTTCTAAATTTAGTATATATGGAAAGCCACTAGAATCTAATCAGACCTTTTGCTTATGTTGACTGTTTTGTAGTATTAAATGATATGTTCACATAGTTTTTATTCATTAAACTTACTAACTGCATATAATACAATACTTTTAGAATATTATTGAGATAGAAATTGTTTCAATACAGAAAATTCAGTTATGTAGTTGTAGAGAAAGTATTATAATTGTGCATTTATCAATATAGGAATATCTTTTAAATTCTCATTAATATATATAAAATTATAGTAACTATATTACATAGTGTCATTAGTTAAGGTGAAGTGATTTAGTACACAAAATTAAAAATATTCCATCAACATTTTGCCTTAAAGTTCTGAGTATAATTACTATAAATGAGTTTTAAGGTAAATGATGAGAAGAAATCCCTTTAAAATTAGAATACGGAGGTGTATTCTGAGACCTTAGGTATAAAATTTACTGCTGCATTGTTACATCCAGAGACAGATCTTTTTTTCAATGATATGGATTAGATATAATTTTACAAGAGATATTGTAGAGGTATTCATGGATTTTTTCCAAACATACAGTATGTGAAGTAAATTGCTTCCTCTTTTATCAAGAATTGTCTAATAATACAGCCTTGTGCATGTTTTTTTTTCAAATTTGATTCCAAATCAAAGTCATTTAAACTAAGAAAAATCCATGAAATCAAAGAGTCTTCTTACTTACAGAACATAATCTTCAAGATTTCCAGTGTCCACCATACAATGGAAAGCCTGAATTCTATTCCCTGTTTGAATACTTCTAATGATAGTTTACATACAACTTGATGAGCCTGCTTCATTCCATGATTGAATAGTTCCAATTGTTAGAAAGTTTTTCCTTATGTTCAATCAAAATATGGATCTGTATAACTTCTACCAATTAATTGATCCTACTTCTTCAGTATGAAAGAACAAAGAATAACCCTTCTTCTATATAAGAGTTTTAAAAATATTTTAAAATGCCTACTGTCCCTTTTTATATCTTCTTTTCTACATCACCATGTCATCCATTCATTCAAAATTAATTTACTAAGTTCCGACTTTGTGTTAGAGATTTTGCTAAGCTCTGGTGATGCCAATGCAAAAATATAATTGCCCTTGGCTTCAAAAGTTTACTTTGTATTGAACCAGCTTCATATCACTACCTGGCCATTTCTAAACCATATCACCTTCAGTCTGACCATCTTCTTAATCCCTTCTTACCAGAACCTGAACTCTGCCTTTAGGTTCCTGGGCTCTTATTGGTGAGCTCTTATCTTATCTTGGCCACAGCTAAGACTTCATGTTGCTTCTCAGTCATTTCCAAGCCATGCTACTGTGTTCTGTACCTTTTTCCCCTTTCTGGTTATTCTTTATGTGTTTTCTGCCTTCATTAGAATATACACTACTTGAGGGCAAGAATTACCATGCCTGTTTGTATCCACATTTGTATCTGTGACACTTAACAGAATACTTAGCATGTAGTGTCTCATAAATGCATTTTTATATATTCATTCTAAAATGTTTATTCAAGGATAAACAAATGTTTCCATGTAATTATTTTATTATTTGGGAAAAATTAAAATTTGAAGTCAGTGAAATGATAGTGAATTTTTTAATCATTAAGTCTTTTCAGAAATCTAAATGTTTGCCTATCTCTTTGTATTCCAAAGACTAATTTGCATGTACAATATAGTCTTCGTAAATTTCCCACACAGATGCCTTTTCTGCTTATGTCCCTTTCACAACAACTATCTGGTTGTTCTACATCTCACAATCTGTAATGAATACAATTTCTCCCCTTCTTCTTTCTTTATGTTCTCCAAATAAATTTTCCAGTATCTATTTGGGGATATGCATATATAGTACATCCATGGATGTGCATATCTATATGTGTATGTGTGTATGTATGATGTAATATGTACATGTATATGTGGCAACTAGTCCTGGAGTCAAGAAGATGTGAGTTCAAATTTGACCTTAGATACTTAACTGTATGAACTTTGGTAAATCATTTAACCTGTTTATCTCAGTTCCTCATCTGCAAAATGGGAACGCTGGAGAAGGAAATGGCAAACCACTCCAATATTGTTGTCAAGAAAGCCTCATAGACAAAGAATATGGAGTCACATAGAGTCAGACATGACTGAACAACTGAATAACAGTTACAATTGTGTACATATACACAAAGAATCCCTTTGCTTCCCCCACTTTCTACAAAATAGCATTTTTAATGTTCTATATTATACAACTTCTGGTTTATAGCACCTTTTAAAAAATACCCATTTTAAAAAGCCAGTTGGTTATTTGAATTTGACACATGGCTAAATGATATATGACATGGTTCAGGGTGATGGAGACTGCCCTTTAAGAGATTATAGTATGACTATATTCATGTGACTATATAGTTTTCAAAAGGGTAATAAAAAATTTGAATCATAGGATTTAGAAGTAGAAGTGACCTGAGTATTCAGGAATTCCAACTCCCTCATTTTACAGAAGAGGAAATTGAGGTACTTAGAGGTTATAATTTTCCCAAGTGCCATAATTTTACGTGTCAAAGGCAGAATTTGAACTCTAATTTCAGTTGGTGTGATAACGCAGTACATTCTTGGAAAGATGAATAACTTGTAGAAATAGATAAAAGTGAGAGCATTTGACTTTGGGGAATAGCTAGAAGTCCAATTTCCATGGATTATAAAGTTCCTAAATAAGAATAATATAAAATGAGACTGTAAAAAAAAGATAGGAGTTAGATTCTAGTGCAGGTCTTAAGTGCCAGGCTAAGAACAGATTTTTGAGACAGAATAAACAAACATGATGAACAGATATGTCTATGAAAATTATAATTTCTGAAGTAAATGTGATTAGGGAAAGGGATAATATAAGATCCTGTATAGTGATTTCTCCTCTTGATTTTTTTCAATAAGAAAGAATTTAATAAATTCCAACTATATGCCAATATTGCATAAATTTTGAATAATATTTATCCACTATAAATTGAATAAATACTGAGGATCTAAAGGCAAAAGACATTCTCTAATCTTAAGATGCTCATTGTTGAGGTATTAATTTTTGTTTTTCTTGTTTTTTATACTGTTGGGAATTTACTGCTAACTGAGAACATTAACAAAACCTTATTCATTCCCAAGGTATCCTTCATTCTTAGGAAGATAGTCTCCATTAGTAAAGATAGTAACTGTGTGCATTCCTTGCCCATGGCACAGTTCAGTCTTAAATATGAAAAATATTACCAACAGATCAATATAAGCACTATAAAAAGAGTGCTTTAAGTTATACAAAGCCCCCTTTTTTTCACAGTAATACCTTGTAGTAGGTAGCAAAAATATTATCAGCATTTTACTGAAGAGACCAATATGGAGTTTATTTGATTTGTCCATGGTCACAATGCTTATGTGTGTATATGTGTCTTGAGTATTGTGCATGCATGTATAGATTCATGCAATGTATGTACATGCATGCATGGGCATTTATGTAGCAGTACCAGGGATCAGACCCAGGTCTTAGGACTCTAAAATGATTGCTCCTTTCACTAAACTATGCTTCATCACACACACAAATACTTTCATGCACATTATATGTTCCCTCAAACTGAGAATCAGAATATTGTTCATCAGATATTTTTGCAAAGGTGATTTCTCTAGAAGTATATATAAATATAGTAACTGTATAAATATTCTCATTAAACAAGGATATATTAGTTGTGATGATAATATTTCACATTTGTATGGTGATTAATCACTTTTCAAGACTTTTTTTCTTCATATTTGCTCCAACTAGTTTCCAAAGATCTTCTGAATTAAGGATGTCAAGTATCAGTAGTTGCATTTGACCCATGAGAAAACTGAGACCCAAATAAATTACCACATCATATTATTGGAAGAGCATGGACCAAAAACCCAGGGTCTTGACTCCTACTTGTCTGTTCTTTACAATGAGACACATTGTTACTATATTAACTTTTTGTTGGTTAAAAAACTCTGTTAAATTCATATTTGTGTAACACAGCTCAGTCAGAAAAGAAAAATAAAGACAGGCTACTTTGTTTACTCTGCTTCTCCCTTTACTATAAAGACTTTCTTTCAACAAATTTCATCCCAAATCAGGAAAGCCTTCATCCTATCTGCTCTGCCATGGAAAAATCACTTTTCCTTATGGAAATGGCAGAACTGATAGAATGATTTTCTTACTTTTAGCTAGACTTGCTGGTGACTAGTCTCAGAAGCTATTATGCAAACTTTTATTAAAATGTGTGCTCCTGAAAGCACTATATGTTGTTGTATTATCTTTTAGATGCTTTTATTTTTGTCTCTCTTTGAATTTTAAGCACTTACCGCAGGAGCGGCCACCTAATTGTTTAATTAGTATTTGTTGTCAGACTGACTGAAAGGAGGCCTTTCTAGCTAGGGGTTACAGTGCATAAAGTGTTGAACCTAGAGTTAGGAAGACCTGAGTTTAATTTTAGCCTCGTATATTTATTATTACTTGTATGATTTTGGGCTTAACCTCTCTGTGCCACATTTTTCTCATCTGTAAAATGGAGATAATGCATAGCAGATACCTCACAGGGTTGTTGTGAGGACCAAAGGAGATAATATTTCTAAAGTACTTAACATAGTGCCTAGCACATAGTAGATGTCATACAAATGCTTATCCCCTTCCCTTCTTCTATTAAAAATTGACATATGGAAATACAAACGCATTTACTATCATTCAGTTTTACCCTTCCTACTTCACTGCCCCGTCATGCAGTTTTACATCAGGGGTTTTACTTTCTGAAATATACTTCATTTTCTATGACATATTCCCATATAGGATTCCACCTCCTACAGCTCTAATCTGGAGTTGAGACAGACATAAAAAGTGGGAAAACATGAACATGAAAGAATTTTCCTAATATAATATGTTTTACATGAGTCCCCCTTTTCTCTGTATCTGGAGAAAAATTAACTTCATTTTGACTATATATTTTCTGCTGTCATCCATTGTTTACATGGGTTATTTCTCATCTGCAATAGTAACACTCTGCACTACTTTTTTTTCCCATTTATATTTCCACCTAACTCAAATATTAAGGTCCTTCTAGTTATGGCAACCATAGTAGTCCACTCTTGAATTTTTTTTCTCTTGGGTAATTGACCACATAAAAACTCTTTTCTTCCCCTCTGTAAATACTGCCAGTTCTAGTTGTTTTTCTTTTCCCCCTTTGTCCATATCTTCTTTCTTCATATGTTTATACACATTTTATACTTCCTATCTTTATGTTCCAATAATGATAAATCCTATTCCTAGAAGAAATATTCAAGCTTGCCTTTCCATACTTGATAAGATCATGGGTTTTTTCACAGCATATGATTTTTTCACAAGCTAAAAGTTTGAACATTTTTTTACTATGTAATCCAGTCTTTTTTGTTTTGTTTTGTTTTATTTTTTCCCTTCAAATACTTCTTGGAACTCTATGAATCTCCTGGTTCTTTAGTAGTGTGTGGTTGATAATGAAGAAGTAGCATTGGAATGTATTTTGCTCTCCTTTCATAGGAAGCCTCTAAGTTTCAGAGAGAGAGAGGCAAAATCTCTGGGTCTCAATCACCAAATCTTTCATGCCAAACATAATTCTTCAAGATTGCCTTCCCAGGTAGATTCTGTGCAGAATACTGGATAATGTATAACGTGTAAGTACAACATGATTAAAATATAAACCAACTGCTCTTACTTTCTTGACATAATCATCTTCTACCTCACACTTTTTTATGTAATATTTCCTGAGCTATTATTAGACATTGAATAGGAGTGTGATTTTTCTATTTTAGAAGAATTTAATGAGTTGTGGTGTTTTTAGAAAAGATTGATTAATATTAGTAACAGTCAAAATTCTGCCTATTCATTTTTAATTTAAAAAGGACATCCAAAATATAAATTCATGTCTTATAATTTATTATATTTAAATTACATATGCTAATACTAATTTCACATTGAAAATAAAACATGTATTTTACCTTATTTTCAAATACAAAATATTTCATTTGGTCAACAATTCATTCTCTTGTTAACTTGTGCATTATTTTTTTGGTCAGAATATTTTTCATTTTTGTCTTTATATAGTCATGAACTCAAATAATAGTTTGTATGTAATATTTAATTTTTTTTTTAATTTGGCCATTTCAGCATAACTGCTATAAGGCAAGCAAAGTAGGATCTTTTACTATTTTCTTTTTAGTATCATGAAGAAGTATAATGACTCTATTTGTTCCAGGATCCATGGCCATTTAGTTTGTAAGGACAAGGATTCTGGAAGGGTGGAGTGTGATGGCAAGGAAAATAGGATCATTTACTGTTTTTGTTTTAATATAATCAAGTGCTTCTGATTAAATCTTGCCTTTATCAACCAAGAGTCTTTACTAGGAATGAAGTACAGAAACAAGAGTTTCTTTAACTAGACACTGTATATGTATTTGTATTGTTATTTTAATGTAATTAGAGATCTTTCTCATCCATTAATGACCGTGAGAAGATTTGTAGGAAGGCCCACACATTTTGTTAATGAACCACTGGTTCTCAAGGGTTGTGATGCCCTCTGGCTCTAAAAAATGTATGAATTCTATGAGAATGAGCTTTTTCTTTAGGGCTTACTGATTGAACATGTTTTGTTTGGCCAGACAAAACTCTGGGAAGGTGATAAGGAGCCCCTCCTCACCTTTGAAAACTCAAATGTTGGTACTTCCCTCTCTGGGAACTATAGTCAGACAGTTGAATGTGTCTCTTGATTTGTGATATATGTATTAATTATGGTCAGACAGTTGGAAACCATGTCTGTTGATTTTTGATTTCTCTGTATTTTCTCTGAAGTTCAGGATGCTTTCTCCTCTGAACTAGGTGAATGATATATGTGCCTAATTAAAGGTGATTGTTAACCCCTCAAAAGTTTCCTTTCCTTTTAGAAAAGCACATCAAAGAACCTGTGATAGCAGCCCCCTATGTATGTTGGGGTGCTTACTGTTACAACTGCTCAGGGTCTTCAGTTTTCTTATGTGTTTTCAATAGTAAAATTTGGAATCCAGAGAGAATACTGAAGATTATGTTTAATATTTAATATATATAAATATCAACTGAGCAACATAAAATGAGTGGCAATAATGTGCAGTTATTGAGGGACAGCTTCTCCCTAAATAATCTTTTCTTTCCATAGGCATTTGCACAGTTAAAATCACAAGTATATTCATGATGTATATGCTTACATAGGTATATCCATAATAACAAGCTTAGCCACTGGGAAAAAAAATCTTAGAATTCACAAGAAACATGACTTCTGATTATATACTTTCCAGCCTCTAATTATCAGCAATTAAACATAATTGCTAAATAGTTGTTTTTTTTATTTATATGTATGATTTCATGCTAAAGCTGACAGGTTGAGTCCCTCCCAGTTAGTCATCTAAGAAGTTTTTCTGGTAGAGAAAGTGACCATTTTCGTAGTTATTAAAATAACATTTTAAATTGCCTTAACTAGCATTTTAAAAAATCTGTATGGTACCACAATATTTCTGCAAAAGGTTTTTGGATTAAAATTAATCCTAAAGAATTTAAACTCCAGGAAGATATGAAGTGCATAGCTGGTTTATTTTTTTACATGTTTTTATTTGTTTTTTACTGTTATTTTTTTATCTTCAATGATTAGTACCATTACTAACACAAAAGAAACTGTTAATAAATACTGCTGATTAATTGAATTAGGTGATAGATTAAGAATTAAGGATTCAAGGTCATACTTGGTATTAACCATCCATTTGACCTTATACAAATTGCTATTATCCCTATCCCTGTGTCTGGGCTTATGAAGCAAGCATAATCTCTATGTGAATAATCTCTATCTTTCCTTCTGCCTCTGAACCTATGATTCTAAATTATTTATACACTTACTAGAGGAACCACTCAAATATCTAGGGAAATAAATTTATAGCCATAAGCCATCATAGATATATACTACATTTGATTCATTCAACCCAACTTAAACTAATATCCTTCAACACATCTATTTTCTTATCTGCAATCCTACCTTCCTTATGAGCTTTCCCTATCCAAGTTGAACTAGCGATGGGAAAATCATCTTCTCTTTTATGGTAACTTTTTGTATTGTGCTTTAATATATTTCCATTTGACCTGTTAAAAGTTCATTTTATAGTTTCATTGTTTACATATGTTGTTGCCTCTGATACACATGTATATTCCTTTTATAAAAAATTTCTTTTGGGAAAAAGAAAAACTTTTATTTGCTGTCTGTATTAATGGAGAATCTCACTTAGGGAGCTTGAGATTGTGAAGAATCTATCTGTAATAGATTGTTTTAGATTAGAAAATATATTTTGTCATAGCACTTCTGAAATTTAGTGCAGCTAATGAACTTTTTATCAAAATGATATTTTAATTCCATAAAATTAGATTACAAAGGAAACCAAATATTGAAATAATTTATCATAATACATATTGTAAAAATGTTGTGAGAGGTAAGCCTAAAAATTCCTTCTTTGAATAGTAAACTGCTAGGTCACAGGCACCAAATATAATATGATATGAGTGAAGGCTGTTTGTGTATATGTGCTTAGCAGATATTTGATAATCACACCAGTAATTGAAGTTGTTACTCATTCCACCATGACTGCTTTTCATTGCCTACATAAGTTGTGTTGTAGACTGACTCTTTCTCAGTATAAGGAGGTAGAGTTACCTTTTGAACTCTACCCAGGTAAATAACTCAGCTAGCAAAGCAAAATTGTGGCAGTACATAGAATGTTTTGAAACTATATTAGCATAAAATAATTAGGTAATGGTAATGAGGACAAGTTGCTCTTGTTATGACAACAGTTGCACCTGAACTCTGGAACAGAGTCACTTAGGAATCCAGCAATGACTTTTCTTTGTAAGCTAGTGGGAATTCTGCGAACAAATTTTCATTCTCTCTAAGGAGCAAACATCTAATTCACCCTGCATAGGTCTTTAATTTGTTGACAACTAAGACTATATATCTTTGAAAGAAAATAAATATTGTTTTATATTGTTGTCTTGGGCCTATCCAACAGTCCAAAGAAATGATTTAAACATAGGTATTATCATGTTATTATGCATTCTCAATTCCATGTACTTCTTTTCCTCAAAGTTCTCTTTGCCCTGTTGATTATTATCTTTCAATTTTAATTTGCTTAGACTTAGAGTTACCTAGATTGCTATTATTTTTCAATAAATAGGAACAGATCTATTATTATTTTTACATATGAAAGTTGAGTAATAGGAAAGTGTAGGAATTGGTACTTTGTACATGCATTTCAGAAAAGGTATTAATAGTCTTAATATGGACTTGACCTTATTTTTGATAACGAAATGTAAACTATATTCTTAGGTGAAACAAATGGGGAACCAGAAGAAGCAATTTGCCTCATAAGTTAAAATATTTTGTTACGTAACATAACAGATTTTATGCCAAAATATGTTAGTTAAGAAAACAAATACATTCATTCTGAAATGCAAATTGTCATTTATACTCTGTAACAATTGGACCCTCCCCACCTTCTCATCGTGTATCATAAGGATTAAACTGTCCTCCCATTATACTTAATGGAAATTTTAAGTAATTGATTCCATAACATATTAAGATTAATATTGGAAATTCATTCTAGTATAAGACAAAATAGCAAATTAAGCATTGGAAAGACAACTATTTAACAAACTTAATTTGGTATATGACATGGCTGTAATGGAAAAGTCTAGTTGCAATGTCAGTATATATTTCATCCGATTATTTGTATTTAAGTAGTAATGTTATTGTTGTTGTTGTTTAATATGTAGTAGTGGAGAGCTTTCTTCAGAGAAAGGAAGACAGGATTTAGCTCCTACTTAAAACTTGATCTTGAGTAAGTCACTTGATGCTTAGTGCCAAGGCAACTTTTAAAATTAGAGATTGTACTGATATATTAAAAGGACTTCCTCCTGAACATAGCTCTTGTTAAAAAGTGAAAAATAAATAAGTAGCTCAGGCTCTGATTTGAAATGAATAATCAGTTGAGGTGAACTTCTACCAACAGGACCAGTATAAGATATGAACTTTGATGTTTTCTCAGTCAAAGAAATCTTGTGACATAGAAGAAAGAGTAAACTTGAAATTAAGGTATTTCTAGTCTGCTGAGCTTTGGAATTGAGCTTTGGCATTGACTGTTTTCTTTTTAACAATATATAAGGCTTTTAAACTTTCTTTATGCTTTAGCTGTCTCACCTATAAAATTAGAAAATTAGATTAAATGAATTTTAAGATCTCTTTCAGCACAAGTGTCTATTATCAGTTGCTATGAATTGCCTACCTTAAGCTGTTGAGCTGACTACAGCTTCTGAAGGTAGAGCATGAAGGGCGAAAGAGCATGCATTGGTTATATCATTTTTTTCCTCAGTAATCTTCAGTAAATCCCTTGCAAGTCAAGGTTATGCCTTGGGATTTGGATCTTGAACAGTCTAGTTCAACCTTCCTTTTTTGTCCCTACAATACTTCTTATTGTGCCTTTTCAAACATCATTTCCATAAATCAAGCATGAGGACATGCTATTCCTTATTTATGCTATCACTTTCCAGCCTCCATGCCTTTATCAGATTGTTTCCAATACATAGAAAGCCCTCTGTTTTCCTTTTCATATATTGAGTTCCTACCTTCAGCTTTTAAAATTTCCCCTATATTCTTCCATCTCTACAAAACTTTTCCTACATGCCTCTGCCATTTAGAACTTCATATTGTCAACTGTGTTGTGACATTGTTTACCCTTTCAGCTCTCTGCGTAGACCATACCCTTTCTCCCATAGGCATCTTCTTTCCCTCTAGGATTTATTGCCCCTAATCACCAGTGTGCTTAAGTTCCATCCTCTTGAGGGCAGGAACTGACAGGTTTGGGTTTATGCTCTGTCGCTATCTAACTGTGTGAATTTGAGAAAGTTAATTTGCTCTTCTGCATCTCTGTTTTGTCATTTTAGAAATAAGGAGTTCAAATCAGGTGATTTTTATAGACCCTTCAGGATGTAAAATTGTTTAATTCTGTAATTCAACATCTATGATCATTTCCCTTTACTCATTTTCAGTATTAGCTTTGAAATCTCAGTGTTGCTGAGTGTTGTAACAGGAGCAATTACTCCTGAGCTGTCCAAAATTGCAACTAAAATTACTGCTACATGAGCATTGGGTTACTTACCATTGGAGGTTAACTCCACCTGAAAAGTGTGTTTACTGATTTCAAAGCAGAAGTGCCCACATTTTTGGATGCTCCAGTTTAACTGTGATGTAATCAAATTAAATTAATTAGTTGCTGTCTTTAAGTACCTGATGATTAATCATCACATGCTTTTGATTTTGATTTCTGTACTTCATAATATATAATCTGTCTTGTATTTTTAAAATTCTTCATAGCTAATGATAAATTATGAAAATATTTATATTTTTACTCAAGGCAGTAGACCTAACTGTGAATACTTATTATATCTCTTTTATGCTTATTTTTCTTTTGTTTATATTAAAATTTTTTCATTAATTATTCAAAGGATTCTAGGATGTCACACATGCATACCTCCCTAAGTTAATTCCCAAATGTGAAATATGCCTGAAGCATTTCTTTATCATTTCCCCCCTTAATTTATTGTTGATATTAAAAACAAACAAAAAATTTCTTAAGCTTTTTTTGAGGATGTGGGTTTACTTAATTGTCCAATAGTGTATAAAATTTTGAGCTTGAAGTCAGAAAGTCCTGTGTTGAAACTCCATCTCTGATAATTAATTAGCTTGGTGAACCTGAGTGCATTGTTAAAATCTTTGCACCCTAAGCAACTCCAAAGAACTCTTCTAGGATGTAATGTGCCTTTTCTGTGATAATCAAAGCAAGAATCCTGTCTATATTCGGGTATGTACCGCATCACCTTTCATCTCTGTAGAGATCTGAGTATCCCAGAAATCTCCATAAAGGGAGATAGATTAGTGAGACACTGGATATAAGATTACACATTTATTATTGTTGTGGTTTTGTCATTTATTTGTCTTCCAGTGTTGCTGATCTTGTTTGACCTATATTAGATGATTCCCGGTTACAGATCTTTCCTTAACACTGTAGTTCAAGTCTTACATACTTTATTACATTTACTTAATCAAGACAAATTTCAAATTTTTGGACTAGCGTTGAAATTAATTTGCTCTTTTTTATCTGGTAATTTCTCTCCAGTATCTTTTAATTCGTAGGTTTTATCATTGTGTTGGAGATTTATATTGTTGTTGCTTGCTGACTTCCTTATTTGCCTGTCTTTTTCTTATATGAAATGTTGTTCTATCTTTAGACTCTTATTGAACCCCTCTATCCAAGGTCAATTTTGAAATTATTTATATTATTTCTAAGAAAGATTTTAAACTGTTCTTGAGTGTAGGAGTTATAGTGGTTGGAAAGCTAGATACTTTGCTGTTGCTTGCTCTCCCATATTGATGGAATTTAAGCTTTTTCCTTCTGAATACAAATTGTTACTATGGCAGATTATTAATAGTAGGTAGCAAAGAACCAAAGGAAACCGATACAATTCAATTCTCATTTACTAACCACCTACTAGGTGCAAGGCAGTGTTTACAGGGGCAAATATGGAAACAATTACTATCATTAGAGGCAATCACATATTCTGTGTTCCTTCTCCATCTAATTGTTTCTTAAGCTAGTGTGTATCTGCTTTATAACTTTTTCTTAAATCTAGAAATGTTAAAAAATAAAATTATTTAGTCAATTGAGACCCACTGTGGTACAGAATCATAGCTTTACAGCTGAAATGGATGTTAACTACCTTACATTAACAAACTCTCTTAAATTTATAGATTAGATGAAGAATGAGGAAATGATTTGCCCAAGATATATGGTATGATTTGAACCCACTTCAGTCAGCCTCAGTTTACTCTCCATAATACTATGCTGCCTCAGAATGATGATCCTGCAAAATATTGTCCAAAGATCTATTCAAATATTTATTACTGTCTCAGTGAATGAAATGATTTCCTAATATTTTTTAACAGATTTTTCTGTTAACTTTTAGTTACCATAATCCAGACGTGTTGACTTAGGTCAAATGAGAATGACTATTATCTCAGACTGACATCGTTTGTAGGAGATACAATGATGAGCATCATCGATTAGCTTGTTTCTCCATGTAACTATTTTTCTTTGAATTTTGTTGCTCTTAGAAAGAAATTTAGATAGTTACAGTGACTTTACTCTTTTTCCTGAAGTACTAAAGACTATTTTGTAGTTGTTTTTTGTTTGTAGGTGTAGCTAGGTGGAACAGTGTATAGAGTGTCATTCCTGTAGTCAGGTTCCCAGCTTCAGATCTTACAAGATGGGTGACCCTGGGCAATTTGCTTAACCCTGTTTGCCTCAGTTCCTCATTTGTAAAATGAGTCAGAGAAGGAAATGAGAAATCTAGTATCTTTTTCCAAGAAAACACCAAATGGGATCATGAAGAGTTGAAAATGACTGAAACAGCTGAACAACAAATAGTTTTCCATAAAGAAATTAAAGCTGAAAATCATAGTTTAAAGGTAAATTAATAAAATGTAATTCACCAGTATAGACCAATACTGTATGATCATATTGTGTGTGTGTGTGTTTGTGAAAAAAATGTTTTACTCATAAATTAATTGCATAAATTAATTCCTTTTAAAAAGTGTAAATTCAGGAAGGCAGAGCCAAGATGGCAAATTGGAAGCAGAGACCTGCTAGAGCTGACCCTCAAAAGCCATAAAAAGTCCTGTAAAAAATGACCCTAAGTGAATTCTAGAGCAAAAATAGACAAAAAATGACAGACTGAGGCAAATAGCCAGCCCAAGCCAATCTGGAAGGTTGACAGGAAGGATCTATCACACCAGGTTGAAAAGGAGGACAGTGCAGCAGAAGGAACAGGAACAGTCCTTATTTAGTGGGCTAAATCACTGGTGGCTGCTGTGGATTCCAGATTTCTCACACAACAAACTGTAAAGACAGCTTCAAAGGTGAGTGGGAAGGGTCTCTCATCTGACTGAGAAGGGAGCTTGGTTTAGCCCTAGCACAGGACCCAGCCCTGGCCCTGCACAAGCCTCTGTCCCTGGGCACTTGCAGTCACTGCTAAAGTGGAGGCTACTTCTGGGGAACTCCAGTTAACAAAGCTCACTAATCAAGTGATTGGTTGGAGAAATGAGCAAACAAGACAAAGAAACAGACTATATATAGATCTTACTTTCGCAATGAAGAGGTACTTTCTTACATCATTGGTGACAAGGCAGATCAAAACATACAACAGGAAGAAGACAAGAAAGCCAAAGTTCCTTCATCCGCTCCTCTAAGAAAAATATAAATTGGTCTCAGGCCATGGAAGGATTCAAAAAGATTTTGAAAATCACATAAGAGGGATTGGGAAGAGAAATGAGAGTGATACAAGAAATCTACCTTATCCTACAGGAAAATAGAAGGGAAAGGGATAAGGGGGGGTGGGTGGTAATAGAAGGGAGGGCAGAATGGAGGAAGGACAATCAGAATATATACCGTCCTTCAGCAGGGTGAAGGAGGAGGTGGGGAGAAAATTTGAAATTCAAAATTTTGTGGAAGTGAATGTTGAAAAGTTAAAATAAATAAGTTTATTAAAAAATTCAAGGGGCAAATTCTACATGCATAATTATTAAAAGAGCACTTTATTTTGGGAGGAGGGAGTCCAGGAATATTTTCAAATACAACAAGGCATATTTTCTAATACATCAAGGCACATTTGAACTTCCTAGAAGGTTTGAATTTTTACTTACAGACTTTCCAAATAAGACAACTTTCCCCATTTCTTTTTATACAATATAGCAGAAAATTTGAAAACTAAAACAAAAAGATTATTGATTTCAGAATCTAATGAAAAGTCAGCATTATATAGCTATTATTTAAGTCTTTGGTATTTTGGTAGATCTGCATTTCTATCTCTAGGAATTTTCTTTTTATTATTACAAATTATACAGCCAGTAGGCCTTCTCATCTGATTTACTTCTTGACCATGTTTTCTCCTAAATCCTCCACTGGGGAACTAGTATCTGAGGGATATAAATACATATATG
Source organism: Potorous gilbertii (assembly GCA_028658325.1). Taxonomy (NCBI): domain Eukaryota; kingdom Metazoa; phylum Chordata; class Mammalia; order Diprotodontia; family Potoroidae; genus Potorous; species Potorous gilbertii. The sequence goes on from CM053773.1 coordinate 119,850,974, forward strand.
AATATAGCTGTCTGCCTGTTGTTGTTGTTGATTTTTTAATTCTTATTATCTGACTAACCTCCATTTTTATCAGATGTCATAGATAATGTTTTTTATACCTTTTGCATGCAAATTATAATTGCAGCCTGGCTTCAATTACCTTGAGATTTTCTCTTTCCATTGGAGAGATTTATAGTTTGGACTGTATTTATAATTTTAGTTATAAATAGATTATAATGTTCCCTTTATATTCTAATCATATTCTCATTAGATTGTGTCATTTCATGGTTTATAGCTTTATAATAACACTAGAGAAATATTTGTATTGAGTCACTTAGTATTAATTAAGCACTTACATTGTGCTAGGCACTGGGGAAACAAAAAAATGCAAAAGCATGGATCTTTCCTTCAATAACCTCACATTCTAATGGCAGAGGCAACATGCAAGTAACTATGTTTATACAAAATATAGACAGAGCAGATGGAAGATAATTTTTGAGAGCAGGCATTAATGGGCATGAAAGAATTGAGAGACTACACAAAGCAATGAAAGATTTCTTAAATATAACCAGCAAAAGAATAACAGGAATAGTAGGTTTGAGCTGTAACAGAGAAAAGATGTTGAGAAGGGCCTTTTTAAACTTGTAGACGTCTTTGAATAGAAGACTCAGGCTAACCCCATCAGTTATATCCTCTTCCCTAAGAACTAAGGAAATTTTTAAGAAATGTTCTGCTGTTTCTTTAAGTCCTCCCTTCTCCCTCTCACCCCCTCTCCTGGTATGTACTTAGTAATAGATTATGTCATGTAATATGCAGCTTGTTTAACCAAACATTTTTGGTAACTTGGATTTTACCTCAGTCACAAACAGGACAGGTATTGACAAGAGAGAAATATGGAAATAAATGTACATTAAGGCACAGAACCAAATCTCTGCCAAAATATTATTAATTCTGTTAACTGGGTATGATGAATGATTGTGAGGATATTCCTAACTTTTCTTATTAATTTTTCAGCAGGCTCATTCACTTGAAATAATCATTTTACCAGGATGTTATAAGCTGTAATAAATGCTTTTTCATTTATTCTTTCATACATACAAAAATTAGACTCTTGGTTCCTCATCTTGGGTTGAAGGCAACTTCTATGCCAGTCAAGCAGTAGTAGCTCTAGAATGGTTTACTGGGATTGAAAGGCTTTAAGTACAGACATGGTGAGTGTTTATGTTTGCTGAATAAAGACTAGCTAAGTAAGTGAGGTTTAACTACATAATTGATCTTTCCACCAAATAGGTGTTTATTGGGGGGGGTTCAATTTTTTATGTTTTTTTATCATTTTAAAGAGACAGAAATATAAAATTTCTCTTATTCTTGCTAAGCTCTTTTTTGCCTCTACAGTGATGCTGATAGAGTGGCAGAAAAGTGACAGAAAGTACAAAAAACAAGGGGATTTCATCAAACCATAATTTGTCTCTTAGGACTCAGTTTCAGTGTTATTAATTTCTCCTTTGGTTTTCAGTATTTCTAATTTGGTATTTAAATGGAGATTTTCAATTTGTTCTTTTTCTAGCTTTTTCAGTTACATACCCAATTCACTGATTTTTTTATCCATGTAAGCATTTAGACATGTAAAACTTTCTCCAAAAATTGCCTTTGCTGCATCCCATCAATTTTGGTAGGTTGTCTCATTATCATTCTCTTGAATAAAGTTATTAATTGTTTCTATGATTTGCTCTATCATTCTTTAGGATTACATTATTTAATTTCCAATAATTTTTTGGTCTACCTTTCCATAGTCCTATATTACATATAATTTTTGCTGTATCATGATCTGAAAAGGATGCACTGACTATTTCTGCCTTTCTGCACTGGCTTGTGAGGTTGTTATGCACTAGGATATGGTCAATTTCTGTGTAAGTGCCATGTGTCACTGAGAGAAAGGTATATTACTTTCTGTACCCATTCAGTTTTCTCCAGAGGTCTATCATATCTATATTTTGCAGAATTCTGTTCACCTCCTTAACTTATTTCTTTCTTTATTTTGAGGTTAGATTCATCAAGTTCAGAGAAGGGGAGGTTGAGGTCCCCCATTAGTATAGTTTTCTTATTTCTTCCTGTAATGCCCTTAGCTTCTACTCTAAGAATCGGGATGCTATACCACTTGGTGCACATATATTTATTAATTCTATTACTTCATGCTCTATGATGCTTTTTAGCAGGCTGTTGTTTTCTTTCTCTCTTTAAATTGGATCTATTTTTGCTTTTACTTTATCTGAGATTAGTATTGCTACTACTGCTTTTTTTTTACGTCAGCTGAAGCATAATATATTCTGCTCTTGTCTTTTACCTTTACCCTGTGTGTATCCCCTTGTTTCAGATATGTTTCTTGTAAACAACATATTGTAGGATTATGGTTTTTAATCCATTCTGCTATCTGCCTCTGTTTGATGGGAGAGTTCATCCTATTACATTCACAATTATGAATACTACCTGTGTTTTCCTCTCCATCCTATTTCCCTCCCTGTTTATAGTTTTATTTCACCTTTCTTTTCCATCCTAAAAAAGTTTTACTTTTGACCATGGCCTCCCTCAGTCTTTTCTCCCTTCTCTCAGCTGCCCTCCTTTTTCTTTCCCTTTTTCCTTACTATTTCTTCCCTTTCTTCTAACCACCCACTCCCTTTTCTTTCTTTTTGCCTCCTACTGCCTGTAGACAAATTAGATTTCTATCATTAACTGAAAATGTTATTCCCTCCTTGAACCAAATCTGATCAGAGTAAAACTCAAACAATGTTCATTTCCCTCCCTTTTTCCTCTCTACTATGTGTTTTTGTGCCTTGTCTTGTGAGGTAATTTACTGTTTTCTGCCTCTTCCTTTCCTATTCTCCCTCCACACCTCTTAATTAGGCTTTTTATCATCACATCAGCTAATTTATTCTCACACCCTCTATCTACATATATCCCTTTTAAATGTCTTGATAAATATATAATTCTCAAGATTAACAAATATCTTCCCATATAGAGTTGTAACTAGTTTGTTCCTATTGAATAATAAGTTATTTTTTAATTTTTATTCCATTTACCTTTTCATGCCTCTCTTGAGTCTTGTATTTGAAGGTAAATTTTCTATTGAGCTCTGGCCTTTTCATCAGGAAGGTCTGGAAATCTCTTGTTTCATTGAATGTCCATCTCCTTGCCTGAAAGATTGTGCTCAGTTTTGCTGGGTAATTGATCCTTGGTTGCAGTCTAAGCTCCTTTGCCTTATGGAATATCATATTCCAGTCCCTCTGATCTTTTAATGCAGAAGCTGCAAGGTCCTGTATGATCCTGACTTTAGTTCTTCAGTCTTTGAATAGTTTCTTTCTAGCTGCTGGCAGTGTTTTCTCCTTGACCTGATAATCTTGGAATTTGGCAATAATATTCCATGATTTGTTTTTCAATTTGGGATCTCTTTCAGGAGCTGATGGGTGGATTCTTTCAATGACTATTTTGCCCTCTGGATCTAGAATATCAGGGAGGGGTTTCCTGAATGATTTCTTGGAAGATACTGTCTAGGCTCTTTTTTTCATCATGGCTTTCCATAGATCAATAATTCTTACATTTTCTCCCCTTAATCTATTTTCCAGGTTAGTTGTTTTATCAACATTTTCTTCTATTTTTTTCATTCTTTAGGGTGTGTTTGGCTGGTTCTTGATACCTCGTAGTCTTAATTTGTACATGCTCAGTTCTCATTTTTAACAAATTGTTTGCTTCAGTTAGCTTTTGTTTCTCCTTTTTTTTAAAGAGTTATTTTCTGGAGTTAGATTTTGTATGTCCTTATCCATTTGGCCAATTTTACTTTTTTAAGGAGTTGAATGTACTTTTAAAATCATTGATCAATTCTTCTTCTACCTCTTTAATTTGGCTTTTAAAATCCTTCTTGAGCTCTTCTAGGAATATTCTTTGGCCTTGAGACCAGTCCACAGTCCCTTTTGAGGTTTCAGATGTGAGCACAGCTTCAGTGCTGCCCTCTTCTGAATCTGCATTTTTTTTAAATTTTTATTTTACTTATTTATAAATGTTCTACAATCACTTCCTTAAAATTAAGATTTTATACCCCCACACCTTCCCCCCCTACCCCCCCTCCCTCCCCATGACAGCATACAATTCTGTATAGGTTCGACATAT
>CM053773.1:119855613-119913049 GCA_028658325.1 Potorous gilbertii
CATTTCTTTTCATTAGTTCCTTTGATATTCTGGACCTTTTGTTCTTCCAAATGAATTTTGATATTATTTTATCCAGCTCTAGAAAATAATTATCTCATAGTTTAATTGGCATGGCACTAAATAAGTAAATTAATTTAGGTAGAATTGTCATTTTTATTATATTAGCTAGGCCTACACATGAACAAGTGATGTTTTTTCCACTTACTTAAATCTGACTTTATTTGTGCAAAAAGTGTCTTGTAATTGTGTTCATATAATCCCTGCATTTGTTTTGGCAGGTAAACTTCTAAGTATTTTATAGTGTCTACCCTAGCTTTAAATGGGATTTCTCTTTCTATGTCTTGCTTTTGGACTTTGTTGCTTAATATATAGGAATGCTGAAGATTTGTGTGGATTTATTTTTGTAATCTGCAACTTTGCCAAAGTTGTTTATTATTTCAAGTAGATTTTTACTTGAATCTCTGGGATTCTCTAAATATATCATCATATCATCTGCAAAGAGTGATAACTTAGTTTCTTCTTTGGCTATTTTTATTCCTTCAATTTCTTTATCTTGTCTATTTGTTACAGCTAACATTTCTAGTACCATATTGAATAATAGTGGTGATAATGGACATTCTTGTTTCACCCCTGACGTTATTGGAAATGCATCTAGCTTATCCCCATTGCATATAATGCTTGCTGAAGGTTTTAGGTAGATACTGCTTATTATTTTATGGAAAGTTCCCTTTATTCCTATGTTCTCCAGTGTTTTTAATAGCTGTTGTATTTTGTGGAAAGTTTTTTCTGTATCTATTGAGATAATCATGTGGGTTTTGTTAGTTTTGTTGTTGATATAGTCAATAATGCTAATAGTTTTCCTAATATTTCCTAATATTTAACAGCCCTGCTGTTCCTGGTATGAATCCTACCTGATCATAATGTATTATTCTAGTGATGAGATGCTATATTCCTTTTGCTAAAATCTTGTTTAAAATTTTTTCATCTATATTTGTAAGAGAAATTGGTCTATAATTTTCTTTCTCTGTTTTTTCTCTTCCTAATTTAGGTATCAAAACCATATTTGTATCATAGAAAGAATTTGGGAGGACTCCTTCTTCCCCAATTTTCAAAAATAGTCTATATAGTATTGGAATTAACTGTTTTTTAAATGTTTGATAGAATTCACTTGTGAATCCATCTGGCCCTAGAGATTTTTTCCAAAGGAGTTCATTGATGGCTTGTTCAATTCCTTTCTTCTGAGATGGGGTTGTTTAAGTATTCAACTTCCTCTTCTTTTAATCTGGGAAATTTTTATTTTTTAAAATATTCATCCATCTCATTTAGATTATCGAATTTGAGGGCATAAAGTTGGGCAAAGTAATTTCTAATTATTGTTTTAATTTCCTCCTCATTAGAGGTGATAGAAGTTTTCTTGACATGCTTAAATGTTGGCACTGATTTGGTTAGAAGTTAACTTCTGAGTGTTAGCAATGAGTGTACTGAGATGGATTGTGTCATGTATGCAAAATAATGTGGCCAGAGTATAAATGTAGTTTTGAGTGATTCATGGTAACATTTATGGAAAGAGTGATTAACTTGTCCTATAGTTTGGGAAGATAAGGAGTATTAGTGCTTGTGAATGAAAGTTGAATAGCTCCTGGGGTTATTTGAGGGTGTATTTTAAGATTTGGGGTATGGGATATCATTGTACATTCAGGCAAATTCCTCTTTTACAGTGGGTGGATTATGAAGATTTGGGCTACATCTAATCTTGTTGGTAAAACCAGGAATGCAGTGGGTACTACTTATATTTTTTTTCTAATTCAATTGTAATATTTCCAAACAATGAAATATCGATGTTGTCATTCAGTCATTTTGTCATGTCTGACTCTTCATGTCCCCATTTGGGGTTTTCTTGGCAGAGATATTAGAATGGTTTGGCACCCACTTCTCCAGCTCATTTCACAGATGAGGAAACTGAGATACAGACAGCTAACAGAAATGTTTCCAAAAAATATGTAAAATGGTCAAAGGATGTGAACAGTCATTAAAAATTGTAAATTATAAATAGCTATTTGAACGAATGATTCAAATAATTAATAAGGTAAATAAAAATCAAAATAACCCTGAGATTGAATTTCATACCTGCCCAATTACAGAAGACACTAAAATTCATAGCAAATACTTATTAAGGCTTATAAATGTATATATGGTACTTCATTTTATGCCCAAGCAACCCTCCAAAGTAGAAATTATTGTTATCCCCATTTTGTAGATGAGGAAACTGATGCTGAGCAAGGTTATGTAGCATGCTCAGTGGTACATGTAGTGTAAATACAGCTGAATTTTAACTCGGGTCTTTAGAACTCCAAATCTGGTATATACTCCACTAAACCACCTAACAACCTCATAAAAAGGTGACAATGAAGAGAAAAAAATATCAGTGTTGAAAAGGTTTGAAGAGATAGATATACCAAAGCATTGTGAACAGAGCTGCGAATTAATATAGTCATCTTAGAAATCAACTTCAGATTATGCAAAGAATGTCACTAAAAGGTGATATGGAAATTGATAAGCCCCTTTGACCAAGATTTGGGTGACCTAAATCACACACTCCAAGACCTTCATTGTAATCAGAGTTGATTGCCACTCTCAGGAACACCTGCTCTTCCAAGGGCATATAAACTGTGATCCCACCCCAACGAGGGTTCTTTGATCTAAGACAGATAGACAAATGACCATCCATTTACTAAGACACATGCTGGCCTTATTCATAAAATGGTTAAATTACCCAGAAAAATTGCTAAAATATCCCTAACACTTGATACACAGATTACATTATGCATATGTCATCCTCAGGTCAATGATAAATAAAAAAAAAGTTTATATATATATATATGTATGTATGTATGTATGTATACACACATCCACTATTTATAGTAGCGTTTTCATAGAAATAACTGGAAATAAAGTAGACCCTCATTGATTGGAGAATGACTAAACAAGGTATGATGCATGAATGTAAGAGAAAACCACTGGATATAAGAAGTAATGAACAAGATGACTACACGAAAGCATGAAATTTATATGAATTAATGCAAAATGATGTAAATAGAATCCAGAAAACAGTATATATGATGATTCTTACAAGATAAATGGAAAGAACAGCAAAATACTAAACTAAATGCTTCAACATTAAACACCTCATAATTAGAATGACCAAATTGACCCCCAAAGAGATTAAATATTTATTGTAATGGAAGAATCTGGTGGATGGAGGAGAAAGATATAGTAAGAAATATTGGTAGTATTAAACCAAAAAATATGAATGAAATCATTTTTAAACATGAGATATATTACACTAGATACACAAAATACGAAGACAAAAATAAATCTGAGACAAGAGAGACTGAACTTAATTACTACACTCCACTCACCTTAATTCCATGCTATCTTATCTCCAAATGTACTCTTCAGCTTCTGTCCCTGTCATTTTGTTTCTGACTGGTAAGAATTCTTTATAACTAACTCAGTCCATTCCTACCATGATTCTGTAGCATCATTTTCAATCTATTCCATCACACACATACCTTGTGCTCCATCACCACACCTTTCTAACCTCTGATTCTGGAAACAATAATCCTATCAATACTACTATTCCTAGAAAAGATGTCTGAAATAATTGTCCTATGACACCACTCACAGTTCCAATGAATTCCTGATTTTATTTACCCTTCCTTGGCCATCACTACCCTATGGGATCCTACTTTTCCCCTCACACTATTTACCTTACCAAACAAGTAGAGCATTCACACTGGAGCCTTTTCCTTTGATGTCTTGTCCTATCAACAATCAATATTGCTATTTCTAGTGTTCTACCATGTAGTAGCAAAAATATTTTCTCTGTAGAGTTTCATGTCTGCCTTACATAGAAAATACAAATTTATGAAAACAGATTAATCAAAGATTGATTATTTAGTTGCAAATTAGAAACTTTATTTATGGGAGAATTAACTGTAGATTTCTTAATTAATGAGTTTTCTTAGCATACTAAGGAATGAATTACCAAATGATAAAGTCACAAATTTTAAAACCTGTATTAAGTCCATGAAACTGTATATACAGTAGTGGTAAAAATATATGGATTCAATTTAGTATAAAATTCTTAATTCAAGTAATCCTCTTGTTACTTCAATGTTGTGACATTTCTCTGAGTTTTGGAAGGCTATGCCATAAGTTTAGGCAAGTCTGAAAAGACTTCTAGTATGGGCCTGGTAATGAAATATTAGAATGCATAGATAGATAAATAGATAGATATAGATATAGATATCTACATGTAGATATCCACATACACACATATACATATACTTGTGTATATACGTATGTATGTATGCATGCATGTGTGTATATGTATGGGCCTAGAGTTTGAATATTGGAATGCCTATATACATGTATATATATACGCATATATATGTATTGTGTAGATAGATGATAGATAGATAGATTCAATTGATTATTTCTGAATTATTGGCAGATAAAACAATGTCTCCTGGAAACTAATTAAAGGTTGTTGCAAGATCACTATGGCTTCTTCCTGATGTACAAATCCTACCTATAGTATATCCTGTTTTAACTTACTTGTTTTTATTCATTAAATGTGCATAAACATATGGTAATCCAAAGTTGTAACAAATTCCACAAAAGCAGGCAACACCAAAAAGATGCCATTTAGCAGACAATATAAATATCTACCAGTAAAATCATAATATGGTGGCAACCCTCATAAAGTTCTGATCTAATTGTAAAGTAAAATTACAGAATTCTTATAAAAATGTTTAAACCAAATATACAATGACTGCTGAGCCCCTGGAAGTGGCTAAGCTCCCAACCAAATCATCCCTATTAGCTTCTATTCATGACTTGAATTATGCTTTTTTATCTCTGCCCAGCATGCAGCATTTACTTACCCTCAAATTTCTAGGCATTACAAATTCTGCTGACTTAAATGCATTCCCCAAATAGAACACTACAGTAATCTTCTTTTGCTAGACATTTAAGCCATGTGCATTTCTTTTTTGTAAAGATGCTTTTTTTTTAACTTTCTAAGAGGTCTGGAAAGGTGATGTTATAATGAATGAGAACTTGTTTTCTAAAGTAACCATGTAGACACTCCATCTCAAGTTTAAAAAAAAATGGCTCAGCCTCCTACCTTAAAAACAAACATCTCTCGGCGGAGGATAGCTAGAGTGTTGAAGTTTCCATCACAGATGTTCGGTTTGGCTCCAGGATAGAAAGGTTTGCCAGTGGGAGGCCTGGGAGGTTTAGGCCTGTCATTCTTCCGGGGGTCTAGCGGAGGAATAGAGCGGTGCGGGGGCACTGTTGGTAGAGGTCTTGTTGGTGGAGGGGTCTTGTCAGGTGGACCTTTTGAAAAGATGAGGACAGTGCTTGGGCTCACTTAAAACTGGAATATTGCTGGAAAATATGCTACAGAGAACAATTATTCATCAGCAGAGGATACCAACTAGGTGATCTAAGAGGTATTTAAGATAATATAAAGAAAAAAATGAAAAGGAATATACAGTGCTATTTAATATTAAATTATCATGCTATGTTCTTGAACTGAGTCATCAAGATTTATTTGTTACTTTTCAATTTCAGCTTCTCCATTGTTTATCCAAGGACTACGCTTAACAAACCTATACAACATAATCCTACATATTAATTAATTAATTAGCATATTAATTAAGCAAATAATGTGACAAACATATTTGAATAATTATGAGAGTTCTACTCACCAAAACTTGTACTAAACATGAGTATTAGATCAAACATTATGACTTTTCGAACTTTAAAATTTTGTATCTATTGAAATACTTTAATGCATTTTTGCAAAGGAGCTTTCTTTGAGTATTGAATTTGCCACCTATTGATTATAATACCAGCAGCAAAACATTAATATTTAAAACAATTTTTGAAAGGGGTCTTTTAAAAACTCAGACCAAAGTTTACACAAATGCTTTGGCAGTGATATTAAGCACCACTTTTCAAGATTTTTTTAATGAAAGACACAGCTGTTAACACTTGGTATTTAGACTATGGGAAGGATATTCTGGTGTAGACCTTCTGTCTAGACTACTAATTCATGAGGTCATGAGAAAGAGCCCCCTTTCACTTAACCACTTTAGAGAAACATCCTTTAGCCCATACTATATAGCACCATAGACATAAAATATGTTCTAATATTTAGAATAGAAATATTCAGCTTCCAGGCAAGAACATCTGCATTTTCTCTTTCATTGCATTTTGACTTCTCCAATATAGAGCAGCAGGAACTGTGACCTTTAAAAAAAAAACACTTTAACCCTGAGAGAGCACTTAACACTGAGCCATTTAAATTGAAAAAACTAATTAATGCAAAGCACATTATTGAACTTAAACTATGCTATTTTAAAATGCAAATGGCATCTTCTGGTTACTGTGTATTAACATGCAGACAATACATATTTGTCTTTGCATTATAAGAATAAAAGTTTCACCCCACTATTTTAGTGAAATAGATTCACTAAATGTCAATTACATATGCCATTCATTTAACAATTATGGGTGAAATAAGTGTATCTGTAAAAGTCAATGATGGTACTATGGGAGTTGAAGTTACTGTAAAATTGTATATCTTTTTTTTTTACTTCTTTTACACTTAATTTGCTCACATTTTTATAATCTCATCATTTAAATTTTTATCTCAGATACTGTCTTTACTTTGAGATAGTAAACAATATAGTCATGTATATTTTACCATGCTATAATATTCAAAATTGGGTATTGATAATTATATACTTTCCAGGACAATTTGTCACATTCATCAATTTCTATAACATGAATAATACTACAATTGTGAGCAAGAGAACTCTGAAACCTATCAACTGAGAATTAACATTTGGGATGTCTGAGCTGGAGTCTCAGCTTCTTATGAAGACAACTTGCTGTTCTTATTTTATTATTTATTTGAATGTTCTAATCAAACACTCCTACATATCTTCATTTTAATACTAAAAATACTATCCTTAGTGCAATTTTCATTGTAAGCTGTGGGATGGAAAGAAGTTGGATGAAAAGAAAATCAAAATTGGAAATATTCTCATAACCTATACATTAAAACATTTGAGTTAACAACCCAAAGTGCTTGACTGATAAAACATATTTTGCCCATGAAGCATTTCTCACCCTTCTCCCAGTATTCCCTTCCATCCCTCTACATACTTAGAAATTTCATTTGAAGTGGTTAGACATAAGGCGAGCTTCTAGATTTCAGTGTAGGGTCAACCAAACAAAAGCCCAATAAAATAATAACCTACCATATATCTTCTGGATGCCTTGTAAATCATCATTAGGTAGTTTAAAGTTGTCAGTCTCCATATACTGGTAAAATGGAGCCATGATTGCTGTGGGATCATTGGAATGTTCCAACCCTAGAGCATGTCCTAATTCATGAACTGCAACTAGAAAGAGGTCATTTCCTGTGTGAATGAAAAAGAGAAGGAAAAATTTTAAGAGTCAGAAAGTCCTATAATTAACTACACCAGTGCTGTAAAGGATAATTGATTCCAAATTTAAACAATAACAGATGGCTTAAGAGTAACAGGAGTTCATTTATTTGAATGTCAAAGTATCATTTTTATCATTCATTCTTCTACTGACAAAAATCAATGATCTTGGTTGAAAACCCTTAATGACTACTCAATTCAATAATAGTGAACAATTATATGAAGCTTTAATATTCATGATATAATTTACATATATTAACAATTTTACTCTCATGACAATCCCTGAAGTAGGTGCTTTTATTTTTACTATTCTATGAAGAAACTGAGACTGAGAGAATTTCAATGTATTTCCCATGGTCACATATTTAGTATCTGAAGAGAGATTTGAAATTAAGTTGTCCTGACCCTATTTGTATTGTATCATCCATAAATATTTATTAAATATCCACTATGTGCCATGTTGCACACTAAGCACCGGGGATACTAAGACTTAATGAAACAGTCCCTACTCTAGAGGAGCTTCTGTCATGTTGCTGCTAGCTGATAATGCCACCTTACATCCACATAACACTTTAAAAGTTTCACAATAGATTTATATGTAATATTTATCATTTGAGCGTGATAAAAAACCTTTGAGATAGTTAGAAAGTATGTTATTCACCTTATTTTACACATGAATATTTTTTGCTTTCGTTTCTGTTGTGTGTGTGTGTGTGTGTGTGTTTTGTTTTGTTCTTATTTTGGGGCTTAGAATCATAAAATTATTTCCTTCAGGATTACAAATATAGGTAGTGATGGAGCTAAGAAATCAGTGTTCTTTATATTAAATTATGCTTCCATCCTGGATTTTGGAGCAATCAACCTGGTTGTCTAACTCTTGAATTCTTCCAGTTCCAACATTTGCTACAACTTGTTAATTCATTTAAAGCAGACTATGAACTATGAACTATGCAAACCTAGGAGGAAAAAATACATTCACTTGCTGTTGGATTTGACTCTTTGTGACCCCATTTGGGGTTTCCTCAGCAAAGATACCAAAGTGGCTTGCCATTTCCCTGTCCAGCTCTTTTTACAGATGAGGAGCCTAAGGCAAACAGGGTTATATGACTTGCCCAAGATCACACAATTAATAAGTATCTGAAGCAGGATTTGAACTCAGGTCTTTCTGACTCCAAGCCTGATTCTCTATTCCCTGAGCATACAAGATGACCCATCTTTACTGTTGTTTTTAGATGTAGAAGCATGCAGTAATGGTAAGATTATATGAACACCAAGTATAAGGACCTTCAAATCCATAGCTCTGGAAGCTTAGAATTGGTTAGTTTTATAGCTGGTCTTGCTCCAACTTTCTACTCTAGTTGTATTAACTGAACTCTTGTCTGTTCTAAGTCCCCTATTACTGGTTCCATCCCCTGCTATTTACTTCAGTTCCTCTGGGCTCACAGTTTATGTATCTAGATCTGTACCATGACCCTTGTAACCGGCTCCTCATTGGCTATTGCCAAACCCTCCTGATGCTGCCCTTCTGCTTGAACTCTACCTTGCATCTGCCTTGAGGTTACCTAGACTTTTGTTTATTAGAGGAGGTCTCTAACTAATTCCAATAATGAGAACATTATAAAACATAGGGATGCCAAAACAGATCAAGCACAAAAGTTAAAGGTAGTGGAGATGGCATGAGAATTGTATGAATTTTTGATAACTATTCCTGGTGAATGGAAAATTTTAAATATTCTTATTAAGTTTCATAAAATATTATATATATATATATATATATATATATATATATATATATATATAATTTTATAAGAGAGTGTAAGGAAAGAGAAATTTTTAGAAAACCACTTGATCATCATTGACCTTTCCTGTTGCTAACCACTTTTTAAAATCTCATTCTGTACTCACTGTTATGACTGACTCATACCCAAAACTATTGACTTAGAACTCTTCCTAACCTGTCCAAGCTGTCCTTTCTATTCTCTAGTCCCAGGCCATCTTAATTTGTCCCATATTTCTATCAACAAAAATCTAATACTGTCAAGGTACAAAGAACTGTAGTGTACATTATAAATTATATGTCATTTGTTCCCAGTTAGAATCCACTTTCAAATCTTGAATACATATATTTTCCATGGAGTTTTCTTTCTGAATACAAATGAAACGACCCTAACACATGTTAAACTTATACAATAAAGGTTATTTAGGATAAACCTTGAAAAGTTCCCCTCCCCCACATCCATGTACAATCAAACCACTTCTAAAGATCTCAATTTGTTGCCTGTTACTGAATCAAATATATTACTGAATCAAATCTAAACACATTATGGGTTTGAAGGAGGTGTGGTTTCATATATATATATATATATATATATATATGTATATATATATATATATATATATATATATACATATATATATATATATATATGTGCATGTATGTATATATGTATAATCACTTCTGTAACTAGGCCCATAGAGATACTATCAGTTATCAGTTGGCATACCAAATATATTTGGTATACATACAAGCATACAAATAAAATATTATATATATATGTACATAGACATATAGATATCTACACACACATGTATAAAATTTAAGTTTTTATGTACATCTCTGTTATGGAGGAGTACAAATTAAATATATTTGCAAAATCAAGCCCAAATGATTTTCAATATTGTTTACTAAGAAACTACCTGCATTTGCTGCCAATTTGACAATAGAATCCAATAAACTTCTTGTAGCAACAGTTTTATGAGGCCCAGAGCCAGATACACCAAATCAAATCATAACCTCTAGTTTCAGAGTCTAATCAAAGTATAAGTTATCACCATCATCAAAGTCCTGCTATCACCTCCTTGAAATTTCATGACTTTACCATAGGATCCTTTTATGTTGGAAGACCATTTATTCCATTCCATTCTGCATTCTGCCTTGAGTGACCTAAATTAGGCCAGGAGTCTGGAGAGTTCATGTGAGTTAATCCTGATTTTGTACTTTATTTTTTTGGCGTGAATCAATTAAAAAGAGAATCTTGGACTGGATTATGAGGATGATAAAGGATTGACTGAACCCAAAGATCTCTTGGAGGATCTAAAATGGAACTTTTCTCCAGAGATATAAATGATATAACTGTCAGTTAAGTAACAATCATTAAGTAATTCAATCCAGTACTTCTCATGTACTTAGATTTAACTTCTCTACAGAAAACACGTTAGCAAATAGTAGGAAAGAACAGAAAAAGAACCAATACATATTTTTCCTTAGCTTCATAGAACTTACAGTCTAAGGGGAAAGATAAAAATATAAACAAAGAATAACTCTTAAAACTTAAAAATGAAGACAAGAAAAATGTAGATTAATGCAATACAAATGAACCCTATGAATAATAAAGGGTAATGCTTAGTAAACAAAGTTAATTAGTGGTTTTGGGGAGAGCAATTTAGGCAAATATTCCTCTTTTATCTTTCTCCATCTACTCAAACTGGAGTTCTCAACATTTTTCCAAATATATCGCTCACCTTCCCACATTTATAGTTTACTATGCTATTTATTCTTTGTAGAAATTGTACATGCCCCAACCAAACACATTTTTGGTTGCATCTACTCTTCCTTCAAGGCAGTGTCCAAATATTCCCTCTACATTGAGCCTTTCCCCTTACCCAACCCCCATACAAAAGTGGTTTCTTCCTACTAACATCTATGGAACCATTTATATATTTCTCATGAACTTATTATTTATTTTAAATCATAGGTGATCTTGCCCTGTCTTTCCTATCAGATTAAAAAGTCCTGGAGGGCAAAGGTTACAGGAGTGGAGAAATTTAAAGAGAGAAGGGACCATTAAAGTCTGACTCTCTCTTTTTACACATAAGGCAGCTGATGTTCAGAGAGGATGAATGACTTATCAAAGAAAACAAAGGAATGTCTGGAAGAGTTACAGTTGAGATACAAATCCAAAGTCATCTTTGCCTCTCCCTCAGATCCAAGAATCTTACTTAGACAAAACATGGGTTTATTATTTGTTGAATGGAATAAGACTGGAGAGCAGGGTATCAAAGACATATCATTTTTAATTAGTTATAATTAATTATATATTGACTATGTAGTTATAATCAGTTAATTAATTAATTATAAACATAACCTTGACAAAAACGTGGTTGAGGAAAATTTATGTTTTAATGTGGAAATTGTGTGAAAATGTGATGAACTGAATTGGGGAGACAAGAGAAAAAATAACCAGAGTAATTCTGCTATAATCTAAGTCTAGGGTGATGTGACTCTCACCTTGATCTATTATTCTGACTAGAGGAATAAAATGAGTGAAGGACTGAAGAAGTTCCTCCAATAAAGAAAAAGGAGGGAAAATTTCATATGATTTGTAATATATACTGAAATGGGAAAGGGAGAAGAGTCCAGGATAAATTTTATTGAGTGAGAAGACTAAGATAATTCCAACAGTAGGAACCTGGGAAAGCAAATAACTAGTATTACCCATTACAAAGATGGGAAACCTAGAAAAGTAGTGTCAGCTAAAGTGGAAATACAATGAAACAATATTGGTGAGGATGATCAAGTAGAAATGTCTTATGGTTAACTGAAAAAAAATTTAAATAGAAAGTATAAGAGATATGGATGTAACTATAGGTCCCCATAAGGTAACAGGTTCAGTCAAAAGAATGAACTATCTCTTCAAAGATATGAGTTTATAAACCGAGAATAGTAGAGACTGAATTTCAGAGTGTACCAATGAATGAGAAAAAAGGAAAAACAGGCTTTTACAATGGAGATAGAGGAAGAAAAAGAGGTTATGAAGGAAGGGAGCCAAGATTATTTTTTTAGCAGAAGAGGTCTTAATAATTCCTGATAAAAATCAATAAATTAATGGTTAATAAAAATTCCTGATAAAAATCCAAAATTATGTTGGGCTCTGACAAGCTCACAATGCTCCCTACTCCCATTTTACATATACACCATTCTTTTCTTTATTTTGTTCACTGTGCAAAGCAGTATAAACAACAAAGTTTCCAACTACAGCCCACAATTAGCAATTCTGCTTAGGGCTGTTTGTTATCTTTAGTAGCTTACACAATGTGAAGATCAAGATTTTTCAACAGGAACCTAACTGAGCACATGTTAAATATTAGAATTGAATAACTGAAGGAGGTATCAAGGAATTTAAGATTGGTAGAATTATAAACCAAAGATATATAATGATAAAGACATGCTGATTAGCCATGAACATAGTGAAGAATGAGCATATATGTAGCAAGGGTTTATAAACTTATATACACATATTACATATATATATATATATTCATATTTCTTGGATTTCAGGTTAACAATTTTTGCTCTAGGGGTAAGTTCAGGCCTCGATTCAGACAAGATATCTGAAAACTCATGATCTCTGAGAAGTTCAACTTGGTTCATCAAAAAGATTAAAGAGATTATTTCATTTTTTAAAAGTTACATTTCTAGTGCCTAGGACAGTATCTGGAATATAGTAAATGTTTAAGAAGTTTATGATGACTGATGAAATGGGATATTACTGACTCATATAAAGCCCATATACAATGGCTTATCAATCAATAGAGATAACTCCTTTACTGAAAGCTTCAATTCACATCAAGTAAGGAAATTCTATTCTATGTCACAATGATAGAAGATTCCCTCAAGGATGGTATTCCTGTTTTTAATTTTTTTGCATAAAATATGTTTTACCTCATTTTTGTAAAATCAGGTATCCTCATCTATAAAAACAAATTTGTCCTCTGAATAAGAAGTAGAGCTGGAAACTACACTTTCCCCTTGAAGAAAGATAAAATATCTCTAATCTCAGTTAACTTCATATTTTTTTTTGACAACCCAAATGATTCTGGAAGATAATCCTCAAAAGGAAAATATACTGTTGGTAAGTTTTTTCTTACAATTGTTTTCTATCCACAGCTACACAATTTTTGCTTCAAAAAGAAGTATTGACACAAACATACAGAGAGGCCCTTTTGCTGTATCCATTCTTTAACTCATTAATAAAATTTCCCTTGAACAATATTTCCAAAAGTAAACACTTTCCTTGAATGATGAAGAAAGTTAAACTTTTGAACAAAATTTATGAGATCTGGATGTGAACCCATCCCCTTTAATTCTGAAATAGTATTTTTATTAGAAAAACTGCTCAAACGCTAAGTAATTACTAGTATTCAGATGACTGGAAATAATGTAACTAAGATTACTTGCAGTTTTACAGTAACTTAAAAGATTTATACTGTTAAATAAAGGAAACTCTAAGAGGTGAATCACACCAGAAACTGTTGTTGGTTTGTAATGAGTTTGGAGCTATTAAAATACATCAGACTTATTTCATATAAATGATAACAATAAATGATCCAACACATTGACTATAATTCACACAATGTGATCCTTAAACGTAAAGTGCATTGATCTTACCACCAAACAAAAAGTTTAGTATTTAGATTTGGACAACACTAATATTAGCTTTTTGCAGTTTAGATTGTTTGAACTTTTGGTGTATCACAATATAACTTCAGAAAATCAAACTTTATATTATTTGTTACATTACTTTCAAGAAGCAAGTACATAACCAACCCTAAGACAATTAAGTGATTGGCAACTTTTTTAAAGTTAGTCAAATAACTTTTTAAAAAAATAGCCAAATGTAGGAAGAGAAATTAGTTTCAAATGTTAGTAATCTCTTACTTCACAATGCTGTCCTTAATTATCAACCACATTCCCCTCCCCATATACATATATAATATCCAACCTGACTCTTTTCTCTTTCTCCTAGTTACTCTTCCTCCAAAAGATGGGCAAAAATCTAGTGTAGCGTGAGTGCATTTGGAGATATAACTAACTGTTTACTCTAGAAATACTGACATCAAGTTCTAATATGGTATGAATCAAATAATAAAAATTTTAGATTAAAATTTTTACAGCTTTTCCTTAAGTTGTTGGCCCTAGCACCCATGTTTAAACAGAACAATGGGAAGAATAATGGATTTTGAGTCATCAAGAGACATTTATTAAACGCATACTATGTGCTAGGTAGTATACTAAGAGTTGCAAGTTATTCTGTATGAGAACCCAGGTTTGAGACCCATTTCTTTCACTTCCTAGTAACCTCAGGTGAAACACAACCTTTTTGTGCCTTGGTTTCCTCATTTGTAAAGCGAGAGAATTGAACTATATGAGCTCTGAGGGCCCTTCTATATCTGGCTTTATAAACTTTTCTATGGGTTAGGGTTTCTAAAGGGGAGGGCTCTCCTTTTCTTTAACTGATTGATTATGTAGCTTTTTGTTCATCCCGGGTCCCTTCCAAGTTTCCCTTGTCACTGACCCTAGGAAAATTTGGTTTGCTTGTGGAAAAATATTGCAAAATTGACATTTGTTTGAACTACTTACTTTTATGCTTAATTACCCTGCCTCATGAAAAACAACCATGAGTAAATATTATTAAATATGAATTGAATATGGTTAGATTTAAGTTTTATTCAATTTAACAACTAAGCTAAGTATTTCCCGGTTTCAGAGACTGTTGCTCCTATAGTGCATACATCCTAAGAAAAAAGTGGAACAATGTATAGTCAAGACAATGCAAGTAATAGGGAAACACCCATAGTAGCAACATGTTGAGGAAGTGCATCTATGTATATTTCCTTTAGTCATAGCTCCTTTTTCAATGTCTCTGATGACTCATTACAGTCTACAAGAGCTAGATCCCTATCAAATTCATAAAGGTTGTTTTAATTGCCCGGAGGTGTACTGGTATTGCTACTGCTGCTGCTACTACTCTTACCAGTACCAATATCACTAGTGGTAGTGACTAGTACTACTACTACTGTTTAGTACCATAATGTTTTAATTTTTGCAAATCCATTCAAAAATATCATCTTACATGATCCTCACAACAATAGGAGGAGGGAGATACTCATTATCTTCATTATATAAAAAAAGGAAATTGAGGCTGAGAGAGGTTAAGGGATTTGTGAAAACTCTCAAAGCTGGTAAATGTCTGAAACCAACTTGGAACTCAGGTCTTCCAGACTCCAGGACTAAGTACTCTACCATCATCGCCACCATCACCACCATCACCACTACTACAGAAGTTGTTGTACTTTTCTTTTAAGAAAATAAGATGACAAATGATACCCTAAATGACTGTTTGGTTAGCTTAGTTTGGGACTGAATAACTAACTAGAACCAAAAGACAGTCATTCATCAATGGAAAAGTGAAAGAGGGTCTCATTTAGAGTGTCCCATCGATTTTGTTTTTAGACTTCTATTGTTTAATATTTTAACATATGACTTGGTTGAAGGCATAGATGACTAGATTGACAAATTTTCACAATACATGAAGTTAGGAGAGAGTGAATAGATTGTATGTCAGAGTTAAGATCTGAAGAGGAACTGGGAGTATATGAAATAGGACTTAATTTGATGAAATTAAATTTAATAGTGATGAATATCAAGTTGTGAGGCAAAACAACTTCTCATATAGAGAGCTACTCTTAGAACTGGGAAATTTTGACTCTGTCACAATTAAGTGTAGGATCCATTCAAGTCACTTAGTCTCTCATTGCCCTAGGTAGCTTTACACAGTAGCTGGTACATAATTAAAATCATATTTATAAATATAAAATATAATTACATTAATAATTATGACTAGTGTATAATATCTTATATTACATAATATGATATGTTAAAATAGTAATATATATAATTAAATGTTTACTGACTGACTGTAAGATTAGAAGTTCTAGCTTACAATGGCAGAGGCAATTTTGTCAGAGTTCCTTACACCAGTGAAATTATAGGTACAGGGTCCCTCTCCCCTAAGAAAGAATTAAGTTAAACACTTGAAATGTTTAAAAGACAAACTTTTTATGTCAGGCAAGACTATATTCTCTATATAAAGGAGCCATACGTTTTGGGAAACTTGGTATGAAACAAAAGCATAACATGGAAGCCAATAAAGCTCATATAGTAAAAGGTGTAGAGTTCAAGATGAGAAAGGGAACACATATTCTGTCATGCCTCAGTCAGAAAAAAAAAATCTATGGTACTGGGGAATACTGTTCCAAGGGCCACATTTGATGTCAGACACATTCAATTAGTTGTCAAGTATTTTTGATTCCACTTCCACAATCTCCTGAACACTCTTCTCCTCTAATGCAATCACTATCCTAATTTGGGCAGACATCATCATGGACTGATAGAATTTTAATTGATCTCATTGCTTCAAGTCTCTCCCCTTTCTAATCTCTCATTCCTAAAATAGCCAAACCCATTCCCTTGCTTGAGTCTCTCAGGGGTTCTTTCTGTCCTTAGAAAAAAGTCCAAGCTTCTCTATCTTTTCAGGATTCATACACATTATTCCTCTTAACACAATCTATATTACAGCCAAATTACCTTTTTGTTTTTGTTCCCTGTACCATTTCCATTTTTTGTCTATGTTGTTCCCTACGTTTAGAGCACACTCTTCACCTGGACTTCGGTTTATTTTGATCCCATACAATTGCTATCATTTTGCTCTTGGAAATATCGTTGTATTTTATATATTTTGTATTAACTTATCTGTGCTCATATTTTCTCTCAATGATAAAAATCAAGATTACTGAGGACATGAACTGATTTCATTGTTGCCTTTTCATTCTCAGAGTCTAGCATATTTCCTTTTCCTGAATAGATGCTGATTGAATTAAAATGAATGGAATATCAAGTTTTTTGTTATTTTTTTTGAAATATCATGTTTCAACCTTTTTGAAACTTTGACAGATTTTTCAGGAAACTAGCTTCTAGATACAACTACATTTGCTTCAATATCACTAACATGCCATATTGGTATATATATATATATATATATAAACACAACCTTAATTGATTCCCTATCTGGAAATAAGGGAAAATTAATATTTGTTCGGTAGACTTGTCACAGAAAATGGTGTTTGCATGACAGAAATTCCCCCCAAAATAATACTGTGCTTATCTAAGAGATTTGATAAAAACATGTTCAAAAACTATTTAGATGAGGTCAGCATTTAGAAAATCTTGGTAGCCAAATGGATAATTCAAGGTCAAAACATATATGCTAAATGACTGAAATCACAGGACAATGGATTTGAATGAAAAAAGACATAGGTTCAATTTTTTGTTCTACTGCCATTGGTGTGACTATTTGCAAGTCATTTCATCTTACTGAAGCTCAGTTCCCTCCTATACAATATACATGGATTTGCCTACTTTTACTGTCTTTACTGTCTGCTTTAGCTACTGATACTATGCTACTACCTGTGTGTTCTTGGGTAAATCATTAATCTCAACTGGAGCTCGTTATTCCCCTCAAAAAGAAGAATGGGCAAGAAGAGATGACCTCTAATTCCCCTGCTAGCTATTAATCTAGAATCCTATACTGATTTGTATATAGGAACCTTCAAATTTTAAAGTTGCTTGACTCATTATTGTAATTGCTTATTCTTAGAGGAGCTTTGGACCGAGGGAACCATATAAACTCAATTTCTCTGCTTCATTTTTATTGTATATATTTTTTTGAGTAATGCGTACTGGCTATCAATGAATTGGAATGTAACTATCTAATAAGTTTCAAATGTTCTCAGTTACTAAAATATCAACAAGTAGGACTTTATACATTTTAAAACAAATATTGGAAGTGTGATAAATATTTCTGTAGGAGGCAGCAAAATATGTTAGAAAGCTCACTAGAAGTATCTGGATTTTAATACAATCTTTCATAGAAACTAGTAGTGACTAAATACAAGTCTCTTAACTTTTCAGAATCTGCTTCTTTATTAAATGGAAATAAAAAAATTCATTAGGACTTATCATGGAAAGTAGCTGTGAGTAAAAAAACAGAGGTCTTCTATGTAGATTGCTTTGTAATGCTCTCTAATGTCAGTTATTAGTATAAGTTATTTGTATAAGAAACATCTCTAGATAGTAATCTCTGATCTATTTGTCCAAAACAAGATTATTTATACTGTCCTTCTTTATTCCATTCCGGCATTAGTTGTCTGCACAATGTGCTCTTGAATTATTTGTTTGTGTACTTAATGTTGGTATTCCCCAAAACATTTAGGGAAGAATCATCTGCATATCAAGCAGTCCACACATTTGTGGAAGGGAGGAAGGAAAAAGAAAGAAGAATGGGAGACTTGTATGAGGGCTGGCTGGTTAAAGAAGGAAAATGAATTTTAGTACTAATCTAGGGAACATAATCATATACAGAATTTTGCAGCTTCTTAAAAATAACTTTCAGATTATCCGACTTTTGATGATGTATTCTCTGCTTCATTAGTTTGACTTATTTTAAAGTTATCTTTGTGTTTTTGTCTAGCCAGTTTGAAAATCAAACATTTCTTCTAGCTTGTATTCTGCAAATTAGCTAATTTAGGCAAAATTACTTGTAATCATATCATACCTACAAGAATAGTCCTGGTAGTGTGAGTTAACACTTGTGCACAAACACCTGTAATAGTTGCCCGGGGATATTTAAATGTTCTTGTAGGCCAGTTTAGTAATTGGTAATATCGTCATCTTGTAACATCTTTTTCCTATTTTGAATTTATGGAAATTGTCATGATTGGCCAACCAGAAAGTTAACCAAGAGATGACAACTACTGTGATAATGTAGTAGTAGGTTGTAATAACTTTTGATAAGGGCAGTAGAAAAGTGGTCAAAAGGGAAAACTGATTTTAAGTTTTAGACTCCCAATAAAATTTAAGTTTTAGACTCCCAACAAAATTAATTTCCTTGGAAGATCTCATAAAGTAAAATCCCTGTCCAATGACCAACATTGTACATATTCCTGAAGAATCTGATCCACATTCATATTTATTTTTTCCTCTAAATTAAGCTTTGAAGGCATATTTTTTTTCAGCTAAATGAAGGAATGGCTCATAGGTGCAATGCTCACAGTGCAATGAATAAAGGTCATGGAATTAGACTTGGTTTCACTATGTGGCCAGAAATAATAAGAAACATCCTTTTGTAGAGCACTTAATCATCCTACCGAGAAAAATCTTAGGATGAATAGAAAGGAACAGAATGCCACAAAGATAGTGGCAGTTAATATTTGACCATAGGCTACAAAGAAAGGGGAAAAATTCTGAGGAAATTAACAGGGCCTTTCCAACTAAGCCAACATATTGCTAAGTTAACATAAATAGCTAATACAACATTGAAGTGACTTCAATGTCAGTGAGTATAAAGGAAAAGAAAAAAATATATATATATATTGGCAAATGTGTTTTGGGATTAAGAAATTAAAAGGTCGCAAGAAACAGTGAATATAAAGAATACAAAGAAGTAGGGGAACTTAGATGAACTGATGCAAAAAGAAATAGGAAGAATAAGGAAACATACACAATAATTGAAATTATTCAATAAGTTGGAAGGACAAAAAACAATCTGAATGTTGTGTAACTGTAATTATCAAGTTTGGCCACAAAGAAGCAAAAGTAAGAGGTTCTGCATGTGGAATATTACATTCTTTCAGACTTCACTGATTTTTTTTTTTTTTTGCAGAATTTCCACACCACCCGCATTTACCATTTATCACAAAGGATAGCTATATAGGAATGTATGGATAAGTATGTATGTAGAAATAAAAGTGATATAAAAACTCAAGATAGCAATAATTTTTAAAGCATTAAGAGTGGTGAACCTAAATAAAAGAGCTATAGCACAATTGAAAGTATATTGCCTCTATATAAAAAAATTTCTTAAAGAAAGAAAGCTGGTAGCGGAAATGACACAAATGAATAGAATTGACTACATTTTAAGTGACAAAAAATAATTGATTATTGGAATGAGATTCACTTTATAATCAAATTTCTGCCTACTCTCAAATTAATGACTGTTTAAAACAATGGACAAAATTAATATCAAACTAAGATAAAAAAGTAAATATGAAATAGACACTAAATGCAAATATGAAAAAAATCAGTCTATTTTACCTAGAAAATTAGTTATGGTGAAAGGTAAGAAATTAATAAAAATAATGATATTGGTTGAGATAAGTATGATTCCTTTAAGAAACTTAACCACTATAAAGCTGGCCTCACGATAGAGTGACCCAAAAATACAGAAAATGATTAAACTCTTGGACAAAAAGAAAGAGGTGACAGTAAAGAATAACACTAGTTTAAAGTACAAGCTCATGTGCAAAACCATCATGAAAGATTAAGAAAAGTATCCTCTTTGCCTCACAAAATATGGAAAAGTATGGTGATAAAAATAAACAAATTAAAAATTGTTGTGAAACTACGATGTAATTCTAAGGAGCATACCCGATATAAATAAAGGACATGAAGTCTTCCATCATTTCTACAATGACCTATTCACATCAAATAAATAAAACCCTTGAGTATCAAGTGTCTTTTAAATTAAATGTCAAGAGCCCTTACAAAGATGAAGTTAAAGAAGAGTCACTGAATTTCTCCATGTATAGAGAAGAAATTTTTATACACACAGCACAATTTTCAACATATCTCAAAG
This sequence comes from Potorous gilbertii, assembly GCA_028658325.1. Taxonomy (NCBI): domain Eukaryota; kingdom Metazoa; phylum Chordata; class Mammalia; order Diprotodontia; family Potoroidae; genus Potorous; species Potorous gilbertii. Next base: position 119,876,672 of record CM053773.1, read on the forward strand.
ATGAGAAGATTCAAAGAACCTGGGAAATCCTACAGGTAGTAATTTTTTCCTTTTTTAAAACATTAATTTAATTTTTAATTTATGGAATAAAACAAATATTTCCATAACATGGTATAATAAAAAAGATGAATGCACATGAAACTGCAATGCTGCTATTCCTTTAAAATGTAAAGTTATCATACAATTTTATTTTTTTCTTTCCTCTCCCTCTCTCCACTCTAGAGATGACTATCATTATTCACAAATACACATATACACACATACACACACACACACACACACACATATATATATATATATTTGTGTATAAAGGTATATATCTCTATACACACACTGATATACATACATACATATGTAAACTCAATCTAATTATGTGTTTATCAATTCTTTCTCTGGATGCAGATAGCATCTTCCTTCACATATCCTTTGTGGTTAATTTGGGTACTTATAACAGTTAAAATGAGCTATTAATTCAGTTATTCTTTTTTTCTCTTTAATTTATTTTTAGTTTTCAACATTCACTTCCACAAGATTTTGAGTTCCAAATTTTGTCCCCATCTCTCCCCTCTATCCATTCCAAGACAGCATGAATTCTGATTACCCCTTCCCTCAATCTGCCCTCCCTTCTATCATACCTCTCCCTTTTCATCCCTATCTCTTCTATTTTCTTATAGGGCAAGATAGATTTCAATACCCCTTTGCCTGCATGTTTTATTTCTCAGTTGCATGTAAGAACAATTTTTCACATTGGTTTTTAAAACTTTAAGTTGCAACTTCTCTCTTTTCCTCCCTCCTCATCATCCCTGCTGAGAAGGCAAGCAATTCAATATAGATTATATATGTGTAGTCATACCAAACATTCCATGACAGTCATGTTGTGAAAGACTATATTTTTCTCCATCCTACCCTATCCCTTATTTATTCTATTATCTCTTTTGAACCTGTCCCTTCTGAAAAGTATTTCCTTCTAATTACTCCCTCTTCCTATTTGTCCTCCCTTCTATGATTCCATCCAACCCCACTTTCACCCCCATTATTCTCTCTCTTCTACTTTCCCGTAAGGTAATATAGATTTTTATACCAAATTGATTGTGCATATTATTCCCTCCTTAAGTCAAATGCAGTGAGTTTAAGGTTCACTCTTTCCCTTTTACATCTCCACTCTTCCCCTCCATTTGAAAACCTTTTTCTTGCCTCTTTTATGTGAGAGATAATTTGCCTCATTCTACTTCTACTTTCCTCTTTCTCCCAATATATTTCTAACTCCTTTATTTCATCTTTTAGATATCATCCCTTCAGATTCATCTCACCCTCTGCCCTCTGTCTATATGTATGCAGTACCTCCAACTAGTCTAATAGTGAGTAAAGTCTCAAGAGTTACAAATGTGATCTTGCATAGGAATATGATCTTTCATAGGAATGTAAACAGTTCAACTTTAGTAAGTCCTTTATGATTTCTCTTTCCTGTTTACCTATTCATGCTTCTCTTGAGTCTTGTATTTGTTTGAAAGTCCTTTATTTCATTGAATGACCCTTTCTCCCCTGAAAGTATTATACTCACTTTTGCTGGGTAGGTAATTCATGGCTTTAATCCTAGCTCCTTTGACCTCTGAAATATCATATGCCAAACCATGTGATTCCTAAATTTAGAGGCTGCTAGATCTTGTGTTATACTCATTATGTTTCCACAATACTTAAATTGATTCACTCTGGCTGCTTGCAATATTTTCTCCTCAACTTGGGAGCCCTGGGATTTGGTTACAATATTCCTAGGAGGTTTTCCTTTGGGATCTCTTTCAGGAGATGATCAGTGGATTCCTTCAATATCTATTTTACCCTTTGGTTATAAAATCTCAGGACAGTTTTCCTTGATAATTTCTTGAAAGATGATGTCTGGGCTCTTTTTTTGATCATGACTTTCAGGTTGTCTAATAAGTTCTAAATAGTTGCTCCTGGATGTACTTTCGAGGTCAGTTGTTTTTTCAATGAGATTTTATCATTGTTTGCTATTTTTTCATTCCTTTGGCTTTGTTTTATAATTTATTTTCTCATAAAGTCATTAGTTGCTCCATTCTAACCTTTAAGGAATTATTTTCTTCAGTTTACTTTGGGATCTCCTTTTCCACCAAGGCAGTTCTGCTTTCCAAAGAATTCTTCTCCTTTTACTATTGAGTTAGTCTATTTTTTAAGGTGTTATTTTCTTCAGCATTTTTTTGTGTCCCTTTCAGCAAGTAGTTAACTCATTTTTCATGATTTTCTTGCCAATTCTCTTCCCAATTTTTGCTCTACTTCTCTTACTTGATTTTCAAAAATTTTTATGATCTCTTCCATGGCCTGAGATCAACTGATACTTTTCTTGGAGGTTTTGGATGTAGTTCCTTTGACTTTGTTGTCTTCTATTTGTAAATTTCCTCTTCCTTGTCACCAAAGTAGGAGTTTATAATCCGATTCTTTTTCTCATTGCTGCTCATTTCTTTATTTGATTTTTGAGCTCTTTGTCAAGGTAGTTTTCTGCTCCCAGTAGGGGTGAAGTGTGTACTGTTAACTGCTAGATCCCCCCACAATCTATAGGCCTAGAGCTTCAGAAACAGCTACTGCTGCTGTTCCTATTCCTGCTGTGGGTGCTGCAAGTTTTTGCACCCTATCTACCCACCTGGGGCTGAGTCGAAATCATACTACCCTTTCACTCAGGTCCTACTGTTTTTTTCACTAAAACCTATAGATTTTTTCCACTGAATTTCCAGTTTCTCCTCTGCATTTTGGGTTTGTGAAGTCTATAAACTGCCACAGGTGCCAGAGATTCATTCTGCATGGCTTGCTCAGGTCTCGTCTATGCCCATGCGACCCATGCTAGATTGTGCTCTGCTCCCAGAGTGGCATGATAAACACTTCCCATCAATCTTCCAGGCAGTTTTTGCTTGGAGATTTGCTTCACTTCATCATTCTGTGAGTCTGGCAGCTCCAGAAATTGTTTTGAGTCATTGTTTTTTACAGATATTTGACTAGGTTTGGGGGGAGAATTGTATCAAGTCCCTGCTTTTATTCCACCATCATGGCTCACCCACAGTAAATTTATTTTTTAAGAAATAAGGTAGATATTAGAAATTATTGACCTATAAGCCTATTTGGCCATCTCTATAAAATCTTAAGAGGATGATCCTATATTCATTTAAATAATATACTTGATGAAAACATGAAAAATCAATATACTTTCCAAAAAGACTTTGTCTAGCATATTGTCTTTAGGACCATACAACTAAATAAACTGTGTATATAATCTGTTACTGCTATTGCTTAAGGAAAGTTATTTTCACATCAACTCAGTAAATCTTTCACTGGCACTATAAGTTAGTGTCAAGATACCTGGTTGACAACTAATACACAACACTTTATTAGCTGCTAATCACAGAATTTCCAGAGAACTCTACTTATTTCTATGCCACAGCCTCAGTGGCACAAGTAATTACACATTCAAAAGAATGAGACCCTCAGGAGACTCTCTCAGTTAATAAAGATATCATTTTCTTAAGATTGTTACCTGAGGTGCTAAGAAAAATATAGTTAATAGACTATTTAGAAACATGACTTTAACCACTGAGTATCTAAAATTGATATCCTTATCTAGGATCCAAGAATCAATATGCTATAAGTAGCAATAAATAATATAAATATTGACATTTTTACTATAAGTGAAGCAAACAAAAAAGATACAAATAAATTATAGTCAATGAAAAGATGATGGAGAAGTTTTCCTTGCTGAAAAAAATTTATTGGTGAAATATGCTTCATCATGTATCCAAAACAAATGAATGGTTTATTTAGTCATTTTCCATTGCTATGCTTACCATGAAAATTAGCAAAAATATCACAATGAAGATAAATGATGCCTGTAAGAAATCATCTCTAGAAGATTAGAAAATGAATAAATTACACTAATACAATGATAAAATTTATAAATTTTATTATTAGATAAAATTAATGCAAAGGTATAAAACAAGTTGGAATCAAGAGATGTAAAAGACATAAAGCTTTCGGTCTATACTACAGCCTTATACCTCTATATCAGGAAAATTTTATTCAAGAAAATAGAAGGTAACAGAGCCATTAAAAATAAACATTCATCATGAAGAAAAAAATGAAAACACGTAGTACATTGCTTGGAACATAGTAGGTCATATAAATGCTTATTCTGTTCCCCTCCCTTTCTATCCAACTATATTTTAATAGACAAAAAGTAACTAATTACTACTGAGAGTTATTTCTGAATTAACTATCATCAAACCACCAACTTATTATAGCAAAGATAAAGATTAACAGCAATTTAGAAGAAACAATGACTTCTGAAAAAAATTGAGACTGAGGAGTTATTGAAAACCAAGTTCCTGTTTGTATCAGTGAGTATCCAAGCATACACAAGGGGGACTGCTGCACAAGTTCTTAGATCTGCTTCTCTATATAGAAAACAAATTTTGGGGTTCAACAATCTTCTGTAATTATATTCACCAACAAAGAAAATGCAATAGAGAAATAAAGACCCAGCAGACAGGGCTTCCAATTGTCTGACAATAAAGAATACATGCATCACACATCAAAAGACAGATCAAGCTCTCTGACCATCACATACACACATAGTTACCAGAAAGAGAAGAACCAACATCTTCGCTTTCAAAGCTGGGGGACCTCTCAGCAAAATATCGAGAGTCTCATCTGGCACATGAACCTTCTTTCAAAGAGTAAGTAAGCCCCAAAGTAAAACCTCATATATATACTTTTCAGAGCCAGAGGGCATGATCCTCTTGACCTAGCGCTTTATTAGAAATTAACAAGAGTGGGGATGGACCCAAGATGGCAGAGTAGAAGCACAGATCTCCTGGAGAACTCCCCCCAAAACCCTTAAAATATCTGTAAAAATGACTTTAAACAAATTCTAGAGTAGCAAAAAACCACAAAAAGAAAGAGTGAAACAGATTTGCAGTCCAAGATAGCCTGGAGGTCCAACAGGAAGGGTCTATTACACCTGATTTGGAGAAAAGCAGAACCCAGCATGCATCATACTGGCACAGACAGAACTGGAGCAGGTTCAGGGTGGAGAATCACAGACAGATACTGCAGTTTCTAGATTTCTCATCCCACATATGCCAAAGATAGTTTCAGAGATCAGTGAGAAAGTTCTTTAACATGACAGAGAGGGAATGCTGTAGAGTTCAAACCCAGCCCCAACCCCAAGGTGGCTGCAGCCACTGCTGCAACAGTGAGGTGAGGAGAAGTGCTAGTGTGGCTGAGCTGCTGGCAGCTGTGGAGAGAGAATCCTACTCACAGTTCCAGGGTAGAAAAGAGTGCTTGTGGTGGCTCACAGACCAGAGTGCAGGCCAGGAGAGGAGTAAACACCTCTCTATTGACTATGCCACTTTGGAGGAGCTAAAAACTTATACATTTCTAGAGATATGGAACAACTGCACAAAACCTCTGACGCCTGCAGTAATATATGTTGCATTTGACAAAGTACTTAAAAATCAAGTAATTGGCTGGGAAAATATCCCAAAAGGGGGAAAAATAAGACAATAAAAGGTTACTTTCTTAGTGAAAGGGTATTTTCTTTCATCCTTTCAGATGAGGAAGATCAAAGTGTACATTCAGAAGAAGATCAAAGCATACAACTGGAGCAAGATATAAAAGTCAAGACTTCTACATACAAAACCTCCAGAAAATATGCAATGATCTCAGGCTATAGAAGAGCTCAAAAAGGATTTTGAAAATCAAGTAAGAGAGGTGGAGGAAAAAGTGTGAAGAGAAATGAGAGCGAGGCAAGAAAATCATGAAAAACAAGTCAACAGCTTACCAAAGGAGACTCAAAAATGGTGAAGAAATTATTACTCTTAAAAATATATTAACTCAAATGGCAGAACAGGTTCAAAAAAGCCAGTGAGGAAAAGAATGCTTTAAAAAGTAGAATTGGCCAAATTACAAAGCTCTCAGATCAAAGAGAAAATATTAAAAGCAGCCAGAAAGAAACAATTCAAATATTGTGGAAACACAATCTGGATAACATAGAATTTAGCAACTTTTACACTAAGGGATCAGAGGGCTTGATATATGATATTCCAGACATCAACAGAGATAGGATTAAAACCAAGAATCACCTACCCAGCAAAACTGAGTGTACTACTTCAGGGGAAAATAGAATTTCAATGAAACAGAGGACTTCTAAGCATTCGTGTTGAAAAACCAGAGCTGAACAGAAAATTTGACTTTCAAATGAAAGAATCAAAAGAACCATGAAAAGGTAAACAAGAAAGAGAAGCCATAAGGGACTTATTCATGTTGAACTGTTTACATTTATGCATGGAAAGATGATATTTCTAACTCCTGAGACCTTTTTTTTAGTATTAGGGTAATTAGAGGGAATGTACACACACGCACACACACACGCACATACACACACACACAGACAGAGGGGAGAGGGTGAGTTCAATATGAAGAGAGAATACCTAAAAATAAAATTCACTATTGAGTGGAATGTACTATCATTAAGAGAAAGGGAGAGGTAGAATGTATCAAATCATCTAAAAAACAATGGAAGAAACAGCTTTTACAATGGAAGGGTAAAGGGGGATATGAAAGGGAATAAGTGAGCCTTGTTCTCATGGAACTTGGCTTAAGGAGGGAATAGCACACGTTCAACTGGATATGGAAATCTTCTTTACCCTACAGGAAGGCAGGGGGAAGGGGATAGGAGAAGGAAGATAACAGAAGGGACAGAAAATTGGGGAAAGGGATCATCATAATCAACCACTATCGTAGCAGGAGAGAATGGAATAAATCCAATGCAGAATACGATAGAGGGAAATGGGCTAGTCTTTCACAGTGTGACTATTACGGAAGTGTTTTGCATGGCTACACATGTATGACCTATATTGAATTGTTTGCTTTCTCAGTGTGGGTGGGTGAGGAGGGAGGAAGAGAGAGAATATAGACTCAAAGCTTTAATAATGAATGTTATAAATTACTTTTGCAAGCAACTGGGATATAAAATATACGGGCAATGGGGTAGAGAAATCTATTTTGCCCTACAGGGAAATACAGGGGAGGGAGATACAAGAAGGGGGAATAGAAGGAGGAATGGAATGAAGGAGGAAGTGGATGGGGTGAATGCTGTTCTGGGGTAGGAGTGGGGAGAGATGAGGACAAAATTTTAAATTTTGAATTCAAATTCCTGTGGAAGTGTATGTTGTTGATAATTAAATATATAAATAAAACCTGTTAAAAAAAGAAAATTAACAAAAGGTATCTGAGGCCATTAATGGGTGGGGAAAATATTTAATTCTAATTAACATTACACTATTCATCAGCTCACAATCCCACATTAATTTATTGAAATGAAAATTTCCCAGATATACCATTAGATTAACTGGAGAAAACAGGTAAACAATCAAAAGGAGTCCCGAAAACAAAGAATCAAATTATAGATTTAAATGAAGTGATGCAAAAAAAAACCAGAATTAAGCATACAATATTAAAACAACCAGACTCCAGGAATCATAATGGAACAACTGGAAAAATTTCTAAAGAGTGTGCTAGAAATGCAGTAGTTTTAAAGATAAAAATAAGAACAACTACTTGAAAGTAGCACAATTAAGAGAAATAAAAAAAATAGATTTCTTTAAAACAAATAGTGGTAAATTATGTTGAAACAAAAGTCACTGAAAGAGGTTTGTAGTATCAAAACTACAGAAAAATGCTTCTGGTAAAAGTCAAAAATGAAAAAAAAAGGTTGTAAAACAGTTGAAATCAGCAGTAAACAATGGGAATTATTGACCTCCCAGGGGAAAACATACATACAGACAAAAAAATGACACAAGAAACCCTAAAACTTTAATTCAGACATAAAAATTGGACAAAATTCTAGGAAACCAGGGACAAATGCAAGTTAAAGTTGTTTATTTCTAATTTATCATGAATATATCTTGTTTATACTAGTTTTCTGCATACTGTCTTCCCCTTAGACTGTAAGCAACTTGAGAGTAGGAGGTTGAAAGCACAAGACCTGATACGTAGCACCTTCCTAAATGCCTGTTGAGTGACTGTAGTATTTACAATGCTTTAGCAACAAGAAATCTGCTTTAAATTCGCTGAAAAACTAGTCACCTTGGTCCAGAACTTAAACATTAAGTCCAAATATTTACAATAGGATGACATTCATAGCTTAAGGAAAAACATTCTCAATGACATAAAAATGTTAGTCAACAATGAGAAATAAAAATTAATGTTGTAATGATATTCTGAAAAATCGAACAAATAGGTTTACAAACAAAAATGTTATATACTAGAAAACTGATATTAACTATTAATGAAAAATGGAAACATGAGGAAAGAATTTGAATCATCTCTACTAATTAATCCAAAAATTAAAAAGGCATTTGAAATGGAAAAAAATTCATTAAACAAAAATTGTAATTAAATTTTAAAAGTCCAGATAGCATGAAAAGATAAATAAGATAATCTGAAGATTAAATGATGAAAAGAAGAAATGAGTTTAATATCCTTAAAAAGTCTCCCAGAGTCTAAGGGTCATTAAAAGTACATAGGACATTTATGAGTAAAGTCCATAAAAAAGGAGCAAATAAAAAACCTTCTCAGGGCAACAGGAGGTGAAGCAGGTGGTAAAGTGGAACATTGTGTTGACATTTCTTAGAATCAAGTGCCAAAGATAAAACACATTTAAACAAAAAGATGGAGATATGAAAGAGATAATTGGAGGGTCCTGAACAACTTTGATATTTGCATTGAAAAAAGGAGACAAAAAGTTAAATTTTAGCAATAACTTATTGTACTTAATTACAAAGCAAAATACATATACTCATAAATGACTATTCAATTGTTAAGAAAGTCATACTCTGCTTTTAAAGACTAACAAAATTAATAAATCACAAGGTTATTTGATTTTTAAGAGGAAAATAAAATTTCCAAAATAATTTTTAAAATAGAGACTTCACATCCAGACAATGAATAAAGAACATTATAGGAAGGTACTGTGCACACTTGTATATCAAAAGGCATAAAAAAAACATTCTAGGAAACATGAACCTCAACAAAAATATAAAATGCTCATTTTAAAAGAGGAGATAAGGATTCTAAACAATTAAATCTCAAAAATAGCAATCAAGGGAACAACAAATGAACTTTCCAAAAAATAAAAATAATACTCTATCAGATGGGATGTACAAGTGAATATATCAAAACTTTTCAAAAAGAAAATATTAGTATTTATGCTACAAAAGTTTTTTTCTAAGAAAATAATATCAAGAAAAAAATAAGAATAAAGAGAAGTAAGTAGGAACTTTGTCCAAATCTCTTTATGAAACAAATATAGTCATGGAATTCATGTCTGGGAGAGATAAAGCAGAAAAAAAGAGAAATATGAGTATCATTAACAAAGTAACCAGTTCAATTAATATAGAGATTAGTATTTTATCCTGTATATATTTATCTCTATGCATGAATGGACGAAGAACTGACTTCAAAGCCAAGGAGATCTGGGTTTAAGTCTAGCTTCTGATAGATGTTTTCTGTGTTTTCCTGGATAAGTAACTTAATATCGCAGTGATCTAGTCATTTAAAAGTGTTATTTTTAAAAATTTCTTATTAGGTTGAAACACCAGAACACAAACACAGAAGAGAAAAAAAGGAAAAAAATTCATAAACTTAAATATTAGGACTTAAATACAAAGTAAAAAAGAAAAAAAGTGTTCATAGCAGTACTTAAGAGAGGATTCAAACTGAGTAATGATAAATTTTCAATTCAAGAAAACCTGAATGATAAATACTGCTCCTTATGCTGAGAGCTGTATATCTTTTCTTGACTTCCTTGTAAGTTTCTTTTGTTCTCTGCAGTGCACTTTTTTACTGTGTTCCTTTTCTTTTTTGCCTTTCCTCCCACCTCCTGTTCCTCAAAGGCTACAATTAAATGTGGATATATTTCTATGTAGTTATAGATATGAACATACACCCACATACAAATGTATAAATACATATATTGATATATACTTTCCCTAACAAATTCTACTCCTTATCTGTTTTTATATTTGTGCAAATCTCTTGTTTCCTATCCTTCCTGACTCTTCTATTTTACTTCTAACCACTGCTTTGCCCTCCTACTACTTAGCCTACTCCCTCCAAGGATTCCTCCCTTATCCTCCCATTCCCATAAATCTGAACACCCTTTTATAGTTCCCTATAACTTATTCCCTCACCCTCCCCTTTAGAGATGCCATCCTTATCCTCTTCCCCCTCCCTACCCTCTGAATGTTTGATTTTTTTTTGAATTTAGAATACTTGTATACTCTTCTAGAAATATACCTACTGTTTTCTCTTAAACCGATTCCTGATGAAAGTAGGTTACCAGAACTAGCAGCCCTCCTTCCCTTCTAATTCTTCTGTATCGATTCTTGCTCTCCTACCTCATTTGTGTAATGATTACAGTGACAATAATATATAATAAAATATGATAGTAATTACTGTTTTTAGTTATTCCTAAATGGTTTTATTTTTTAAAGGTTACATCATACTCAGATCTATCTGAATCTTTCTAACAAACTACCCAATTATTAATGACAATCTTAGACAAATATTTTACATGTTACATATATAAAACCTAAGTGGTCTGTCCTTATTGAATCCCTTGTTATCAGTCTTTCATACGTACCTTAGGTTTCTCTTGGTTCTTGTATGTGAAATTTTCTACTGAGTTCAGGTTTGCTGTTGTTGTTATTTTTAACAAAGTCTTGAATGTCTGACAGTTGAGCAAACGTCCATTTTTTTTTCCATTCAGGATTATGCTTAACTTTGATGGGTATGATATTTTCCACCAGAACTCTAGATCTTTTGCTCTTTGGTACATAGTATTCCAATATCTACATTATTGACTCCACTGATAGGTCTTGTGTGATTCTACTTGTGGCACCATCACATTTAAATTGTTTATTTCTTGATGCTTTTAATATTTTATCCTTAAGCTGGGGGTTTGGGAATTTGACTATAATATTCCTATGAGTTTTCCTCATAAGATACCTTTCAAGTGGTCATTGATGGATTTTTTTCTATTTCTACTTTCTCCCCTTATTCTAATGCTTCAGGACAATTTTCTTTAATTGTTTCATGTATCATTATCAAGATTTTTTTTTGATCATAGCTTTCAGGTAGTCTCATTATTCTTATGTTTTCTTTTATTTTTCATTTGTCCTGCAGATCAGTTGGTTTTTTTTTATAAGATGTTTCAATTTCTCTTTTTTTTTTCATTCTTTGTATTTTATTTAATTATTTCTTGATCTCTTCTCTGGCTTTACTTTACCCAATTCTGATTTTCATCCTTAAGTTTCTCAATTTCCTTTACTAATTGGTTGATTTTCTTTTCATAATCTAAATGTTTTGATTATTCTTTTACGTTATTATTTCATCACTCTCATATGATTTTTAAAGTCTTTTTTTAAAGTTCTAAGAATTCTTTTTGGGCAGGTGACCATTTGATGTTACTCTTTGGGGTAGAAGAGGTTTTCTTTGCTTCAATGTTCTCCTCTGAAGACAAACCCTGGTCTTCTCTATTCCCATAATAACTTTCTATGATTTGATCCTTTCTCCTTTGCCTATGCATTTTTTTTGTGGTGTTAGCTTAATTTTTGCAACCACCTCTAGCTCTGGGGCATGGGAGATAGTGCCTCTTGCTCAAGATCTAAGTGCCCACACTCAAGGGCATTGTTCCCCAGTGCTTTTGCACTCATCAGGCATGAGGTGGTTCCTTCTGTCCCTCCCCCCACAATTTTCTCTGCAGTACAGCTGGATCTAGAGTCCCTTGTCAGCAGAGGTTCCCTCTACCTTCCCTGGCTTAGATGACCAAATTTTCTCCTATGATGGTGGTGGTGGTGGGGTGTTCCTACGGCTGTGACCTGGCCAGCCTCCCAAACCAACTAACCCCACGGCTTGCTGCTTATTATTAAAGGGGACCCTAGTCAGGGAGGGTTTACTCTTCACTGAAACCAAACCTCATCCTGGAATTTTTCTTCTGATCTTCAGGAATTCTCAGGAAAACCCCTACTGTGCCTCTATTCTTATTTATTTTTACTTATACTTTGTTCGCCCTAAGATGCAATTTTATCTCTTTTGTGGGGAAAACTCTTGAGGGCTTGGTGTTTTTTGACCTACTCTGCCATCTTCCCAAAATTCTCTAGGCAATTTTCTAACACCATAGGTTAGAAAAAAGATACTGAGCTGCATTGGTAGAAGTTTCCTCTCCCAGAAACTCTCTGTACCTATGAAATCAAAGGTCCAGTCCTTATTCCTATACCTCTTTATGGATGCATTAAATCCCTGTAAAGTTCCCTGAAGGCTAGAATTGTTTTACTTTTTTAGTATTTAAATTCCCAGTGTTATTATGAATCCTAACCTATAAAAGGTGCTTTATCAAAGTTTTTGGATTATTGATTAATTAATTAGAAATTACTGGCAGAAAAGTCCCTCTACAAATGAATACCGAAAGATGTTTTAGCAAATTAATAAGTATTACAGACATTTCTGAGGCACAGGGATTGGCAGTTGCCCAGAATTTTAGTATGAAGTAGGATTTAAAATTTTAAGTCACAACTTTAAGATGTTCTAACTCTTGTTGACTAGATTCACTACACATTCTTTACATAGTCTCAAGTGAGCCCTCACTCCAGCAAGACAGTGCTTATACACCTTCAGAATAAATTCCCTATACCACTGACCACAGCCATTCCACACATTTTGATCTTTTTCCAAACTCCCCATAGCACACTTCCCAAAAAATTTGCCTCATAAAAATTTAACCTATTTTGAGTTTCCTCTTCTCCTTCCCTCATCTTACCATCATTAGATGTATTCCCTTGTTATTTCCTCCTTTAGCCCTATCTCACATAAAAAGGTTGCCATTTTCCAGATTAAGTCCTTTGCTATGAGATGTGCTTTCTAATCTCATAACTCAACAAAAACTGCTCTCTAACATTACCAATGATAATCACATGGCCTTTTCCTCGTTTTTGACTTATTTTTGACACTGTTGAATACCTCCCCCACAAAAACTCTAGGTTTTTATAACACTCCTCTTTCATGTCTCTTACCTGTCTAAGAGTAATTTCTCAGTACCTTTTACTGGATTTTCATTTAGAACAAACCTATAAATTACGCATTTTCTCTACAGATCTGTCTTGAGCCTTCTCTATATTTATAGTATACAACATCATGTTTGATTTCATCACTTCTTATGGTTTCAATTATCACATCTATACAAAGGAGTTTCAATTGTATTAGTTTGTGTATTGAATTGTGGATAACCAGTTTTCCAATTACTATTAATATTTTCTTTCTATGCAGGTTATAAACTCTGTTTTTTAGTTTCTATCTAAATTCTTCTTTAAAGATTCAAGTTTCTCTCTTAAACAATTCTGGGTCATTTAGTTGCAACTCCATTCTCTCCTGGGAATCCACAGGGTTCTGGGGTTCATCAGATACTTAATTTCCATTGTCTTACAATATTTATTTAACTATTTTTGCAGTCATTTTGATTTTTTTTACTCAATTTCTAGGTTATCAGCTTGTGCTCGGGTTTTAACTGACCTTTCTTTTGAAATATTTTTTGGTTTCTGCTGTCTTTTTTTTTCTTTTATTTCCTATTCCTTTTCCTAATCCTTACCGTCTGACAATTCAATCAACTGATATTCAATAAACAACTACTGTGTTCCAAGTCTAGTGCTAGGCACTAGGGATACAAAGAGAGGCAAAAGATAGTCCCTGCCCCCAGAGGGGTTAAAATCTAATGGGGGAGACAACATGCAAAGGAACATATACAAAGCAAAATATATACAGTATAAATAAGAAATAATTGACAGAGGAAAGGCACTATAATTGAGAGGGGTAGGAATGCTTCCTGTAGAAAGTGGGATTTTAGTTGAAATTTAAATAAGGGAATTTCCAAGTTGGAGCAGAGAATCGAGAATATTCAGGCATGGGGGATGGCCAAGGAGAATGGGGAAAGTGGAGAAGTGAAGGACCTTGTATATTGACCTGCCAAAAGGCAAATGTTATTAGATCAAAGAGCATATGTCTGGGAGTAAAAGATGAAAAGGTGAGCAAGGTCTAGGCAATGAAAAGCTTTAAATGCCAAAGAGAGCATTTTGTAGTTGTGCCTGGAGACAACCGGAAGCCACTGGAGTTTGTAGAGTAGGAAAGTGAAATGACAGGCTTTATGTATTAGGAAAATGATTTTAATTGTGGAATAGAGGATGAACTAGAATAGGAAGAGACGTGAGGCAGGTAGACACACCAGCAGGTAATTCAAATAGTTCAGCTATGACATGATAAGGACCTACATTAAGGCGGTAGAAATGTCAGAGGAGAAACTACGGAATATTTGAAAGATCTTCCAATGGTAAAATTTATAGGCCTTGGTAATAGATTGAATATACAGGATGAGAGAGTGAGGAATCCAGAGTGACTTCTAGTTTGAGAGTCTAAGGAATAAGGTGGATGATATTGCCCTCTACAGTAACAGGGAAGGAAAGAGGGAGTATGTGGTTTTGGGGAAAATATAATAAGTTATGTTTTGGACATAGTGAGTTTCAGGTATCTACTGGATATCCAGTTTAAGATGCAGGAAAGTGACTTGGAGATGAGAGATGGGAGGGCAGCAGAGAGACTGAGGCGGGAAAGATTTGAAAGTCATCAGGATAGAGACAGTAATTAAAGCCATGAAAGTGATGAGATCAATCACCAAGTGCAGCAGTATCCACGGAGAAGAAAAGAGGATTTAAAATAGAACCCTGAAGGACACCTGTGGTTACATGATGAGATGTATAAGTTAATCCAACAAAAAATACAGGAAATGAACTATCAGATTGGTAGCAAAAAAAGCAGAGGGGAGTGATGTTCCAAAAACATATCAGAGTATCATGGAAGAGAGAGTAATCAAGTGTCAAAAGCTACAGAGAAGTTAAGGGGAATGAGAATTGTGAAATGGCCATTCACAAGATTTGGCAAATAAGAGATTATTAGTAATTTTGGAGAGAGAAATTTCAATAGAATATAAGATTAAAGACAGATTATAAAGAATTAAGAAGAGAATAGAAGGTGAGAAAGTGGAGAGACCTATTGTAGATCGTCTTTTCTAGGTGTTTTGCTACAGTAGGCAGGAAAGACATAAGATGAGAGGTGGATGGATTAAGTAAAGGATTTTTTTCAGGATAAGGGAGACATGGGTATATTTGTAAGCAATAGGAAATGAGTCAGTAGAGAGACATTGAAAGTAAGTGAAAGAGGGGGCTGACAGAGGGGGCAATCTGTTGGAGGAGAGGGGATGGAATAGGATTGCATAAAACTTGTCTCAATCTCCTCTAACATGGAAGAATTAACTTTTACCAAGTCTCAGATAGGTAACTTCTTGAAGGATAAAATTGGATCCATCCCTATGCTAGTCACTTTTCTTTGCAAACCAGTACAATACTATATATTAACCACCTTTCCTACATCCCTCCATTCTCTGATTCTTTGTCTGAACTAAACCAGTAGCCACTACTTTTTTGCACATTAAGGGGAGGATGGAGTGCTCATTTGGAGCAGTTTCTGTCATCATGGAATACCCTAACTTAAGAGTCACCCATGGAATGCTTCATAAAATTATAAAAAATACGTGAAGCAACAAAAGCTCAAGTATTCAAAAAATATAACTGGATTTCAAACTGTATTGTAAGGAAGTCATCATAAAATTTGTGAAAAAGTAGTGTTAAGAACAGAGAAATAGGTTGGTGAAACAGATGAAATAAGTCCAAAAAAACCCCAAATTGGTAAAATAATAGTGTTTGGTCACATTAAAAAAATGAAACAAAACTACTAAGCAAAATATTCTGTGACAAGAACTGAAAGGAAGACTAGAAAACAGTTGAACAAATAGTTTTGAATGAACAGCTTCAACAATATATCAGAATAAATTCTAAATGTATAAATGAACTCAAGGGGTAACTACGTGGTTCTATAAATAAAGCTTAGGACTGGGAGTCAGAAAGATCTGAATTGAAATCCTGCCTCACACTCATGTCTTACCTATGTGCCCTTTTGAAAGTCAATTAACCTTTTCCCACCTGTTTATTCATTTGTAATACGGGAATAATCATAGCACCTAAAGAGAACTGTTACATTGATCAAATGAGATAATATAGGTAAAAAAATTTGCAAAACTAAAAGTCCTATGTAAATGTTAGGCATTGTTATAAATATAAAAGACAATATAAAAGTAGATGAGAATAGGCTATATTTTTCATGATTTTGGAACAGGAAAACTTCATAAAGACAAAGGAATATATATTTTAAAAGACAAAAGCAAAAAATGAATAATTAAAAGTACAGAACTTTTGCACCACTAATATAACATAAAAAGAGATGAATTTTATAAATTCTCATAATTAAACATTTATGAAAAAATTCTGAAATGCTAATTCCATAGGAATTTAACTCAATGTTATGCATTATATTGAGAAAAATATTTATGTAACATTAACAATTAAAATGCAAATCATTTGAAATTAAATAATCTAACCATCTTAAAATTTTACCACCACTAATAATGAGAGTAACTCAAGTTAAATTAAGTCCAAGATTTCACCTAACAGAGTAATTTTGTAAAGATCATAAAAGACTGAGAGACAAAATTAGAGGGGCTATAGGAAGAGAGGCAATGGTGGTGGAAGGGTAAATCACGTTATTTACATTATTCTAAAAAGCACTTTCAAATTATTCTTAGATATGATGAAAATATTCATTCCCATTAACTCCAAAATTCCATTGTTAGACATGTAACATCAAAGAGGTCAAAGGCAGAAGAAGAGATCTCATACATGCCAAAATATTCATAGTTTACTTTTTTGGAAACAAAAAGGTAGAAGAAAAGTGAGTGTTTTTAACTAGAGGAAGGCCATACTATTTTTACTATATTGATGATATTTCAAGAAATGGTGAACAAATACAAATAATTCCTGTAAACAAGGTAAACCATATAACATGATAGTGAATAAAGTAAGCAGAAAATTGAAACAATATGTACAATGGTTACAAAACTATGAACAATAAAATGAAACAATGCTATGCCATTATGATGACCAATTCTTGCCCAAAAGAAGAAACAAGGAAATGTTCCCTATCTACTTTCATGGTAAAGGTAGGGTACTATGGATGTAGAACAATGTATGTGATGTCAGATGTGGTTACTATGATAGGTAGTTTCAAATCACTATATTTTGGTCTTTGTTATAAGGGAAGGTTCATGTGTTTGGATGTGGGGTATGTATTAAAAATTACTATGATATAAAAGCAACAGGAATTAATAAACCTTTCAAAGTTAAATAAAATAACTCAGATATCGCATCAAAATTATTAAATTCATAAATATTATAAAATGTGAAAAATGCAATATTTGTGATTTATGGAGGGCAGGTACATTCATTGTTGTTGGTCCTATGAATTCAAGTGATTTCTAACATAATTTTGAAGTATATAAGAACAATTACTAAAGTTATTACTTTGATCTAGAGAAGTCAAAATATAATAAAAGATGAAATGAGAAGATAAGCAATAAACAGCTCCAATCTGACCTTTTTAAATAGGTTGCTAATGCCAAAAATTGGAAATGGACAAATTAACAGATACTGGAAAGAGCTAGTACTATTTCCTATTTAAGTTTCACTGACATAAACCAATCTCCAAAATGAACTTGAAAAAAAACTAAATTAAAAAACAACAACAACAACAACAACAAATCATGAAGCACCTAAGCAAGCAAATATTTATTGTCCTTGACAATCAAAGAGGGCAAGACAACCAAGGGGAGCACAGGTATAGGATATAAACTAATATGCAAGATCTTCCTGGGGAGTACATTGGAATATCATGAATAGTATTGACTCATAAAACAGTGAAAAGCAGTGGAGGAAAACATGAGTTTGCACAAATATTCACATGAGACCCAATTAAGCCAGGTCATCAAAAGAACATTTAAAGGTGAAAATGGAAAGAGGCCAATAAACTGATGAATAATGGAAAAGATCTGCCAAGATTTCTAATTACAGACTTAATGACAGAGGAACAATCACATTTGCACTCTAATATCACCGTCCCTCATGTGTTGAATGAGGAAGTGAAAATGGCACTAAAGAAAACAAATAACAGCTGGATAGGATAAAATATAGACAGTGGAATCCCATGCTTGTAGCAACACAATTTTGAGGTCACTCAGGTTTCCAAAATATTTGAAAGAATGGAATATGGAATGGATGTATATAATTTATGTACACATGTATACATGGGGATGTATGTATACTATACATGCATGAATACTAATATTGATATATGCGCACATATATGGATCTATATCTATATGTATGTATAGATATATAGGTATATACACACATATGTATTTATAGTAATATGCATGTATATGTGCACGTATGTATATATACATGCATGTTTTACCATTGATAAAAGACAAAAGCTAATGGGGAGGACATCAGAAATTAAGCATCATATCCCTATTTTCTTATCTAAATAACTTTTAAATCTATGCCCTATCAATGGCATTTTCAAGGACAATAAAACAGAAAATTTTGCAAATATTCTGGAAGAGACTGCATATTTATGGTCATAGAATTTGCTAAGAGATCTGTAGGATATGGTAATTTTGTGACAAAAATGTAAATAAGAATCTGCAAGTACAAGATATTGCTTTAAAGATTCTCTTCCTGTAAGTTCCATGTGTATATTTGTATAATAAAACAAAGACTTCCTTAACATACTCAAATACAGAAATAACTTTTCAGGGATCCTGCTTATTAACATCATGTGAGGCATAAAAAGGGCAATATATGCTCACCAAAAGTGTATGCCATGGCCATGAGGATGTCCAGCCCATTAGTCCAAATGGAAGAGGAATTCCCTATAGCTCGTAAGGTCCTCCAGATGCTCCTCTTTGCAGATGACATTATGCTGATTGCATCAAGCCCCAGTATATTACAGAGCCTCCTAAATAAGAACAACAACCACTCAAAAGTTTTGGCCTAATAATCCTTACAGGGAAACACACACAAACACACATACACACACAAGTAGATAGATGCCTATTGTTCAGACTAGGATATTCAATTGGATGGTTAGCCCCAAAAGCTATTTCATCAGGAGACAGTATGGATAGACAAATAGTTGGGTTCAGAATAAAACAGGAGAGAATGAGATCTGAAATGGTAATCTGAACTCTAAATGGTCTCCAACTTCTCATGGAAACAATACAAAACAAACCAAAGAAAAGCCATCCTTGTTAACACCAATATTCTACCAGTGATAGTGCGTGACTTTGAATTATATAACATAACTATCTCCAAAGAAACAAAATTGCCAGTACCTCCAAAGGAAATTATATTTAAAATGAATTGTGAATAGTAGCCAGTGTTAACCATAAAACATCAAAGACATGTATGAACAGAGAGGGCGATAAGCCAATCACATAGCAAGAATGAAGGGAAAATAGACAACTCATTTGATACACAGATACTCTGATAGTGTTAAGAGATACAGGTAATAATCCCTAGTAAACTGTGACCAAACAACTCCATGGAAGGTTATGGGAGGATGTGGACAAAAGCTGAAGGGGATGAGAAGTTGTGAATGAGTAGCTATTTTCAACATTGGAGGGAACTTCTATGAGGATAAGATCATAGCGTAGTACAGTAGAAAGGACACTGCTTCTAGAATTGAGAACCTGGATTCAAATCTCTCTTCTGTTGTATAGGGCCTGTTTCAATTTGTACAATTTACACAACTTACTTGGATCTCAGTTTCTTCATATGTAAAATGATAGGGTTGGACTAGATGACCTCTAGATATATGATTCTAAAATCTACTGATATACATTCCAGGAAATATGTTGGATTATGGATAGTACCTATTGAAGCCATATCCTTTCAAAAAGAAATTTTCCAGGAGCAATCATCCAAAGTGTAATCCTCACCTCATTCTAGATGAAGTTATCTACTAAAATAGTCAACATCCTAGAATCAAGAGCACTGTTTAGGACTTGAAGATACTTCATCATATGTAGCATATATCTAGTGCTTTATTTTACCTTACTCCAGAGTCTATGACAAAGTGGAAATGTTGCCTAAATTGCATTCTCCTTGTTTCAAAAATTAAAACCATAAAACTAGCATGAAATAATGCAATTTAAAATGTCAGAATTACCAAGTGATATCTATGTACATTCCATTAACTTCTGATGATAGAGATCATAATTAACCCCCATTCCACTTCACATTCCCCAAAATACTTGACTTGGATTTTGTCCCTAACTAGGAATTTCCCTCCAAATTCACCTTTTCACCTGAGCCATCCAAAGTAAGTATTCTAATTTAACCATACCATTGATGCCAGTTACAACATCATCTTGCTTTTCTCTTAAAATTTTCTCTGCCCAAAGTTAAATTAAAATCTTCGGGACTTCTTTTTTGTCTTTTCTTCTAATTCATGGATTGAAGTTCACTCTAGCCCTTGTCATTGGTTGAAGTGAAAACTCACCACCTCCTGAGACATATATCTAAATCTGGCTACAATTCAGATAATATATGCAATTGAGCAGATTCGTTAACATTGTTTTACTCACTTGAGCTTAAAACAAACCAGAAATATTTTAAAATATTTGATTTCATAGGATGATCTGAAGTTACAGACATGGGTTTTATCACAGCAATGTGACAGCGCAGTTCTAATTAGAATCACTGGGTTTAAGTCAAAGAGACTGAATTAACAAGTAGAGCAAATAGCATATGTAGCTGCAAAAGCAAGGATAGGACCATGTTTTCATATGGATACAGAACTTATCTCTTTAAATGGTAAAACACTATTTGTTCATTTTTATAGTAACAGCACTGCATCTTACATTTTAGTGTAATTATTTATGTACATTTTTATTGTTTTCATTTCCTATTCACTTTCCTGTCTGCTACACATCCACAACTGCTGACTTGTCCACCTAAGGATGACTCTAACCCAAGGGGGTACTCCCTCTTTGATGAGTTCCTTCTTGGGACCATGATATCTTGGTTGAAACATATTTGTAATTTAATCCTCCCTTATATCAACAAATGCAGTCAAACAAAGTTAATCAACACACTGGTCATGACTCCAAACAGATATCTCATTTAGTAATGGTAGTCAACCACTTCTCTGCTGTGAGGTGGGAGACATGGTTCCAGATTAATCTTAAGTTATGATGCACTTTTTAGTTTCTAATAAATTAACAGTTGATGCTGAGGAGTTGACTTCCAGCCCTTGGAGATGGCACAAACAGAGAACCTGGATTCATTTTGCTGAGCAAAGTGAAGCCAGAAAAAGAACTGTAGTAGTCAATATTCTAGTTTGGCTTAAATAGAATTTATAAAGTTCGATATTATGATATATGGTGGAGAAATAAAGGTCAATTAGAAGTCAAATTGTCGATTTTCATAAATATTAGAATGAGAAACAGACTTTGTTTAAAAGGGCAGTGTTGAATGCTTTTGTGTAGAGTACTGATATAATCAAATTAATAACTAACGAAGATTACTGAAACGATAATGTGAAGAATGAATATATATTAGAATTGAGACAAGAAATTTAATTAAAATGTTATTATAACAACATAGGCAAAAAAAAAGGAATGGTGGACTGAATTCAAATGCTGGTAGCATTACTGTTAAAGAGAAGACATTTTTAAGAACATGAGAAAAGTCACTTTTCTCATTTTATTGGAGAACTGGAATACTATAGGTGTAGAATATTGCATATGCTGTCAGATATGGCAGACTTTTAATTAATTTTTTTCTGATATTTTTGTTTACTATTTTATTAAAAGGAAATGATCAGTCAATAGGGGAGGTAGGATGGATAATCTCAGAAATTATCATTGAATAAACCAAGAGGCATCAATAAAATTTTCAGAAGAAGCTACTAAAGTCAAAGGATCTGAGTACAAGTATTAGCTATGCTGCTAACTAATTGTATGTCCTTGGCTAAATAATTTAAACCTTAAGTATAATGACTGTGAAGACAGAAATATGTTATCTAAACTTCTATGTCACCTCATATCTAGCACAATTCTTTAAATATACTGGGTACTAAATAATATTTGTTGTTTAAAATTCCTAAGTTGATGGATCAGGCTGAAGATAAAGAGAGGAAAATAAAAGATCTCAGTATAATGATGAAATAACAGATTTTTCAAAGAACTAAACTATGGATGAGATACAGAAATAATCAGTACAGGATCTTCCTTCCTTTCCTCTTACATAGCAGTAATTTTATGAAGGTTACCTGTATATTTTTAAACATAGATTTACATATATATGTGTATATATATATATATATATTTAAAGACATGTCCCAATCAATATCTTGAAATGAATGAAAACGAATGAAAATTTTAATTTTGACATGTATATTTTCATTTTACATTTTTTTCATTTCATGCAATGGATATAGCTCTCTGAAAACTTATATGAGAAACAACTAATTATTTTTCATAGCTGAAATAAAAGGAGCTTTTATTTATGAACTTTCTAGTGGTTCATCTTTTTAATATAAAATTATTAATGTCAGGTGAAATATGTAGCCAATTATATTTTACTCAAAAACAGGAATATATATATGTGTGTATGCATATATGTAAGTGTATATGTATGTATGTATGTATATATATATATATATATATATATATATATATATATACACATATCCTTCAATAAGATCCAGCTTATTAAAGCTCTTCACAACTTCGTACTTTGCTACCTTTTGAACCTTCTTATATTTTACTCCTTTCCATGAAATCCATGACCTAAGTATGCTTCATTTATCTATCATTTCATGTCTCCTTTTTGTGGTTAAACTTCTGCAGAAGACTATCTAAAATGGATGCCTCTCTTTCTTCTCACTCTCTTAACTATCTACAATCTAGCTTCTGACTTCATCATTCAACTTAAATTGCCTTCATCAAAATTATTGTTGATCTCTCAATTCCTAAATCTAATGGCCTTTTCTTAATCTTTATCCTATTTTTTACCTTTTCTTCACCTCTAACCTGGCCAATCAACCTCTTCTTGAGATTCTTTTCCATTTACATTTTTATGCCACTCTCTCTTGATTTTTCTCCTACCTATCTGACTGTTTCCTCTCAGTCTCCTTTGTCTTTCTAATAATAGGTGGTCAAGAGGGCCTCATTCCTGGGTCTGCTTCTCTTCTTCCTCTTTTCTATTTCACTTGGCAATCTCATCAGCTCTTATGGATTCAATCATCATCTCTATATTGTGATTCTCAAATATACTTACCCAGCCCTAAAATGACATCTCAGACTCTGGTTCATAGTTATGTTAACATGTCAAAATACTGAATTTATTCTCTTTTCCCCAAAATTCTCCTTTTCTTAACTTCCTCATTAATATTAAGGCATTAAGATCCTCTCAATCACCCAGACTTAGAAGTGTCATTCTCAACTTCCCACTCTAACTCCTCTCCCCAACCCAAACATGCAAACGACTGCCAAGACCGGCTAATTATCTTAATAACAATTTTGCTTAACCCCATTATCTCCTCTGACACTGCTACACCATCTTATTGCAGGCCCTCATTACTCTATGTCTAGATTATTGCGGTAGCCCACTAGTTGTTTCCAAGGCCACAAGTTCTCACGCTATTCCATCCTCTAGTCAATTCTCAAAGTGATTTTTCTTAAGTTGCTGGTTGTAAGATACAATCTTCTCTATTCAATAAATTCCATGATTCCCTAAAACCTTCTGAATTAAATAGAAAACCCTTTCTTTCACAAAGCCCTTTATAACATGCTCTCTCTCCCCTATCTTCTCTTCATTCTTATATCTTACTCTGTTACCTTCTTCAATCTTGTCTATGATATAGTGACACTGGTTTAACTTGCTGTTCCCACCATAACTCACTTCATCTCTCAACTCTATGTATTTTCTCTGGTTGCCCCCATGCGTAGGAGGCTCTGCCTCCTTATCTCTGTCATTTAATTTTTCTTCAATTCAATTCAAACAGAAAATCTTTCTCACTCTCCTTCTTCCCCCAACACAACTATTGATAATGTCTTGCCACTGAAATTGTCTTATATTCATACTGATTATACCAGATATGTACACAGATGTTTGCACATTGTCTCTTTCATTAGAATATGAGCTCCTTGGGGGCAGAGGTCATATTTTTGTCTTCCTTTGTATCCACTGCATGCAGCAAAACTAAGATATAGTAAATTATTACGAATGGCTGGTTTTTGGTGGGTTTGATTTTCACATAGAGAATTTTATAATATTTCTGATACACCTAATATTCTGATATTCTCTTCTTCCTTGATGTTTGACTAGTACTACTGAAAAGTGAAGCAGTAAAATCAAATTTAAAACAAAGTTGTGTGTGTGTGTGTGTGTGTGTGTGTGTGTGTGCATATGTAAACATTTCATAATTTGATTTCACTTCTGGGTAAGCTAGCTAATAATGGAGACTCAATACTGTCTACACTCTCAGCTCCTTTTATGATAAGTAGCTAAGGCCCTTACCCCTCCTGGAAAACAAATAAACAAATCTCCAACAGTCAATTTCCTGGTTATAATTTCTTAATCAATTTACTTTAATCATGGCAATTTGCATAATAAACAAAAATTATACATATCAAAATTAAAGAATGAATGAACCATCTCTTGATTTGATAAATAAAAAAAGTGCAAAGACATGAGACTTAGCTCAGCAATTGGCAGCATATTTAGTTGGCATTCTGCTAAAGTTGTTTCTGTGACCTGAGAAGCATTCACTTTCTAGGATGTCCGACTTGGAAAGAAATCAAGACCCAAATGTGTAATGGATATATCTATATGAAATCCAGAAACTTATTTATTATTTATATGAGGGAAAGACAAATGTAAAACTATTATGCTTTCTACATTTTCATGAATCATACATATATATGTATACAAATACATGTATACATACATATGTAGGTGTAAATATACACATGTATAAATACATACACATACATATATATGTATATATATGAATTCAGAAACTTATTTATTATTTATATGAGGGAAAGACAAATGAAAAACTATTATTCCTTTCATATTTTCATGAATCATCTGCAAGTACTCTCATTCAAATATCCTACTATGACTGGATAAATTTAATTGTCATTTTCTGTATGTAGATATATGTTATAGGAATAAATACTGGACCTGTGATTTCATTGGTTCAGGGCAGTCCCAGAGAGTCTTTGAGAGATGCTGAGAGCTCTCATACCTTAAGTGACTTGCCCCTGATTACACAAGCACTATGGGTAAGAGATGGGATTTGAATTTATATCTTCTTATTCCAAATCAGTCTCTTTTTATTCTTACTCCATTTCATCTAATATCCTTTCTACACAGTTCTTCTTTACTCCTAGTTTCTTAAATTAGGCAGGTCAGGCAGTAGAAAGAGTGTAGAATTTGGAGTCAGGAAAATCTGAATTCAGATTGTACCTCAGATGTTTTAATTACCTTAATCAAGTCTTTTAACCTCTCAGTCTTATTTCCCTTATCTCTAAAATGGGGTTAGCAACAGGATCTACTTGGTTTTAGAATCAATTGATGTAATATAGGTAAAGTGGTTGGCAAAATTTAAAGTATTATGTAAATGTTATTATTATTTTTAATATGACTGGCTCTCTAGGGAACGTAACTATGTAAATTAAGCATTAGGGATGGGGAGGGGAAGGCTTTGAGGGGCAAATGTTGCTTTTATTTTTCTCTGGTGATCTAGTCCAGCGTTGGCTATTAATTCAGATGACCCTGTAGATAAAATGTTGGGCTTAGAGTCAATAAGAACTGAGTTCAAACCCTGTTTCAGATATTCACTATCTATGAGACAATGGTGAATTAATTAACTTCTGAGCCTTAGTTTATTCATCTACATAATAGGGGTACCTACTTCACAGTGTTATAGTGAAAATCAAATTGTTGTTTAGTCATTTCAGTTTTATTCAATTCCTCATGACACCATATGAGGTTTTCTTGGTAGAGATACTAGAGTGTTTTGATATTTCCTTCTACAATTGTTTTCGTTTGTTTGTTTTTATGAAGAGCAGCTGAGGCAAATAGGGTTAAGTGACTTGTCTGAGGATATACAGCAAGTAAGTTTCTGAGGCCACATTTGAACTCAGGAAGGTGAGTCTTCCTAACTTCAAGCCTGGGACTCTATCCTCTGTGCCAACTACTTGCCTCAAAGATCAAACTAGCAGTTAATATTCTTATTGTACTGTGTAATCTCTCAGACTTATTATATATAGCTAGGTGGTACACTGAATAGAGCTCTGACTTGGAATTGTGAACACCTGAGTGCGAATGAAGCCTCAGAGTCTTAATAGCAATGTCATTTACTATAAAATGAGCATAGTGATTGCATTTACCTTAAAGACTGTTTTAAGGACCAAATGAGATGATATTTGTAAAAATCTTAGCATAATTCTAGATTGATAGCATGCTTGTTATTGTTATAATTTTACTAATAATTTACCAATTTACTAATAATTTTGATCTTTTATTGGTATATTCATATGGCTGAGGGAACCTAAGTATTTTTTCTTTAGCTTTTTATTTAAAAAAAATATAAGCAACTTGAAGGAAGTAGGCATTGTTAACTGATTTATTAAATAAGGAGATAGAAAGTAAGGGGAATGCAGTTAGATTTATCATCGTTATTATTTCTTTTTAATCATTTTATCAATGGAAATGACCTTTGTCTCACTAGGTCGTCTTACACACAGCAAGAGATGTTAATGAACTATCCTTTTAGGAAAGAGTTAACAAATTGTAAATGTCAAAAAGAAATAAAAATTTTTATTCTTAAATGCTTTTCTGAAGCTTTCTGTCTTCGTCAGTTTCCTTCAACAAGTATTCCTTAGGGGCTTTTGTATTACTTTTAGATTCATACACACAATTTTGAATTTGCAGTACATAATTATATTGTGCTAAAAGCTAAGGTGGGACACAAAATGTCCTAAGGGACTAACAATACTTCACACATACACACACACATACATGCACACACACACATACACACAGACACACACCAAAGTAATTTTAAAACACTAGTCCTATCATATGACCATCCTACTCCCTAGCCTAAAGCAGCTCTTTAATACATTAACCCTGGAGCAAGTTCAAATTTCTCTTCCTGGCATGCGGAACATGCATAATCTGGTTGACCTCTATATCCAATATAGCTCTAATGTCTATCATTATGCACTCCAAACTCCCATTCCATAGGAATTCTAACAACATCCTATTGCTCTCTTTGATCATGTTCTTCCTCTCACCCCAAGACCATGTTCCTCTTCTTCCTTCCTAATCAAACCTTGCCTATCATTCAAAGTCTAGATCCATTGGATCTAATGGAAATAGCACTACATTTAATATCAGAGTACCATTTTAATCCCTAACTTTCCTACCCATATGACAGAGGGCATGACATTCATTAAAGGTCCCTCAGCTTCTTCATCTATAAAATGAGTAATTATACTTAATGATCTTTAGGGTCCTTGTAACTGTAAATCCCATGACTATACTGATCTCCCCATTTGCTTAACTTACACATACACACACACACACACACACACACACGCGCACACACACACACACACACACACACACATTCACATCCCCCACCCGCATTGGACTTGCCCTCTCTATCAACCTCTCCTGACCACTAGAGATTATGCCCCAAAAGGGCTAAACCACTCAGTTTGAATTCTTGCTTTGGGTCATGATGTCTGATTGATAACAAGTCTGTCCATATAACCAGCTCTAGACTTTATTATGCTTCAATCCAGCCACCTTCTTTGTTAACTTCATACCTGCTTCAAGCATGCTTGCTCCCTTTCCATTTCTACCTCTTCTATCAGGAAAAGTAATCAAATCAACACTACCATAATTTTCTGGAAATTGTGTGTCAGTCACCTGTAACTTCTCATAGCAAAAAAAAAAAAATCCTTCTTTGATGATCATTCTACTTTCGTATTGTCTACCCCCAAATAGAATGGAAACCCTTTAAGGGAAGTGACTGTTTCAATTTTGTATTTGTATCCACAGTATTTAGCACAATGTCTATCTCATATTAAATACTTAATAAATATATATTTTTAAAAATATTCCATTTATTATTCATTCATTCATTCACTCATTCTTTTGTTCATAGGGACTTAAACTCTGTGAACTGGAAGGAAATAGAAATCATTGTTAGGTTGTTTTTTTAATAAATACACAAAGGTAATCACAAATACATAGTTCCCCAATTAGTTAGTGTTAAAGTTAAGAGTTCCTGATCCCAAGTCCAGTGATGTTACCATTTAGTATTCTGGTTCCCTTCTTGCGACACCCAACTTCATTATACTTTTGTGGCATTTTTTAAAAACTAAATTCGCATCTCTTTAATTCTTGGTGAGGAATATCTTATCAGACAAAACTAGATGACTGAATTCAAAGGAAAGATATTTAATGAAACAGAATAATTAGACAATGACAAGGATTACAATAAGGTTGCACTAGGTACTCTAGCCTCCTACGTTCAAATAGTAATGGTATCTACCTGGTAAATACCTTGTCTTCTTAGGGGAAGCAAGGTGGTACAGTGAATAGAGCACCAGTGCAGGAGTCAGGAGGATCTGAGTTCAAATTTCACCTCAAACTCTTGACATTCACTACCTGTATGACCTTGGGCAAGTCACTTTACCTCAATTGTCTCATCCTGGGTCATCTCTAGTCATCCTGATGAATATCTGGTCATTGAGTTCAGATGGCTCTGGAGGAGAAGTGAGGCTGGTGACCTGCACAGCCCTCCCTCACTCAAAGTCAAGTGCAAGTCATGTCATTATTTCTCTCATGGCATGGTCTTCCTTGGCAATGAAGGACGAACAATACACACTTAGTCTTCTTAGAACAGGGATGGTAGAGAGTAATACGGAGCTGAGAAGAAGATCAATGCTAAGGATGGGTTTCCATAGATTAATCTTCCTATATAAAAGGCAAATAAGCTAATTATGAAGAATACATATTGATGGAACAGAATATATACATCTCCTTGAATTAATAAAAACCACTGAATCATAGACTTGTTTATGCCCTAGGAAATTAGTATAAAAGCAAAGAGTTATCTCTGAAGACCTAGATTCCAGATATTGGAGCAAGTGTGACCTTCCAGCTCATGTCTAAGAAACAAAGGTAGGATTGATTTATGGTAAATAAGGGAGATAACAAGAAGAATCCTTGAATTTACAGATATGTCCCAATGGAAGGCCCAGACTGAGAGGAAAAAGGCCTAAGAAAGGAGAGGTCTTTCCCAAACTTCCCCTCATACTGCCTATTTGTACACAGACTCTATCATATAATTTGCTGGGTGTTTTTACCCAAATATTTGTTTTAAAATGAATTTTCTTTCAACTACAAAGAAGACAGTGTTTCACTATATAGGCATATTTGTGTGTGTATCTATATATTTATAACTCTAGATGAAGATACATAATTAGAAAGAGAGCCCAACTTCTCCACCTGATAGAAATTTTCCTAAATTGGAACTCAGAGAAGAACTATGACTGACCTCAGTACTCTTGATATAATGTAAGCTCCGTGAAGTTGAAGGGAAGGGAACCTCATAGACCTTAGTGGCCATTATATCACTCCCTAGACTTAAAACAAACCAATTATTTTACCAGTGCTACTTACCTCACAAGTTTACCAAAAGTCTAGATGTCACTGTGCTTTCTGGCTCTGAACTACAAGTTTTAACTGTAGTTGATCTTTAGATCACTGAAATTCTTTGCCTGGTAAACTGATAACAGAAACCCCAGACCCTCTGAAGTCTGGCTTCCAATCTCATCATTCAACTGAAATTGTTCTTTCCGAAATTTTAAATGATCTCTTGATCACCAAATACAACGGACTTTTTTCAGTTCTCATCCTCCTTGATCACACTAGGTTTTCATGGCAACTATTCTCTCCTGAATCTCCTCTTACTTGTATGATGACTCCTTCTCAGTCACTTTTACTGGATTTTCATCTAGGGCATACCCTTACTGTGAGTGACCCCCAGGGATCTTCCCTTGCCCTTCTTTTGCCTTTAAACTATATGGCTCAGGGATGTCATCAGCACTCATTGATTTAACTTTTTTTTTTTTTTTTTTTGCAGATGATTCTTAAATATTCTTATCTGGTCCTGTACTCTCTTCTGACCTCTAGCCTCACATCATCACCTGCCTGTTAAACATCTCAAACTATGTTTCATAGAAATCTTCAATTCCTAAACAGAACTCATTACCTTCTTCCTGCAATTCACTCCTCACCCAAACTTCCCCGTTAATATTGAGGATACCACCATCCTCCCAACCACATAGCTTCGCAACTCAACTGCCATCCTTAACCCCTTACTTAGGCTCAACTCATTTGTCTAAGATGTTGGCAAGTTCTATCTTTTTCACTTTTATGTCTCTCCCATATGATCCCTTCTCTCTTCTGATATAGTACTCTCATCACCTCAGTTGTGGATTACTACAATAGCTTACTGTTTCACATATCTGCCTCAAGTCTCTTCCCACATCCTGTTCATCCTCCACTCAATTTTTAAAGTAATATTGCTAAGATACGTCTGGCCATGCTGCTGTCTTACTTAATAAACTCCAGCAGCTTCCTGTTCTCCAGGATGAAATATAAAATCTTTTCTTTGACAACTGACTCCTTCCTCCTACCTTTCCAAGGTTCTTATACCTTGTTCCCCTCCAAACGCTCTATAATCCAATAACATTGGCCATTCATTGTAAAAAAACCTCATCTTGAAATTTTTTTGTCTTTTTACTGGATTCCCCTCATGCCTAGTATTCTCTTCTTCCCTATCTCCCCATCCTGGTTTCCTTGGATTCCTTCTAGACAGTTCATATTCCACCTTCTGCAAGAGGTCTACCCCTTTGAAGTAGTGATTTTCCTTTTGGATTTCCTCCAATTTACCCTGTATGTGTCTTGAGTCTATATAGTTGCATGTTGTCCCCCCTTTAGAATGTGAGTTCCTTGAGGACAGGGACCATGTTTTTGCCTTTGTTTGTGTCTTAATTGCTTAGCATGGTTCCTGGATCATAATAAGCATATAATGAATGCTGGTTGACAGACTAGACCACAACTCTTACTGTCTTCTTTAACTTCTAGAAAATATACTAGAGCTCAGAGCCCAAACACCATTGTCTTCCTATCTCTCCCTGGCTAATCCCTTCAATTCTCCTATCCTATGCCATATATTGTAATGTTAATGAAATTTATGTTAATGAAAGATCTTCTCTACACATTAATGAGCCTCAAATTAGGGGAGGCTTGTTTTACAGAAAGGCCTACACCTTTTGTTAATTGCTAATGAGGCACTGAGTCAGGAGGGTCCTGCCCTGTGGTTCCTCTGAAAAGACTATATATACTCTGAGGTGAAGTTTTGCTTTGGGAACTTGGAAGAAGGTTCTTGTGCCAGATGAGACTCTTGTTAGCCTTCCCCTCCCCACTTTGAAAACCCAGATGTTGGTGCGTCTTTCTATGGTAACTATGTCTGTATGTAATGGTCAGACAGTTGGATCTGTCTGTTGATCTGTGATGTATATATTGCTTATGGTCAGACAGTTAGAAGCCCTGTCTGTTGGTTTTTATTTCTCTGTTTGTATTTTCCCTGTTCATATGTAACTAAGGAAGATTGTTGGCCCCTCCAAAGTTGTTTTCCTTTTAGAAAATAAGATCTAAGAACCTGTACAGCAGGCTCTCCTGTATATGGGGGTGAGGCGGTGCTTGGTGATACATGTATTTTGTAAAATTTCCTTCCAGTGCTTCACATAACTTGTCATGATTAGAAGGTGTACTTCCAAAGAGAGAATCAGCTCTGTAAATGGAAATACACCCTCAGTGTGATGCCTTTATCATATTTTGTCAATTAATTTGTTGTATTATATTATTCCCTTAGTTATTCACATATGACTCATACCAAATTAATTATACTCTAAGCTTCTTGAAATTAAAGACTTTGTCTTATATAACTTTTGTATTCCTCTCAGTGCCTAGATAGATACTCAATACAAGGTAGATTCTCAATAAATGCTGAATTTAACTAAATTATAACTTAATTACCATTCCTACTATACTTTGAGTTCATTATTCTTTTGACTAAATAGTTTGGTAATTTTATTGTTATAATGAACTTGTCATCATCCTGTGACCTGTAAATATTGAAGTTCCCCTCACATCTGATACAGACATACCTTAAGGAAGAGGAAACATTCAGAATATTACAACTGATAGTACATCTTCCACCAACTTTGTGACAAACATTTATCAAAACCAAATTTCTTTTGGTGATCTCTGTATCTTCAATCTTCAGATAGTATTTTTGGTACAGCAGACCTCTCAGGATACTATTAAAAGGAGGAGGGGAAGGCAACCATAGAAACAAAGGCTGAGGTGGGGCTTGGGGAGGAGAGTACAGGACAATAATGTAATAACACCTAATTCCCAGTATTATCAATGTTACCTTCCTTTACTCATGAACTTAAAAGTACTACATACAAAATGTGTTGAAAGTCAATTTATAATTGCTAGTTAAGCAAAATCTTAGCCATATTATGCTTTCTATTATGGCTGAAGGGTCCTTAAATATGGGAGGAATTTTGTGCATTTTTAAAATTAAAGCTAACATAAATCCCTCCCAGTCTGGTGATTTGACTGTACTTTGTTTGTTGCTGATATATTTGTTATTGCTGGGTTTTTTTGTTTGTTTTTTTGCAGCACTAAGAAAACTCTGGAAGGGGCAAATGGATCTAATGTCACAGAAAAAAATGTAAATCTAGTTAAACTTACATTTATAAGAATGTTTAAAGAATGATATTTTATTTCATAAATAAGAGTGATTCTTCTGTCTAATGGAATATAAGGGAAATTGGACAATTATTTTCAGAACTCACTTGAAGGCTTCCAAAAATTCATTTTCACTTGAGTTATTAGTATTTTGTTAACAAGTTATCTACAACATTTTTACTTTAGTTCAAGCAACACAGTAATTAGGAAGAATTTTCATAACAGAAGAATATGAATACCTATATACATGTATATATTCATATTTGCATATAAGTGAGTTATAGACATATTTGCATAAATATATAATTATATATATTTGTCAATACATATTGTGTATATATACACTCAGTCACACATAGCATGGCAATAAATTCTAAGGCTGTTTCTTAAAACGCCTTTTCTCTCAAGGCCATAGGTTTTTTCTGCTTGGTTACTGAAAATGATATGTCCACTTTAGAAGCAGAGTTCCCCCAGAAGATTTCCTTTGCTATTTTCAGATCCTCCCTCTGGCCCTGTTCTGTTCTGTTTTGTTAGCCTTGCTGACAGCAAAGTGATATTTACTAGAAGCTATTCTTGGCACTTGGAAGATGGGAAGTTTTGTAAATTCCACCTAGCTACTAGCACAATACTTACGGAAAAATGACTGAACAATAACTTTACTTAACATTTAAAACAAATTTGCATAAAAATCTGGTAAGTGTATGAAGTACAGTAACATTTTGTAAATAGTTTTCTATATTTTTTTACAATGAATAAATATTACTGAACTAGATCAGCTGCGATGTACCAGATTTTACCTTGCATACTGAAGATGACTGTTCCCTACAGAGGAGAAGAAGTATATTAAATCCTCCTCCTTCTGCCCCTTCATATTTTCTTCCATAGGATTTTCTTTTTTTAAAAATTTTATTTATTTATTTATTTTTAGTTTTCAACAGACAATATCACAAGATTTTGAGTTCCAAATTTTCTCCCCATTTCTCCCCTCTGCCTACTCCAAGACAATGTTCATTCATATTGCCAATTCTCCCAGTCTGCCCTTCCTTCTATCTTATCCCTCTCTTTTCTTATCCCTATCCCCTCTATTTTGTTGTACTGTAAGATAGATTTCTATGCCTCATTACTTCTATACCTTATTTCTCATTTGCACTTAAAAACAAGTATTAACATTTGTTTTTTAAACTTTGAGTTCCAAATTCTCTCCCTTCCTCCCTCTCCACTCATCCCCATTGAGAATACAAGCAATTCAATATAGGTTATACATGTGTACTTATGCAAAACACTTCTATAACAGTCATATTGTGAAAAAATAAGTCTATTTTCCTCCATCCTATTCTGAGCCCCTTTTATTCTATTCTCTCTTTTGACCCTATATCTCTTCAAAATTGTTTACTTCTAATTATTCTTTAACCCATTTGCCCTCCCCTCTATCACTCCCTCACCCTTTCTTGTCCCCTTCCCACCTACTTTCTTGTAGTGTAAGATAGATTTTCATACCAAATTGTATGTGCATGTTATTCCATCCTTAAACCAAATGCAATGAGATTAAAGTTCAATCTTTCCCTCTCACCTCTCCACTCTTCTCCCCTGAAAAGGCTTTTACTTTCCTCTTTTATGTGAGAGATAATTTGCTCCATTCTGTTTCTCCCTTTCTCCTTCTCCCGACATATTCCTATCTCATCCTTTAATTTTATGTTTTAGATATCATTGCTACCTATTCAACTCACCCTGTGCCCTCTCTCTATATGTATATAATCCCTCCAATTACCCTAACACTGAGAAAAGTCTCAAGAGTTGGAAATATAATCTTTCGATGTAGGAATGTAAACAGTTCAATTTCAGAAAGTCCCTTGTGCTTACTCTTTCCTGTTTACCTTTTGCATGTTTCTCTTGTTTCTTGTGTATGAAAGTCAAATTTTCTATTCAACTCTGATGTTTCCAACAAGTATTCTTCAAAGTCCTCTATTTCACAGAATGTGAAATATTTTTCCCCTGAAATATTATTTTCATTTTTGATGGGTATATGATTCTTGGTTTTAATCCTACCTTCTCTGACTTGTGGAATATCATATTCCAAGCCATGTGATCCCTTAATGTAGAGACTGATAGATCTTGCGTTATCTTTGTTGTGTTTCCACAATACTTAAATTGTTTTTTCTGGATGCTTGCAATATTTTCTCCTTGACCTGGGAGCTCTGGAATATGACTACAATATTCCTAGGAGTTGGGGGGCGGAGCCAAGATGGCAGAGTAGAAAGACTCACATTTGCTAGCTCCGAATCCATAGCCCATAGATTTCCTGTAAAAAGAACTCCCAACAAATTCTGGAACAGTGGAAGCCACGCAGCAACACAGTGAAGGAGATTTCCGTTGCAGAGAGCCCTGAAAAACCGACCGCAAAGGTACTCTGGACGGGAGCGGAGCCCTGCCCTGCGGAGTGCTCCCCTTCCCCGCCCTGGCCGCGCAGCACTGAGAGGAGTGAGTAGAGCCCAGCAGGCGTCAGGGACCTGAATCTCTGGCAGCCGCGAAGGTCCCTCCTCCCACAGACGCACAGGTCAGTGAGAGAGACGGGCTGAGAGGGGAGCGGGTTATCTCCAGGACTCAGACCCCCTCGGGAGGCTGCGGCCGCTGCAGAGGCAGAGGCCACTGGGGCAGAGGCAGAGGCAGAGGCCGCTTGGCCAGAGGCCTGCAGAGCAGGCAGGAGCTCCACCCCAGCTCCATTACAAAAGATCTCTGCATAAACCCCCTGAGGGAAATGAGCCTGAGAGGCGGCCCTGCCTCCACCTGAGAACCAGCAAATAAGCTCCCACTGAAGAGCAGTCAGGCCTGCCGCCAAAACCCTGAGGTTAGGAAGCAGCATTTGAATCTCAGACCCCAAGCACTAGCTGGGTGGATCTAGGCCAGGGAGTGGAGAGGACTCTCAGAAATCAAGTAACTGGCTAGGAAAATGCCCAGAAAAGGGAAAAAAACTAAGACCATAGATGGTTATTTTCTTGAGAAGATGATTCCTCCATTTGGCTCTGAGGACGAAGAGGTCTGCTTACCATCAGGTAAAGACATAGCA
Source organism: Potorous gilbertii (assembly GCA_028658325.1). Classification (NCBI taxonomy): domain Eukaryota; kingdom Metazoa; phylum Chordata; class Mammalia; order Diprotodontia; family Potoroidae; genus Potorous; species Potorous gilbertii. The sequence continues at coordinate 119,912,714 of CM053773.1, forward strand.
GCCAAGCCTCTGTATCCCAAATATCTGAAATAGATACCCCATTTGCTCAAGCCATGGAGGAGCTCAAAAAGGATTTTGAAAATCAAGTCAGACAGGTGGAGGAAAAACTGGGAAAAGAAATGAGAGAGATGCAAGAGAAGCATGAAAAACGGGTCAATACCTTAATAAAGGAGGCCCAAAAAAATGCTGAAGAAAATAGCACCTTGAAAAATAGGCTAACTCAATTGGCAAAAGAGGTTCAAAAAGCCAATGAGGAGAAAAATGCTCTCAAAAGCAGAATTAGCCAAGTGGAAAAAGAGGTGCAAAAGCTCACTGAAGAAAATAGTTCTCTCAAAA
>CM053773.1:119913549-119953400 GCA_028658325.1 Potorous gilbertii
AATTAGAATGTCCAGTGTATTGGGGAGGGGGGAGGGGACAAATGGGGAGAAAATTTTGGTACCCAAAATCTTGTGAAAATGAATGTAAAAAGTTAAATAAATTTATTTAAAAAAAAAAAGAAAAAAAATATTCCTAGGAGTTTCCATTTTGGGATCTCTTTCAGGAGACAATCAGTGTATTTTTTCAATATCTATTTTACCTTCTTTTTCTGGATGATAAGGGCACTTTTATTTGACAATTTCTTGAAAGTTGATATCTAGTATATATTTTTTTGACCCTGGCTTTCAGATCACCCAACAATTTTTAAATTGTCTTTCCTGGATCTCTTTTTTCCAGTCAGTTGTTTTTCCAATGAGTTACTTCTCCTTTTTTTATTCATTTTACTTTGTTTTATAATCTCTTGATTTTTCATAAAGTCATTAGCTTCTGTCTGCTCTATTTTAATCTTTAAGGAATTATTTTCTTCAGTGAGTTTTTGGACCTTCTTTTTCCATCTGGCCAATTCTGCTTTTAAGGGAATTCTTCTCCTCATTGGCTTTTTGGATCACTTTCACCATTTGACATAGTCTACTTTTTAAAGTGTTGTTTTCTTCAGATTTTTGGGAGTCTCCTTCACCATGAATTTCTTCCACCAATTTTTCCTCTACTTCTCTTGCTTGATTTTCAAAATCCTTTTTCAAGGATTTCAAATTTCTTCCATGGTCTGAGACCAATTAATATTTTTTGGGGAGTTTTTGGATATAGGAGCTTTGACTTTGTTGTCTTCTGTTTGTACACTTTGATATTCCTTGTCACCAATATAAGATGCTATAGTCTGATTCTTTTTTCTACTTTTTGCTCATTTTCCCCATCATTTACTTGATTTTTGTTGAGGTAATTCTCTCCTTCCAGTGGGGATGTGGGGGTATACTGTCAGCTCCTAGATTCCCCCACAATCTGTCATGCTTGAGCTCCTGAAAGAATAGCTGCTGCTGCTGTTTCCCCTTCCCCTGATTCTATGAACTCCTCCTCCCTGGGCTCCTCCATCCCCTCCACCACGCTACGCTTGTGGCCCAACCACTCTACTTTCTCACACAGACCTTCCAATTTTCCACTGATCTTCCAATTATTTCTTGGCATTTTGAGGTTGTGAAGTCTAGAAGCCTCCACAGGTACCGGAGATTCAGTGCCCCTGAAGCTTGCTCAGGTCCAGTCTAAGCCAGGGCAACTCATGTTGCACTACACTCAACTCCCAACACCCTGTAATATACACTTCATGGCGATCTTCCAGGTTATCTTGGGCTGAATATTTGTTTCTCTCTGTCATTCTGTGAGTTCTACAGCTCCAGAATTTGTTTAGAGTAATTTTTTACAGGTATCAGGCTGGGTTTATAGGGAGAACTCTAGTCTATGCTGTTACTCAGCTATCTTGGCTCTGCCCTCTTCCATAGGATTTTCTCAAAGAAACATTCATAGCATCCATGGTTTCCAGAAATGGCACTTTGAACATGTCAGATATGTAAAAAGATGAATATTCATATTATGCATACATATATGACACACTTGATATATGAAATACATAATATATACATGTACATGCTATACATACCTATCTATATATACCATACATATATTTGTATATATATCTACATATATACATATATGGAGAGAGAAAGAGAGAGAGGAAGAAAGAGAGAGAGTTTTATATACCTGATTAAAAAATATAGATGTGGCATGCAGATAAGACAGATAGAGCTGCCACATTTCCATCCATAAGGATTGATTATTTCTGAATTTTCCATTCTGTCAGGAAATGCCCTGGATATTGAATACAGTCAAATACAGGTCAGAGTAGCTTGTTTCAAATCCCAGTGTTGCCAATGCATAACTTTGGGCAAGATATAATTTTAATTAACTTCTGTTTCCTCATTTGTAAAATGAGGGCATGTGACAAATAGTGTATATGGTTCCTTCCAGTATTAAATCTATAATCTTGCAGGTTGAAGAAGAAGGGCAGATTTTTTTTCCTCTTGAGTGTAACTGAAGAAGAATAACCATCAGGGTTGGGATCTGAAACTGTATGTTTCCAAGGATGACAATCCTATCCACAGCTTCAAAATCTATCTGTATAGGATGTTCTTGAGGCATCTCAAATGTGACATGTTCCAAACTCCCCCAATCTTTATGCCCTTCCAAACTTCCCTATTACTATTGAAGGTATCAACATCCTCCCAGCCAACCAGGCTCATCATCTCAGTGTAATCTTTATTCCACATTCTCATTCACCCACCTATGCAGTCCTCTCATTTTACATTTACAACATTTTTGCACATGTCCCTCAAATTTTCCCTCATATGAGTACTATACTCATTCAGGTTTGTCACTTCTCAGACTATTGGAAGAGACTATTCTCTTCTTATTGATCTCCCTGCTTCAAGGCTCTCCTTACTCTAGTCCATTTCCCACTAAGTTGCTAAGGTGATTTAAAAAACATATATATAGCTAAGGTGATATAAAAAATATATATAAAATATATATATATATATATATATATATATATATATATATATATATATATATTCCACTGATAAATGTTCAAAGGAAATGAATAGGTAGTTTTCAGATGAAGAAATCAAAGTCATCTCTAATCATATAAAAATGTTGTAAATCACTATTAACTAGAGAAATGCAAATCAAAACAACTCTGAGGTACCATATCATACCTATCAGACTGGCTAACATGACAAAACAGGAAAATGATAAGTATTAGAGATGTGGGAAAATTATAACACTAATGTACTGTTGATGGAACTGTCAACTGATCCAACCATTCAGGAGAGCAGCTTGGAACTATGCCCAAAGGACTATAAAATTGTGCATTCCCTTTGACTCAGCAATACCACTTCTAGGGCTGTATCCCAAAAAGATTATACAAATTGGAAAAGGGCCCAAATGTACAAAAATATTTATAGCAATTCTTTCTTTGTGGAAAAGAATTGGAAATTGAGGGGATGCCTATCAATTGGGGAATGGCTGAACAAGTTGTGCTATATGAATGTAATGGAATACTATTATGTTGTAAGAAATGATGAGAAGTAGACTTCAGAAAAACCTGAAAAGACTTATATGAACTGATTCTCAATGAAATAAGCAGAACTAGGAGGTTATTGTACACAGTAAGAGCAACATTTTGTGATGACTGACTGATAGACTTAGTTCATCTCAACAATTCAAGGATCTAAGACAACTCCAAAAGAACCGTGATGGAAAAGGCTATCCACATCCAGAGAGAGAATTTTGGAGTCTGAATGATGATGGAAACATACCATTTGCTCTCCTTTTCTTTTATTGTTTTGTTTTCTTTTCTGTTGGTTCCCACATTAGTTCTAATTCTTATGTACATTATTATTATTGCAAAAAATATGTTTTATATGAATGTATAAGTTGAACTGATGTCAGATTGCATGCCATCTTGGGGAAGGGGGAGGATAGAGAGAGGAAGAAAATTTAAAACACAAACTCTTATGGCAATGAATGTTGATAATTAAAACTAAAATAATTAAATAAAAAAATAAAATGTAGCTCTGAACATGTTTCTGAACCGTCATCAGTGAGGTCCAGTAATGGTTCTCTATTATCCATAGGATCAAATACTAAGCCTTCCACTTAGCTTTTAAGCCTTTTCATTGCGTCTATACTTTCTGCTTTTCAATTCTATTTATAACTTATTCCCTTGTACATAGCTTTTAATCTATCTACAATGTCCTGGTTGATAACCCTTATATACACTATTACATCTTCTGCCTCTGTACCTTTGCAGTGGCTATGCTCCAGCCCAGGAATGTTCTTTATCCTTTGACTTACAAGATTTCAGTTCAAAAACCACCTTCTACTGTAGGCCTTTCCTATGCTCCAAAACCTTTTAATTTTTTTTCCCCTCTAAGATTATCTTTCATCTGGTTTCTGCATATTTTGGATATACCTAGTCACTTACCTATTGTCTCCCCTATTAAACTGTAAGGCCCTTGAGATCAGGAGCATTTTATTGTCTTTCTTTATGTTCCCATCAATTAGTACAGGAACTGGAACAGAGTAAGTGCTTAATAAATGCTTGTTGACTGAGTGATCTTATGGGTTCCCTCAGCCTCTAAAGCTACATGGCAATAACAACTATTACAACAACAATGACCATTTTATATAGCACTTTAAGTTTTATAAAGCACTTTCTAAGTATTATCACATTTCCTCCTTACACCTACTGTGAGGTAGAAGTTATCGTTATTTTACAGAGGCGAAAACTGTGGGAGATAGAAGCGAAACAACTTGCTGTGAGTCACATAACCAGTAAGTTAGAGTCTAAGGCTAGATCTGAACTTAAGTCTTCCTCACTTTAGGTTAGTTACTAAAAACCATCATAATCCTTATCACTGCAAAGATAGGTGTATAATTACCCTCATTCCATTTAGCCCTAATATTCTATATCCATTTTAATTTCTTTTGAATCGCCTAGAAATCTTCACTTCAAAATTGCTGACATGTAGTTGGACAGAACCTTAGAATTGATCTAGTTGGCCAATGGTATAACTTTTCAGATAAGGAAACTAAGGCCCAAAGAAGTGAAACAATTTTTGTAATATCAAAACAATAATCAACAACTCTGGGAAAAGAGAGACAGAATATTCATAAGTGATCATCACATAAAATCAAAAGAAAAAATAAATCATTAAAAATAAGAGATCAACCAGTCAATGATATGCTGAAGAAGACAAATTTAGGAACTTGTATTTTTTACATACAATTAAAAAGTCACTGTGATGAAATGGAAGTATAGGGAAAAAATGCCAAAATATGTATCATTTAGAAAGCTAGGGATATAAAGAATGATAATAAAGAAAATGGCTATATATGTTTCCTAAAAAAGGTTTTTTTAATTTTTCTAAATGTCATAGAAGCTAAAAGCAATGAAAGAAACAAATGAACTAGATTATTAAATTTGATATCCTTAGAATGTAGTGATAAGGAAATGAACTACACCATGGAAATAATCATCTAAACTACTGCTGAATTACTAAAATGTTCTGTTTCTCTTATATTTTAACCTATTGCTCACTTCAATAAATGCTAAAAAAAATTCTTTAGATCTGTATAGAAAAGACAAATTACCTTACTGCATTTCAAAATCTGAAAAATTAAATATTCTAAGATCCAAAATCTTTTTGTAATTTATATTTCTACTGGATTACTTTATTCTGTCTCTTCTTTTTGTCACATTGTTTTTTTTAAAATTTTCTCTTCACATCTTTTACACATATAAATACATTCATGCATGTGCACATGGATACTTGTCCATGAACAAACACAAATATACATGCACACACACAAACACACACACACACAAATATCCTGGGGTGGAGTTGTTCAAAGCTCCATGCTGGATTACTCTCCATTCTCAGTTTTCATCATGCCATCTTTTATCTCCAAGTTTTGTTCGTTTTTTTTTTTCAAGTTGTATCTGACACATTGAACAGATTCCCAAGCAAGCATCCATTCTTCTCAAGTCTCTTTCCTTCTTCAAGGCTAATTTCAAGGGCCCTTTTCTTCCTCCCTTAAGTCTTCCCTGACTACTTTCCCTCTGCATCTACTAGATGAGTATGACCTTCTCTTACCAAAATTTACACAGTATGTCCTATTACTTCAAAAATTTTCTAGCTTGGAAAGTTCAGTATCTTTAGAAAACCAGAAAATTCACAGTGAATTCATAAAAAAATTCACTAGAAAATTACTACCCATAAATAATTTATAAAACTATAAAATATGAGAGGTAACTTTATTGACCCCAAGAACAACCATATGGTAACAACTCTTAAAATTCTTTCAATTACTACTGTCTTTCATTTCTTTGTTACTTTTCCATATATGTCCCCCAATTTGACTTATTTCAAAGTAATCTATTTATGCGCATGTGTGTACTTTGTAAAATCACATTTTACTATAAGACATGCAAAGGTTGTTGTTTAAACCTACAAAATTCTGTTGGTTGCCTACTAATGTTCTACCCAAAGAAGGCAGAACAAGAGGGTAGAACAACTGTTCAGGTCATGTATTGGGGTGAGGAGCCATGGGACAAGATAGAAGATGCACTTAAATTGCTACTATCTTTAATCATCTTTTTCTTTCATCTTCTTCTCAAACACAATGTATTTCACAATTGTAGATTGCCATAAAAACAAGGAAAATTGGATATATCATTTAAAAAATGTATTACTCAATATTAGTTTATCAATATATTATCTTGTAAAGTTATCAGTATAGCTGTCTTAATGATATACTTTATATATGTTCCATGTGTATCTACTCATGAATAAACATATTGATGTATGTGCATATATATGTATTTATAGAGATAGCATACATATATAGTATAGTCATATATGAGTGTGTATATATCTAGATTTCTCTGTGTGTATGTATATGTGTATGTATATGCATATATATATATATGCATATGTATGTATATACATATGAAGCTAACCTATATTCAGGATCCTAAACCTTATTTATTAAATAACTGGACCTATCTCATATGGGAATGAATAATATTCAATGAAATTATTTGAGCAAAAGAGGTATTAAATGCTGAGCTACTGCTAAATATTCTTTATGTATTTATAAAAAATGTTAATAGTATAACTGAACACATTTCATAACATTTTGACTAAAAAGAACTACCACCCACAAGAATTCAAAAAATTAATTATTTAATATAAAAATCTCAAATAAAAAGGATTAAATAAAATCTATTACATCACATGCTATTCTTGAAAAAATCCTGAGATATGTTCATCTCGCTATCTTAGGAGGGAAGTTTAAAATATACATGCAGAAAACTTAAAACCTTTTCCATCATAAAAGTAACCCTTATAAAAACATCAATGAGTATAGGTCTATATGTGTATGTTTGTTTGTAAAATTAGCAGATAAAAAGTTTTTAATAAAAAGGATATTTTTTCTCAATAAATACCTTGGATGCAAAATAATTGTATAAAAAACATATCAGATTACATAGCTTTTAATTTAATGATTATTATGATGGCCTTCATATTTAAACATGCTAATATGCATAACATACTGCCTCTGAAGCAGTATATACATATACATATATATATAATATAAATTTAATATTTATCCTCAAGGAGTTTAAAAGCTAGTAGCAAGTTTATATTCTCAAAGTCAAATGAAGCCTTTGCAAATATGTATTATCAGCTAAAACTTATATAGAGAATGAGGATCCATTAATAGGTGAGGAAGTTTAAGTTAGTGGTATTCCTAAATAGGTTAGGATACAAAATTTCTTCTTTGAAGGAGTATTTATTTGAGAAAAAAAGAGTTAAACAAGATTAAGATCATTAATAATATACAAAGGCAAGGAAATATAAAATTTAAGTTGCTTTTACCATGTAGAAAGAATTACTCATTTGTGGTTTTCATTCTTAATTTTTTTTTATCCAGTGACTGTGCATGATGGGTCTAATTCATACTTCCATAGAAGAGGGAAGGAACAGATCAAGAAGAAATGATAAGAGAGATGAATTTTACTCCTCCTAAAAAACTTTCCTTATCAGGAAACCTATAACTCCATCTTGTATATATATGGATTTCTATTGATTGCTAATTTATTCAGAGGGACTTTAACCTACATTATTCAATGTAGACACATTGTTTAGTATATGTACTTCAGGGAATATAAAATTTTATCAATAGTGCTTCAACTATGCAGGTCACAATCAATCCAAAACTATTCTTCTTTAGTAATTATTGCTGTGTCCTCCTTACTATCATTATATAATTAACAAGTTGCATATATCACACTTAACATACATTCAATTCTCATAATCAAATAGTAAAGCTATTAATACCTCACCCATCTTACAGATAGAGAAAAAAAAATCTCAGGTTTAAGTGACAAAGTCACTAAGCTCTAAAGCTTTGATTCAAACTCATTTTTCTGAATCCAAGTCCATTTTCCTTCCCTTTACTACTCTGTAATGTTTCCTCATAATCTGGGTACACTTTAGCTAGATAATTCAGGAACAAAGTACACATTTTGACTTTTATTTCCTTGCAAGCTAAGGCATCTAACTTCTTCCAATATAATTTATTTATTTCTTATTTTGGTGGGATAATTTTAGTCAATATTTTCCTCCTTAACTTTGAATTTCTGAATTTGAACCATGACTTGTAGTAAGGAGTAGATAGGAGTAAGAGGTAGATTCAGAAAGTTCCTAAATATGGAAATTCTGCTGTGGAACTTCTAGGCTTCTCAACAGCAGGACTGAGAACATAATACTATCCATTTTTTTTAATTAAAAAGATCTTCAACACAAGGATGTTTAATCATCATAGAAATGCTGCAACTAAAGTGAAGTCAAGTGATTTTTAAGGGATGGCTGAGCAATCATCTAAGCTAATCTTTAAATATGTATCATTTTATGCCTATATCAGGGATCATAGATAAGTATTGCAAGACCAAGTTTGTATGATCAGCAGGTGAATTATAGTATTAAATAATAATGAGCTAGAATTTAAAGCTTTACATAAGCATTTTACATCTGTTAATTTATTTCATCCTGACAACAACCCTGTAATGTGGGAATGTGGGTGTTATTAATAGCCCCATTTTGTACATATACATATGTGTGTATATCCATGTAGAGAGACAGAGACAGAGAGGAGAAACACACAGAAAGACAAAGAGAGAAAATGAGATTGAGAGATGTTAAGTGGCTTGCGAAAGGTCACATTGCTAAGAATCAAATGGGATTTGAGCTCAGTTTTCCCTAATGCCAAGATCAAAGTTCTATAAACTTAATTGTCTGAAGAAAATTCCATAGTCATTTATGGGGTGATGAAGTGAATACTAAGCAATAATTAAGATGAAGATTCACATCTGGAAAGTGCATTAAAAATCATCTAAATCTAGCATCATTTTGGGATAAGCAAGTTGAGAATGAGAAAGGTCAAAAAAGTTGCCCAAATTTACAGAGGTAATACATAGTAGAATCAAGAAGAAAGTCTAGGTTCTATGACACAAAAACATAACACCTTTTCCACTCTACCATGCTGCCTCCTAATTCACAGTTTCATTAAACAACCATTTATTTAAAAAAAACATACTGTCTAAAATTAAAATTACTTTGAGGTATCACTTTACACTTATTAGATCAACTAATACCACAGAAATGGAAAATTATAAATTCTGGAGGGGATGTGGAAAAATAGGTTCACTAATGCATTGCTGGTGAAACTGTGAAATGGACCAACCATTCTAGAGAACAATTTGGAACTATGCCCAAAGAGTTATAAAACTGTGCATACCCTTTGATCCAACAATATCACTAATAGTTCTATATCCCAAACAAAGAAATTTAAAGGGATGTTTACTAATTGGAGAATGGCTAAGCAAAATTGTGTTGGAATATTATTTTTCATAAGAAAGGAGTGAGATGGTTTCAACAAAACCTGGAAAGAATTATATGAACTGATATAAAATAAAATGAGCAGCACCAAGAAAACATTGTACACAGTAAGAACAATATTATAACCCTACACTGTTCTGTGATTTGTAATCAGAACATGTCCTGGGTATACTGAGAAGTTAAAAGTGAAGATTACAGAAATGTTATGTCAAAGGCAGAATTTTAACGTTCCTAATTCCAAGGCCAACTCTATGTCCACAAAACCATATTGCCAAATAAACCTGAAAAAACATCAAAATTGATGAACTGTATTTAAAATCCATTAAAAGGAGTAAAAATTATACCCTATGCAAACTTGTTTACATAAAGCAAATGTTTGGATTAGGGACAATTTGCAAAATAGCAATAAGTTGTATGTCCTGCTGATTTAAAACCTCTAATAAGAAATTTTATTAAAATACGTTTTGATAACACCGATGTAAAAATTTCAGAAATTATACTGATAACCAAGTGGCTCAGTGGGGAAGGGGCAAAAAGAAGAGGACTGAGAAAGAACAAAGGGGAAAAGAAATGTGTTTCTGGTACTCAGACTCACCAGAGAGATATCTACCTATTGTATTTTTAAGTTCAGAAATTCATGATGATGGCTAACTAGTAAAGACTGTAGGGATTATGATTTGAACTGAATAAAAAAATGACTTTCAATACAAGACTAGAGAAAAATATGAAAAGGTAAAAAGGAAAGAAAAATCATAGGGGATTTAAGGTTAAACTGTTTACATTCCTATATGTAAAGATACTTATAATTCCCTTAGCTTAAAAGGGGCCAAGTCTCCCACTGTATCCATGGCCATTTCTAGTTATACTGGGAAGTTAGAAAGAGTGTACCAAGACAGAGGACAAGGGTTTGAGTTGAGTATGATGGGATGATATCCAAAAAAAAAAATTAAACTAAGGTTATTAAGAAAGAGTAATGCACTTGGAGAAGGGAAAAGGGAGACATGGAGTGGGGTAAATAATCTCACATAAAAGAAGCACAAAAGAGTTTTTACAGTGGAGGGGAAGATGAAGGAGGTTGGGAGAGCCTTTCAACTTTACTTTTATTAGAATTGGTTTAAAGAAGGAATACATACACTAAGTTGGGTATGAAGAAATCTAACTTACCATATAGGAAAACAGGAGCGGAAGGGAAAAAGAAAGGGAATGGGGAGGGATTAATAGAGGGAAGGGAAGATTGGGAGGGGCCTTTGAGGATGGACAGATGAAAGGAGAGAGATAGACAGTCAGAGTCACATGGGGGGAATAGGCTGAAAAGAAATACACAGTAATCATAACTACAAAAAAAGAATTGCAAGTTTCTCTGATATATATTTCTCAAATATATGGAGAATTGAGTTCAATTTATAAAAATATGAGCTATTTCCCAATTGAGGATTGGTAAATGGATAATAGGCAGTTTTCAGATAAAGTAATCAAAGTTATTTATAGTCATATAAAAATGCTGTATATCACTACCAATTAGAGAAACTAAAATAAAAATAACTCCTAGGTACCACCTCACGCCTATCAGATTGACTAATATAAAAGAACAGGAAAATGACAGTGTTGGACGGGATGTAAGAAATTAAAATATTAATGTTGTTGGTGGAGTTGTGAACTGATTCAAGCATTCTGTAGAGTAATTTGGAACAATATCTAAAATATCCTTTTATTCAGCCATATCTCTACTATGTCAGTATCATAGAGAGATAAAATACAAAAAGAAAAGGACCTACATATATGCAAACATTTATAACAGCTCTTTCAGTGGTGGCAAAAAATCAGAAATAAAGTCTATCAGATGTGGAATGATTGAACAAATTGTGGTATATGATTTTGATGGAATACTATTGTACTATAATAAATGATGAGTAGGATACTTTCAGAAAAACCTGGAAATATTTATATGAACTGATACAAAGTAAAATGAGCAGAATCTAGAAAGTATTTGACACAGTAACATAAATATTATACAATGATCATCTGCGAATGACAGCTTTTTCAGTAATACAATGATCCAAGAAAATTCTTAAGGACTTTTGAAAAATGCTATCTATCTCCAAAGAAATAACTGATGGAGCTGGAATATAGATCAAAGCATACTTTTTTAAACTTTATTTTTCTTGTGGATTTGTTTTTCATGTGTGTTCTTTCACATGAGTAATATGCAAATATACTTTGCATATCTGAACATGTATAACCCATGTCAAATTGTTTGCCTTCTCAATGAGGGGCCAGAGAAGTGAGGGAGGAAGAGAATTTAGAATTCAAAATTTAAAAAAAAAGTAAAATTAATGTTAAAATTGTTTCTACATGTTACTAAAGGGAAAATACAATTTAAATAATTGCATTTTGAAAAATGAATTGTAGAAGGAAATGACAAAACCTCTCTAGTATATTTTCCAAGAAAACTTCAAATTGGTTCACAAGGGGTCTGACAACCAAAAAAACCCACATAAACTGACACAGAAAAAGGTTAAATGACTTACAGCCACATAGTCAATAAGTGTTAGATGTGAGGGATTAAGGATCTGTGTGGCAGGAAATAGTGTTGGGATAAAAAGAACTATGTAAAATGCACTCCAAGGTACAATAAACAAGCCACTTGTTAAATCGCCATATGAAACCCTGAGGGTCTTCCCTTCCAAGATTATTTAATAATAATTTTTATTAAGAGGCCATTCTCTGCCTCATTTCTTACCTAACCTTAACGACTAAATGGGCACTGCCTCAGTCAAACTGAGATCTGTTAAAACATTAGCTTAAAAAGGGTCAAGTCTCCCACTGCATCCATGGCCATCTGTAGTCATATTGTTCTATGTCATGCCATTTCTCAGGATGAGAAAGTGAGGCTAGTGACTTTGCACAGCCCTGCTTGTCATGGCATAACCTACCTGCCATGGTTCTCTTCCATATAAAGGACAAACAACTACAACAACAATTTAAAAACAAGTGCCTTCACCTCTGAGAGTTGATTAGCTTCTCTAAAAGAAATGTATATTTTTTCAGAAGAAGGGAATGTTGATGTTGTGTAGACAAGAGGTTGGATCAAAGTTGGTTGCTGTACTGGGACTTCTTTGAGGGATGACAGAAGGATAGTCTTCTTCCATCTTCTTCGTTCTTCCCCAATCACCTACATATTGCAAGTATCTCAAGTGCACCAAAGAATAAGGAAAGGTGAAAAATATTATTCTAAATAAAGGCTACTTCATTTGTCTAAGAGTTCTTAATAAATGGGGGTAGAGAAACTAAAAGAGGTAGAGAATGTGTTCCCCCCTCCCCAATCAGGATCATGCCACTTTTTTCCTATAGTATAACTGGACAATTTGCTAGCACTTCTACTAGTTTTTGATAGTCACCACAAGCAAAATGAATGTAGTCAGGGAATTTTATAAAATGACATTCACCTAAGACCTTCATTGGAGGAATTTCCAAAGCTTCAGGCAAAATCTATGTCTCCCTGAAGGTGGTATGCAGTAAAGCAATTAAGCCAAGTTTAGTTTGATTTATCTAGAATGACTTACTGACAGATGACCTGAGTACCAGACACATCCAATCCTATTAATACACTTCTGTTAGACAAGAAACATTTCCAGAATTCAAAGCTAATCCATTACAAGTAGAAACTACTAACCTTGGCTTATACTAGGAATGATATCGTTAACTACTAGCAGACTTTTCTTTCAGGAATGAACAATATTTTTGTGATTAGGGACAGCAACAACAAATAATGCGGTTATTTACAAAATAATTTCCAAAGTAACAATAAAAAAACAAAACAACTGGCAAAATTACTGGCAAATTGCTCGGTATTTTTCTCAGTAGCTTGGCACAGTACTATTCTAGAAAGTAGAAAGGAAACAACTGCAGGACACAAATATATTCCATTTTTCTAAAGATGTTTTCCCCATATAAGTTCAACTTCACATACACCCTCCCCAATAAATGATATAACTGATGAGATTATACTAAAGTTAAGAACAGTAAGGGTAATGAAAAGAATGTTCAAATAAAATAATTATTTTCCTGAAATTTAGTAGCAAAGATTAACACCTCATAGATAGATAGATAAATGATAGATAGAGAGATAGAGAGATAGATAGATAGATAGATTTTAACTTTAACTAGGTTAGGTAGCCTGGTAAATATATATATAGAATATATATAGAAAAATTTATAGAATATATATATTCTATAAATATAGAATATATATATATATATAACCTACCTGCCATGGTTCTCTTCCATATAAAGGACAAACAACTATATATATAGAAAAAATTAAATATAAAGTGTAAATCAACTATATTGCTGACATTAAGAACAATCTATTATGGAGTAGTTTTACAAAATGAAGTTCTGTTCAGCAAGTTTAAAAATAGAAGAAAATACTAAAGGATTTATTATTCTGAACAGTCTTATACTACTACAGTGTACTACCTGAGTCATCTTTTCTAACTCAGAGTCTAATTACCTTTTGATTAAAACTGACACAAGAATCTTCTTTCCTGTGAACACATTTTAGGATTAAGAACATCTAAATATCAATTTCAGACAGCAATCAGAACTATTAAACTAATATTAGCTCTTAAAAGTTTAATAATTAAAAGTTTAATTAATATTAGCTCTCAAAAGCTTGTTAAAATGGAAAATATGGAACATTAATTTGTATTTTAAATGTGAACAAGATCTTTTGTTATGATGAATTCACTTCTGTTGACTAGATGTACGACTGGACTAATCACTTAATCTTTCTATACCTCAATTTTCCCATAGATAAAATGAGAAGTTAAAACAACAATGACAACCAAAGTCCCATTTACCTATTTAGACCTAACATTCCATGACTCTCTGAATCTACTTTAAAAATTTCTAGTTTGGGGTACTGGATATTGAACATTGTTCAACTTTGTCCCCCTCAGAAAATCAGATTAGTACATTTGGTCATATATTTTACTTTGCAAACAATCATCAATTATCTAAATAGCTCCATATATTTTCAGATAAATCTGTTCTATATTTGAACTCAAGTAATATTCTTTTAAGTAACAATTAATAGTGGCTGTATATGAATTCCAAATCCTTTACTGAACTATTCTAACATCAGTACTGCAAGATAATCATCTCTGCTGCCATTCTACTGATTTACAATTAGGTATGTTGCTGCAAGAACTGAAATCAATCTCATAATTTACATACATAGTGGAATTTTACTCCCATATTAGTGTCAATCTTTTCTATCACTTCTCAAAATATCCTCAAGAGATATGAGTATGGATATTTTGCTACAGATATTTCAGGATGCTTATATAATTACTCATTAGATTATGATTCGTCTATCATCATTATCAGTCCATAGTAGCAGTTTACCAATCGCTCATGAAGTACAAGTCAATAAAGGACAGGAAGTTACACTAATGAACCTTATGATCACAGCCTGCTTAACTGTTGCTGATGTGTCTTTTTGTATCTGGGGTTTTCTGTTAAGAAGTATGCTATCCAAGTAACTCAGCAGAAATATGCTGGTCTGGTAGGGGCATGTTACACAGAGATTCAACCTCATTGAGAACTCAGTGAATGCTGTTAACTCACTAAATGACCAGCAATCATAAGAGAAATAAGAAAAAAAGATGAGTACTAAATCTTGCAGTCACTGATTATGTTAGGAAATCAAGATCAAGTAATGCCCTAGGCCTCGTCATTTTCTCAGATGTAAAGTATAGTTATTTTATGTTTCCTGCCTTTATTTTATTATGAGTCTCGGGGATAACATTGAAAATAGTATGTATTGTGCTAAGTGGGTTATTGTTTTTGGTGTCCTAAAAATAAATATCAGAGAGTTATAGATTATGCATTTTATATGTGAAATCTTTTTGTGAAGCACTCAGAATTTCTGCACACACGGCAAAAGCTTTGTAAATTTATATACACATCTGGAAACTCCAGAGATCATGTGATCTCCTTGCTAAACATGCCTTATTGTATAAGGCTATAAATAATGAAAGACAGAAATAGCATTCGGTACAGGATGTCACAGACTTGAAGAAGTAGGACCTATTAATCAAGAAAGTCTCCCTGTAACTTGTGATTATAATTACCTCCACCTCTCTCTCGCCCACTTTTATACTTCTGGTGATTACTATCAGATACTATTAACTTGAGGGACACTCACAGATTTGCCCAAACTGGCAAGTCTGCCCCTATGTTGTATTATTTCCAACTTAAGGATGAAATAAAGAGCAAAATGAAGAGGTTTCCATTTTATAAAATATTCAGATATAAAAGTCATTGACCTTGTTACAAAATGCTTCTCTTTCCCTTACTCCTTCTCTCCTGCTACACACTTTGGTTACTTTTAATAGTGAATGTGTCCCGATGAGTAATCAGCTGGAGCTCACAATGTCAACATGCTATATTTTGTGCTGAAATTTTGTGCTTTATCCAACATTTCATAGATAATCATTAGGAGCTCTAAAATAGTATCATCTCTTTATTTTCTAAGGTAAATTAAATAAATTGTAATATGTGAAAACTGAACTTTTTATATTTCTTCTTGCAAAAAAACTTTTCATTAATATAAAATGAAATATATTAAGAACATAAGAAATAAATATGAAGTTTATATGAAATGTAAATATGTAGGGAAGATTTATGAAAGAAATGGCCTTTGACCTTGGACTGAAAAAGATGATTATGGTTTCAAAACACACGCTAGTCTTGGCTAAAGTTAGGATATGAGGATACATCATAATATTCTAGATCTAAAGAACAGTAAAAAAACAATTGGGAAGGCACAATGTTTTGTTAGCAAAAACTAGTAGTCCACTTTGGCTTTGTAATGAGAAGCATTATACATATTATATCTCTTTCTACATTTTAAAATACTTTGTCAAATTTTGGCTAATCAATACTGGTCAAAAAAGTGTTAAAATAACTTTTAAACTATATAAAAGGCATTTTATTTACAAATTCCTAAACTCAAATTTGTCATGAGAAAAAGAGTTTGTCTAAACTCAAAATGTCTAAGAATTTGCATTGCTAACAAAGAAATAATCATAAACTATAGAGTTGGTTAGGATCTAAGAGATTGTCTAATCCAATCCCTTTAGTTTCACATTAGAGACATGAAGTGACTTATCTGAGGCTCCCTAGATGGTAAATAGCAAATGAGGACTCCAAACCAGACTATCTGCTTCTTACTATACCGTACTGCCTCCTTAATAACATTATAATGATAAACATTTTCTGTTTCAAACGCAGTATTATATAATCAACATAATAAATAATTGCAACTTCTAAAAAGAGCACAGCAGTGTTTATATTATTCCAACGGATTCTTTTTTTCTATCTTAAACAAATTCTTATTCATCCTGTGGACATTTTTCAAAAGGTAGGATGCTCTTAAATAAATTGATAGGAAAGTGGATAACAATGTATTAAGAGTTCCAGGCACTCTAAGATGCTGTTTATCTCTTTTGAGGAAGACAGGATTCAAATTGCCTTCATTAGAGGAGCAATATGCTGTGGAAAATGATCTGGGTACTTATCAGGAGGCTTCTTGATTTGCATTTTTGCTAAATAATCGAGCTATTCTGTTTTCTAGCTATTTATGGGCTACCAAAAAAATAAAAAGAAGAAAGAAAAACATTCAGGTAAATAACTGGGAGCTTTTGAAAGCTAGAATTTAAAAGAAAAAATAAGTTTATCATTATAGATGTCAAGTATGCTTTGCCATTTTCTCGAAAGAATTTACTCTATACAAGTTAAGATATAGAAAAAAATTGACACCAATTAGTCTTAGTTCTCCCGACACCTGTTACTTCCTCAAGCAAAGTGAAAGGCTTCTCTCTAGATAAATGATCAATACTTCAACATGACACTGCTTTAGCCACCCTGCAGTTACTTTTTAAGGGCTGTGATTCCAATTAAGCAGAAAATCTTTATGTTATCACACCTTCAAAAGTCAATTAATGTCTTCAGGAATTCCTGTGATGTTGTATCATTGTTATTTTGGAGAAAGTCATTTACTTCAAGCTCACAAAGAAAAGTAATCTTATTTGAGTGGTAAAGATAAACATATCACTCCATGTGGTAGACTGAATAATAAAAGACTTCTGTAAGCATGAATGTTCAATGAATATCAAATTTGGACAATATGAGTTGTGAAATTACACACTGTAACAGTGTTAACAGTCTGCTAAATCCTTTCTGATATAAAAAAATAAACTTTTATTTCTGATTTTACTCTTCAAATTTTCTTTACTTATAGTTCTCATAGTCAAGTACTGAAACATACTAGCTATAGAATCCATATCCCAGTATTGATTTTACTTTATTAAAACAGATTTTCCTTTTTTAAAAAAAACTGCATGTTTGCTACCTAAAATATCAATTATTAAGCAAGCACATAAAGGTACTCTGTATCTTTCTTTACTGAAGCCTGAAAAATATTTTAGCAAAAATTGGGCTATTCCAACAGTAAATAGTAAACAGTCATATCTCTTCACTCCAAGTGGAAAAACAAGTTAAAATTGTACTCTGGGTGACAATTAATTCGCAGTATTTCAAATTTACAGATTTTACTATGATCTTAAAATTTCAAATTTTTATCAGAAGTAAATGTAATTGCTTCCTATTTTTGAGAAATGCTTTCCATGATGAATAAATGTATTAATGATGCTTATTTGGCCACCAAACCTTGGAAACCCGAGAGCTATATTTACCATTCACTTGTGCAAGAAGAGGGAGACTGGAAAAGAAATGAAAATTTGAGCAGGTTCAAATCATTAATAGAAACAGGACACACCTGCTTTTTAAATATTTAAATTTATGCTGCAATTCCTATCTATAAATCAGAAACTATTGTAGGAACCAAAAATATACTTTTAAAATATTACTAAACATGTATTCATTAGCATTTTAATGATCCACTAGAGAATTTTAAAAAGCATGAATTCTCTCTTTTATTTTTTTGTGTAACTAAATGAGACTTTTTAAAATTTCCTCAAGAGAGAAAAAAACAAAAATGGAAGAAGATGCAAAGCAAGTTAGTACAATTTAATTCTACAAATACTTATTAAATACCTATTGTAGATGAGTTAGGTATTAACTCAAGGAGCTACCAAGACAAAAGTGAAATAAGCCCTAAGTCAAAGAGCTTATTATGTTCTATCATGTTCCATTGCTATGCTGATAGAACATGCAACCAGTGAAGCAAATATATATATATATATATATATATATATATATATATATATATATCTACATATGCATACATATACATGTATGTATATACACACACACACACAAAGTCAGAGAGAGAGAGAGAGAGAGAGAGAGAGAGAGAGAACTAATAACTTTAGCAATTAGAAAAGATCTTGAGTAGAAGGTAGCACTTGAGTTGCACTTTAAAGGATCCTAGGGAATCTACCACGAGTGTTAAGGAGGAAGTTCCTTTTAGATTTGTGAATCCACTCATGATCATGCACATGGATCAGAGAGCAGGTTGGTTTGACTGAAGAGTAAATGAAAAGGAGGAATACAAAATAAGAATTCAAAGGTGGGTGGATGCCAAATTTTGTAGGACTTTAAATATAAAGATAAGTTATTTTTTCCCTAAATTATTGTTGTTCAGTTGTGTCCAATTCTTCATGATTTCATCTGAGGATTTTTGGCAAAGATACTGGAGTGTTTTGCCCTTTTTCTCCAGGTCATTGTTACAGATGGGTAACTGAGGTAAACAGGGTTGAGTGACTTTCCCAGGGTCACAGATCTAGTAAGTGTATGAAATCAAATTCTTCATGATTCCAAGTATAGTGAATATTTTTGGATAAAGGGGTGATATTATCAAATATTAATTTGGTAGCTGTTTACAGCATAGATTGGAAAGAAGAGATGGGCACAGGGATACTACTAGAAAGATGATTACAATATTTCAAATAAGAAGTGTTAAGGATCAAAATTAGGCTAGAAACTAGAAAGGTGGGGTAAGAATTGTTAGGGAGGTATGTACAAGACCTAGCAGTGGTCTTGACTGAAAAAAAAATGGGTTTTGAGGAAAAACAATAAGTTCTTTTTTGCTCATATTGAGCATGAGGTGCCTGCAGAATATCCAGATAGAATCAAAATGACATACTTGGTCTATTTCAAAAGATGATTAAGGAAAAATGAAAAGAACCTTTATATTCTAAAAATATTTACAGTGCCACTCTTTCCAGTGGCAAAGAACTGGAAACTGTGGGAATGACCATTAATTGAGGAATGGATGAACAAGTTATGGTACATTACTGTGATGAAATACTACTGAGGTATAAGCAGTGATGAGCCTGATGATCTCAGAAAAACATGGACAGACTTGCACAAAATAATGAATGAGCAGAAGCAAGGGAAGGCTGTGTATAGCAACAGTAATATTGTTTTAAAAACAACTCTGAGTGAATAAGTCACTATGACTAATATAAATACCAATATTAACTAAAAAGGACATATCAAGATTCTATCTTCATTCAGAGAAAGAACAGATGAGTAGAAGTTTGCATGAAAAGATTTTACATGCATACATATACACATATTTGTGTTTAACTGCAACCATCTCTACAGTGTAAAGGGTTGGAAGAAAGAAAAAAATTAAAGAAATTTTCATGATAACTTCATCATATATTAAACAGACTCATAAATTGTACATAATGGATTTGTATTTTTATGTGCAATCATCTTTTTTTTCATTATTATACTATGTCCCAGAAATGTTTCTAAGAGTTCAGTTGGAAGGAATCTCAACAGCCATCTACTTTAACCTGTATACCAGCAGGCATTTGCTATAATGGGACTAGACTCTAGGAGACTGATTATAGTTGGGTATATAGTAGTCTTCATTTTTTTCTATGAAAATATTTTCTTTTTTTCCTTTTCAAAGTATTTTTTCTTTTGAATTTATTTAGCATTTTATTTTCCCAATTACATGTGTAAACTATTTTCAATATTTGTTTTAAGAACTGCGAATCCCAAATTCTCTTCCTTCCTCCTTCCCAACCACTCCTCACTGAGAAGGCAAGCAATTCAATATATGTGATATATATGTAGTCATGTAAAACATTTCCACATTAGCGATTTTGTGAAAGAAAACAGAAACCAAAAAGAGACCTCAAGAAAAATAAAATAATAAGTACACTTCAATCTGTATTCAGACACCAACAATTCTTTTTCTGGGAAAGAATAGACTTTTTCATCAAGAGTCCTTCAAAGTTGTCTAGAATCATTGTATTGCTGAAAACAGCTAACTTACTCACAGCTGGGTAACATTGCTGTTACTTTGTACACAGCAAATTTCACTTTGCATCAGCTTATGGAATCTTTCCAGGTTTTTCTGAGAGCATCCTGCTCATTATATCTGATAGCACGATAATATTAAATCGAAAAGTCATACCACAATTTGTTCAGACATTCCCCAATTGAGAAGTGTTCCCTCTATTTCCAATTCTTTGTCAACAGAAAAGAGGTGCTATAAATTTTTTTGTACATATGTTCTATTTTCCTTTTTGTTGTTTTATCTCTTTTGGAGTACAGACCTAGTAGTGGTATTGCTAGGTCAAGGAGTATGCAAGATTTTATGTTTCTTTTGTATACACTTCCAAATTGCTCTACGAAATGATTGAATCAGTTCACATCGCCACTAACAGTGGATTAATGCTTTATTTTCTCCACATCCCCTCCACCATTTCTCATTTTCCTCTTCTCTCTTGTAAGGCAATATAATACATATGGGATAGTGCTACAGAATTGTTTTAATTTGCATTTCTCCAATCAATAGTGAGTTAGAACATTTTTTTATATGGCCATTGGTGCTCTGATTAATTCATCATGAATCTATTTCAATTTTTTGACAATTCAGAAACTGGGAAAGGGCTCTTAATTTTGTCAATTTGACTCAGTTCTATATATGTTTGAAAAATGACGACTTTATCAGAGAAATTTGCTTTTAAATTTTTTTCACAATTACAGTTGCAATTTCTCTCCATCCTATTCCCTACATCCTGGTTATTCTATTCTTTCTGTCCTTTCACCTTGTCCCTCCACAAAAGTGTGTTGCTTCTGACCATCCACACCCCTAATCCAACCTCTCTTCTACCACCCACCCCAAAATTCTCAAATCTCCTTCCCCTCCTACTTCCCTGTAAGATAAGATAGGTTTCTATACCCAAATGAGTGTATATGTTATTCCCTCTTTGAGTCAATTCTGATGAGAATAAGGTTCACTCACAGTCCCTTACCTCCCCTTTCTTCCCCTCCATTGTAAAAGCTTTTTCTTGACTATTATATGTTAGATAATTTTTCATTCTACCTCTCTCTTTTCCTTTCTCCCAATGTAGCCCCGTCTTACTCCTTAATTTTTTTTTACATATCATCCCTTCATATTCAAGTAACACCTGTGTCCTCTGTGTACACACACACATACACACACACACACACACACACACACACACACATTCCTAACTGCCTGAATAATGAGAAAGTCCTTGTGAGTTAAAAGTACCACCTTCTCATGTAGGAATGTCAATAGTTTAACCTTATTAAATCCCTTACAATTTCTCTTTCCTTTTTACTTTTTTATACTTCTCTTGAGTCTTGTATTTACAAATCATGCATACCTATATATATATGTTCATTCAGCTTTGGTGTATTCATCAAGAATGCTTGAAAATTCTCTATGTCACGAAGTATCCATATTTTCCCTTCAAAGATTATACTCAATTTTTTTGGGTAGATGATTCTTGATTGTAACCCTAGCTCCTTTTTCCTATGAATATCATATTAAAAGCCCAATGATCCTTTAATGTAAAAGCTGCTAAATCTTACACTATCCTGACTGTGATTCCATGATACTTGAATTATTTCCTTCTGATTGCTTGCAATATTTTCTCCACTGCTGAACTCTGGAATTTAGCTATAAAATTCCTGGGAGTTTTCATTTTTGGATCTCTTTTAGGAGGTGATTGGAGGATTCTTTCAATTTCTATTTGACTCTACTTATACTTTACCTGCACTTTTTCTTGATTGTTTTTTAAATGATTGTGTTTAGGCTCTCTTTTTTTTTTCATCATGTTCAGGTAGTGCAACAATTCCTACAAACTATCTTTCCTTTTTCTACTTTCCAGGTCTGTTGTTTTACTAATTTCATATTTTTTTAAATTTTTTGCTTTCTTTTGATGTTTTTTTATTTGGTCTCCTGGAGTCATCACCTTTCACATGGCCAATTCTCCTTTTTAAGGAGTTCATTTTTTCAGTGAATTTATATTGCTTTTTCCACTGGTCAATTTTTAATGAGTATTTCTTTTCAGTGAATTTTTGTTCATCTTTTTTTTTCATTTGGTCAATTCTGGTTTTTAAGGGGGTTTCTTCAAGGAATTCTGAGACTTTCTTACCAATTGGCCTGCTTTGTTCTTTAAGGTGTTATTTTATTCACTAATTTTTTGTGCCTCCTTTATCAAGCTGTTGCTCTTTTTTATGTTGTTTTCTTGCATCACTCTCATCTTTTCTCAGTTTGTCCTCCAACTCCCTTATTTGATTTCTAAGATACTTTTGGAGCTCCTCAGCGGTCTCAGAGCATTGACATTGTTCTCTGAGGCTTCCATGTCACTGTTTTGGTTCTATTGTCTTCCAATTTTTGGTCTGTTTTGATCTTCCCTGACACAATAGTAACTATGATCAGTATTTTTATTGTTGTTGCTTGGTCATTTTTTTCCAGCCTTTTAACTTTAAGTTAAAGTTGGACTCTGCTCCCACGGTTAAGACAATTCCCCAAGCTTCATGTTTTTCATGCCGTTGTTTTCAGAGGTGGTTCTGGAGGTGTGTAAGTTCTCAGTTCTTGAAAGGAGAAATGTGTTCAGTGCTCTCCTGCCCTGTTCTCTAGTCTGTGAGCAAATTCAAATATGCTTTTCTTTACCCTGGAACTGTGTCCAGTGTTCCTACTCCTAATAGTGAGTGCTCTTTTACAACTGAAATGGTGAACCATGTACGGGCAATACAACAAAGTCTTGCTCTTACTGACAGCAGTGGCTCCTCTATCTGCTTCTAGCCATTTGTCTAACCCCTTTCATTCTATGGGTAGAGAGCTCCAGAAGCTGTCATCCAGTTAGTGGTCCTTAATATGTGCTGCTGGCTTGTGTGGGTACAGGCTCTGATGGTATGGCCTATACTGGACCAGATTAGATTGTGCTTTACTCTCACCCCACTGAGGAATATCTTTCCTGCCAGTCTTCCAAATTGTGTAGGACTAGAAAATTGTTTCACCCCTTTCTACTGCTTCAGAACATGTTTTGAGACATTATTTTAATATTGTTTAGAGCAGGGAGAGACAAGGTGAAGTCTTGCCTTTACTTTGCCAACTTGGCTCTGCCCCCTCTTATGACTTTCAAAAGTTTGGGAACTCTGAGATCCCAGTGATAGAGATGTAATAATATGGTGAAGAGTGTTGGGCTGAACATGTATTCTACACAGTTCTTGAAGTCTCATCTCAAGATAATTAAAAATGAAAAAGATTGATCGTATATGCTACACAAAGTAGTATTCAGTTCTCCCTTTATGCAATGCCAGAAGTAATATCTCTCCTCCTAGCTCCTAATGCTAAGATATTGCAGAGTCAGTTCTGGAGAAGGTACTCTGCTCCAAGAAGTTGAGAACTAAAATGTAATAGACCTCAAGAAGCTTATAATATAATAGAGAATAGAAGATTAGCACAAGTGAAATGATTATCAAACAATATAGTACATAGTTTTAAGAGGATTTCATTTGAATTTTTTGCCTTGAACATGTTGGTAAAAGTGATGATTAAGGAAGATTAGTTTGGCATTGTAACAGAAAACAAGTAGTCTTCCATGAGGGAAAATAGCAGTGGTGAGAAAGTTTTAGTAATTGTAGAATGTGATGGAATATAAAACTTGGACTACTGGTCAGAAATTGGGATATAAATATCACATGAAACTAAATACAGATGGTAATTAAAACTTTCATTCCTTAACTACTTCAATCCTTCTTTCTTCAAAATTGTATAGTTCTCCTTCATTTTGAAACACAGGTATGCATACACACATACACACATTTTTCTTTGGCCCTGTTTTTAAACTTTTCAGAGAAATAAACTATTCCTTTCCCCTCCATTTTCTTATCACCAGTTTCTACATATTATTAGAGCTAAAAAGAAAATTTTATTTCCTCTTCTCACAGATAAGAAAACTAAGGCTCAACAGGTTGAATGATTTACCCTATTCCATCTCATACAAATGGGAATTCTGGGGGAGAAAGACAGATTTCTTCAGTTCTTAGAGAATGCTCTTACTTTCATGTGAAACTTTTTCCTTCTGAACATGAGCTATCATCCTCAACTATACTATTATATAACATTTTTCTATTCGAAATTCAGTGAACTTATTATGTTTTATTTCCCCTTGACATCTATACCTCATAGCATATACATAGTAGTTCTATTGCTAGGTACAAGACAAGACCACAGCAGTGATCTGGTCCACTTTATAGCTGAAAAAGAATCCTGACTATAAAATATTCAACAAGTCGTCATCCAGATCTCCAAATTGGACAAGCCTAACACCTCTTGACAGGTGTTTTTTGGACAGGTCTACTTTTAGACAGGTCTAATTCTTAGAGTTGTTGGTTTTTCCTTAACATCAAGGGAGAGAGAAGAATAAGGAGAGTATTAAATTAATATCCAGTTTAATGACTTTTGGTATATATTTCCAAACTTCCAGAATGATTGGATTGATTACTCCACCAAGAATGTATTAGTACACTTATTTTCCCACATTCTTTCAACTATCAATTTTCTTATCTTTGCCAATCTGATGGGTATTAAAAGTGAGAGTTTTTAAATTATCATTTCTCTTATTATTAGTGATTTGAGGACATTTTACATAATTGCTGACATTTTGTAAGAATTATTTTACACATGTCACAGGTGAGAAATTGGAGGATCAATTGGAGTCTCATTTTACAAATGGAAAATCAGGATTGTATTTTTTTTCTTTTAACTATTTGGCTCACTGTTCAGAATCATGTTACTATTTTTTTATTTTATGCAAAAACATACAAGTATATAAAATTCATAATCTTTTACCTTGAGTTTCAATACATGGATAATAGTAAGATTAATTGAAGAAGACATTATTGAGTTTAATACAATTGAAATGAAAAACATTACTAAGGATTCAATTTATTAAAAAAAAAGTAGAGAAACAATAAGGGTATGTTTAGAATGTTTAAGAAAAATTGAAGATGTCTATGTGAAAGCAGCATAAAGGATAAATAGCAATTAATTTTGTTATTTAAAATGCAGCACAAAATGTTAGAAAAGAGAAATTCTAGGACTTGGAATCAGGAACCTGAAGTTGAGTACCAACCCTGTCTCTTAGTGACTTTGAGCAAATCACTTGAGTTTCTTGAGTCTCATTTTCTATTCTGTGAAATCACAAAAGTTCTAAGTTAGACAAAACCACAGCAGCCATCTGGTCCAATTAATAATGGAAAAGGAAACCTGACTATAAAGTATTCAACAAGTGGTAATCCAGATCTCCAAGGAGGGGAAGCCTAACACCTCTTGAAGTGGTTCATTCTACTTTTAGACAGGTCTAATTCTTAGTGTTGTTGGCTTTTCCTTGATACCAAAGCAGACAGAAGAATAAAGAGAATATTAAATTAAACATCCATGGATCAGCTCAGAGGAAAAGGTCAACATAAGGGGACTAATGGGCACTATAATGAAGGAAAAAAAGAAACGTAGAGAAATTGAGTAAATGATAGAGAAATTTGATAACATGGTATGCTGTTGATGTTATAGGGGGCAGTGGAGCAGACAGGAAGTAGTCATAACACATATAAAGGGTTGGCAAAGGTTAGAATTGAGGGGGACACTTTGCAATGAAGAAGAAAAGGAAAGTAGAGTTATATTTGATATAAATATGAATATTTTAAGATCTTCCCCTAAAATATAGT
This sequence comes from Potorous gilbertii, assembly GCA_028658325.1. Classification (NCBI taxonomy): domain Eukaryota; kingdom Metazoa; phylum Chordata; class Mammalia; order Diprotodontia; family Potoroidae; genus Potorous; species Potorous gilbertii. The sequence continues at coordinate 119,940,046 of CM053773.1, forward strand.
GGAAATTAGACATAGAAAACAAACCCATTTTCAGAGTATGAAAGGAATATATGAATAGTATTTGACCTTCACTTGAAAGAAAATATAGGACATTATATTAAGTATAGACTACTCTTTATTTCATAGTTCCTAGAATTAGTAAAAAACACACTTATAGTGGTTTAAAGTTAACAATGAACATGAAAATCATAATCTTTTTCACCGGTTACTTTGGCACCATAAGTTTAGAGATGATGGTGAATGAATACCTATTATTTTGGGGATACAACTTCCAGTGGAATGAAAGAAGGAAAGAAGGAAGGAAGTTACAAAGAAAGGAAGGAAAGAAAGAAGGAAGGAAGGAAGGAAGAAAGGAAGGAAGGAAGGAAGGGGGAAAAAGTGGGAAATAAGGAAAAGGAAAGAAATATAAGAAAATATAAATGAAACTTTGTGCTTACCATCATGATTAGGATTCCCTAGTGTCCATGGTTCATCTGAATCAAAATGAGTATCTCCCCCAATTCCTGGTCCAGGGAAGTAGGCATGTGCCAAAAAGCCTCCCTCTCCATCAAAGGGAGAGCTGTCTCCATGAAAACCTGATGCAAAAATGATTGTTATGTCCACGTCCCTTTTGCCATTTTCTAGTTCACTGTAAGGAACTTCTTCAAATGTCAGAGGAGTTACATTCTGCCACACATCAAAGGCACGGCGAATAGCTTTACGTGTTTCAGGATCTCCTACTTTTGGAGTTACGTTCTTTATGCTGAAATTGAGAAGATAAAAAAGAAGAAAGAACCAAATGAGTAGAAAGGCACTGTTTCTTTTATCCTAATTCCTACAGGAACCAATATAACTAATGATGACAACAAAACTTCATATGAGAGAGGGAATATGATCATATTATAGGAAAATTTTAAAGGAATCATATCTCAAATATTATCTTAAAGGAAAGACAATATATTAATCTCTATTTGTAAATGTTGGATCTCATAACTTAGCCATTTGAGTGTCAGTAGCATAATATTTGCCCACCAAGTCTCCACCTAGGAAATTCTTCTGTGTAGAATGCTGGATAGTGTAAAGAGTGAATCAATGAGCTACTTTGCCTCATTAGCCACAGAAGGCAATAAGCCTTGACAAATGACCACATCTTCTTGCACAAATAGCAATAGCTAATTCCAACTGAAATCAAAATAGAAATTTCTTTGTTCTTATAATTACTGTTAGAATAATTTTGCACTGTGTCCATTAGACAGTTCTAAATAAGATTTTAAAGACAGTGTTAGCCTTTTCTTTATCATCAAACATTTAGTTTCCAAAACTAATTCTTAATTTAAAACAAAAAGAAACACCTCGACCTCATTGCTGTTTCTGATGTTCTTTTGTTATCTCATTAAGTACGGTTCCTTCTTGCAAAAATGAAGTATCAAGGAAGAGTGATCATTTTTTGAAAAGATTCAACAATTACCTTGTCAAAAACAATTTCTTCAAATTTTTGTTAGCCTCAACACTGAATTACAACATAATAACAGATATACCTCCAAAAAATTTTGCTTCATTTGGTATTCATAACACATTGATATTTTAATCTCATTCCTTTTTTAAACAGAAATAGTTGGGGGTGGGAGGAGGTAAATGACATATATTACTTTAAGCAAAATTAAATCAGGCTATTAATCTCATTAAAAGGTTCTAAATTCCAATATACAAAAAAGAAAAATGAACATTGATCTCTCCTGGCTTCAGTTTCTACTCATTCTGTAACTCCTATTCTCTCTATCTGAGATCTATTAATTCCCCTTAGGTCCAGGGACAGAGTGGACAATCACAACACAGCCACACTTAGAACATACTTGACTAAAATAAAAAAATACATTAAGATTTTAAGAGAGTATAGATTAAGTATACTGTCATTTTGTATAAGATGAATAATTATTGTATTTTTTTCCTGTTTGACTCAATGCATTTTACCCCCAAAAGTGTGTTTTTTTATGTATTCATGCCTAATCCTTAGGACAATGTGTCAATAACTAGGAATCATGAATGGGTTTTTTGGGTATTTTAGGGCATTACTACATATGTAGGCATTGGAGAGTGGAATGGAAAGCTCTGAAAGACTTGTATCAGTGTGGTGCCAGAGTAGCCCAATGGCATAACTTTCTACTTCAATAAAATTAGTTATCTTTCTTTCATTTGAACGTTTTTTCCTGAACCTATTTGAGCACTGATGCAGCATGTTAGCTTTAACTTTGTCTGAGATCATGTTTACTACCCTTACTTTTTTTCCCTAACGAATTCTACTCCAGATTTTGATTTTATGTTTGTATGTATCTCTTATTTCCTATCCCTCCTGACTCCTCTATTTTACTTCTATCCACTGCCTTACCTTTCTTTTACTTAACATACCTTCCCCAAAATCTCTCCCTTATCCTCTCCATGCAACCATTTCTCCTAACCCTCTTGTTTCTATCTAAATTTTGAATGTATATATATATATATATATATATATATATATATATATGTATGTATATATATAAAATCTCTTTAACCCAGATGTGATGTGAGTAGAGTTCCCCCTAAACATCTCTTCCTTACCCTCTTGTCCCCTACCTCTCCCCCTAGTCTTTTATTTCTTTCTGAATTTAGAAGACATTTTATACCCTTCTAGATCTATCTATCTATAGATCTATGTATTGTTCCCCCTTTAATCCATTCCTGATAAAAGTGGAGTTTCAGAACTACCATCATCTTATAACTTTATCCAAGATACTGATAAAATGAATACAGCATCCAACACAGAGTCCCAGGACAGGTGTTCAAATTTCCATTAAGCTTTTAAAAATGGAATCACTAACAGCAAGTTCCAGCCATTGAACCAATACTAAATCCATCTGTCTTCATTATGATTTAGTCACCATTGGTCAATCTTCTCTAATACATAATCTATTTATTTTCAGTTTCAACATTCACCCCCACAAGATTTTGAATTCCAAATTTTCTCCCCATTTCTCCCTTCCCCACCCCAGGACAGCATGAACCCCAACTACCCCCTTTTTAACACCCCATCTTATCAACAAGAATAGCAGGAAATGTGGTCAAAATGTGGTCAAAACTTCCCTAAAATGGAAGTAAACCCTAGCTGCAACATTACTCTGATCTAGGTTAGTCTGACATGACCTGTTTGAAATAAAAGGGTTTTTAGTAATCACCATTTACTTTTCAAGGTATTCACTAATCATCTGTTTATCTAATCTAGAGTTTCTAAACTTTATCTTTATACTAGTACTCTCATTAATCAGAACTGTGAATTGAATTATTTTTGTTCTATATCTGATAATGATATTGAATTGAATGCATGATCTGTAGACAAATAGTGATTTTATTTTCTATAATATCTTTTGGCATTTCTCAAGTAGTTAGAATATGCTTCATTCTATTTTAATGTTGGCAACTTAGGATAATTCTAATATAACAACCCATAAAAATAATAGTTGTGATAACCATTCTTTGCAATTCTCATAAGATAAAATTTATAATCCTTATAAGATCATTGTTTATAATCCTTGTAAGATACAGTGTCACAGCTCTTCATTAGTATATTAATTTGCAGTGAAATTTCCTTATGATACAGATGAGGGTCACCAAATGGAAGAAAATATTTGTAGACTAACAGGTTTTGTTTATTTGTAACACAAATAAATCCAAGGTAGGACCAAATCTTCATATATTGGGATTTATTCTTAAATATGTAGTAACTGTTATTCTACTTTAAAAAAATGACAGATTTTAGGTAATTACAAAATGTTTATCTCTATTATTTGAAGCCATCATAAGGTAAGTACATTAGAATTCATTGCTTTCATGTAGTATTATAAATGCAAGAATTCTAATTCCCAATTCTCTATTGAAAATGACAAATGTAAAACTGAGGGTTTTTTCAAACTTTTATCAGTAATCAGGAAAATCACAAGTTACCACTGAGGAAGAAAAAGGCAAATTGAATTAAAAAGTTACAGCTAAATAAAAGCTATGACAAAGAAGAAAAACTTTTTTCCTACCTAATAGCCCTGTAGAAGATTAATTAAAAACTCTAAATAAATTGTACTATAAAGAAGGATACCAAATTTTCATTCAAGCAGAAGAATATTATTGCTAATGTTATATGCAAAAAACTAAATTCTTTGTAATATATTTCTTTGTCAAGTGAATTAATGGCTACTGATTACTTTTAATACTCTTCACTAAACTATAACACTATTCCAAAAATGGTGTTCTACAAAAAGGGTGGGAAGATGGGCTGCAACCTATCTTCTCTGTTATAACCCCCTTTATAGCCTAATTGAGGACATAAATCTAACAAAACCACATATTCTTATCTCCTAACTACTCCCTTCTGCTCATGCCTTCCTTATAAAGGAAACCATTCTTTTCTCTTCTGAGCCCACTGTCAGCTTCTCCAGGTAGTTCAAGCTTATTGGCTACCTAGACACTCAAAGCAGGACAAATGTCAGTAGAAAATAGTTTGCTATCTCCGTAAGAGCACCCTGTCTATGACCTATCTTTGTGGTTGCTGCAGACACCTCCTTGAAGGACAGGCTCCATGTTCTCAGCAGTTAGTAGTCGGTAAGAGCCCCACTTTCTGACTTTTCACTTGGAGTAGGACAAAACAAGTTGCTAATGATGGACAAGCATAGTTGTGTTGTGATTGATATGACAAAGATCATGACATTATCTTCCCCTCATCTTTCTTCCAAACGCCCCGAATCTAGGACACTACGATCATTCTTTTAATTCTTTTTTTAAAATAACATTTATTTGTGATCATTATGTGGTGGATTTTCTTTCCCCTAACATTCTAATAATCATGGCACATATTATTGTCCTGACTCTGCTTACCCAGGAATACAATTTTATTGTCATCTTTCTCACCTTATTTGCCCTCATCTCACATATCAAATAAATTGCCAACCACTCAATAAGTATCTACTAGTTGCCAGGCATTGTGCTTCACAGATATAAAAATAGAACGAATTAAATAATTCCTACCCTCAAGGTAAATTATATTCTTTCAAAGAAGTTTGATATTTCTACCTGCATAATATCTCCTGAATCTGTCATTAACTCTCTTCTCATAGCCACAACCCATCATCTCTTGTTTGGACTATAGCAACTGCCTATTTAGTATATTTGACTCAACTCTCTCCCTTCTCAGATCAATCCACACAACTGCCTAAGTAATTTTTCTTAATGAAAGTCTACCATGCCAACTATCTTAGACAACAAACTTCAATGAAAAAATCCATGTGTGTGTGTGTGTGTGTGTGTGTGTGTGTGTGTGAGTGTGTGTGTGTGTGTGTGTGTATCTGACATAAGCAAGAGAGGCAGAGAGAAATTAAATTATTTGCCCAGGGTCACGTATGTGGAAAATGCTCGAGGCAGGATTGAAACTCTTTACTTTCTTCTTCTAGCGTCTAACTCTATCTGCTATTAAATTTTGTCTCAAAAAAGATGATTAAATACAGGAATAGTCCGTGTTGGGGGGATTGTAAGACAGGCACATTAATGAATTGCTGGTAGAGCTTACAATTAGTACAAACCATTTTGGCAAGCAATTTGGAATTATATAAAGTGACTAAAATGGCCATGCCTTTTGACTCAAAGATTCCACTGCTAGACCCTCCCAAGGATGTCAATGGCAAAATAAAATTTGTCATTTGCACCAAAATGTTTATAACAACATGCTTTGGTAGTGGAAAAGAGAAGCAGAGATATTTAATAATTGAGAAATGGTCAGTTAAAAATATTGCAAATTATTGGAATGAAATATTAATGTTATATGATGAAAATGATAAATGAAATTATAAATGTGCAATGAAAAGTCTTACATGGACAAATGCAGTATAACTAGAGTCAGGAAAATAATATGCACCAAAACTAAAATAACATAAATGGAAAGAAAACCAACCACAAATAAAATAATATAAATGAATGTTGAAAAATTTAAAAAGAGTAAGAGACATAAAAGGATGCCTCTCATGCATTATATAATGTAAGTGAGTACATACATGTATATATGTGTATGTGTGTGTATGTTTATATACAGTCCGCAAACTAATTTTTAACTGATATGAGGACATATTCAAAAAGTTTTGAGAACTGTGTTCTAAATTATGTCTCATGCTGAACTCTACACTGTAGTTTCTCTCCTTAATGTTTATTTGCCATGAATAGATAAAAAAAATATTCTAACAATGTAGCACACAATATTTAATTTTCAGTTTTGTTCAATAGAGAAATTTTACTTTCTGAATCACATTTTTAGGAAGACAACTAATTGAGGATTGAAATAGAAAAAAAAAAAAACAGTGGCAGAGTCAAGATGGCTGAGTAAAAGCAGGGATTTGCTTGAATGTTTCCCCAAAGCACTCCAAATACCTGTAAGAAAAAATGACTCTAAACAAATTCTAGAGCTATAAAACCCACAAAATGGCAGAGTGAAGCAAATATTCAGCCCAAGGTAACCTGGAAAATCAACACAAAGTGTATATTGCACAGGACAGGGAGGGAAGCACAGTCCAGCATGTGCTACACCAGGCACAGACAGGCAGCAGCAGTCCTTAGGTAACTGAATCACTGGCCGCGGTGGCAGTTTCCAGATGTCTCAATCCACAAACAGCAAAGCCAGTATAGAAGGTCAATTGGAAAATTCTATGGGGCCTGTGTAAATGGTGGAAGTGGTGGTGGCAACAGAAGCAGCAGCAGGAGCAGCAGTGACTGTCGCAGTGGGAGCTGTTTGTAGACCCCTGGGCCCACAGATAATGGGAGATCAAGAGGCTGATACAAAATTTTTGAACCCTGTTCAATATTTGAAACTGTTGAGACTTTTCTTAGTATTTGGGTAAGTGAAGGAATTGTACATACATACATACACACACATATACAGAGAATACAGGTTGAGCTGAGTCAGAAGAGATGATATCCACCAAAACATACAAAATATAAAATAAAAATCAGGGGGTGAGGGAGGAAAATACTGGAGGAGAAAGGGAGAAATGGAATGGGGAAGGCTATAAATCATAAAAGAGATAAGAAAAATCTTGTTCAATGGAGGAGAGAAAGGGAAAGAGGAAAGGGGAAAAGTGAAACTTACTCTCTTCACATGTGACTTAAGGAGGAAAAAACATGCTCACTAAATTTGGTATGAAAATCTATCTTACACTACAGGAAAGTAGGGGAGGAAGTGACAAGTGGAGTGAGGGGAATGATAGCAGGGAGGGCAAATGGGAGAAGGGAGTAACCAGAAATAAATACTTTTGGGAAGGGACAAGTTCAAATGAAAGATTAAAAAATAAGCGGATGATAGAGTAGGACAGAGGGCGATAACAACATGATTATTATGGAAGTCTTTGCAAAATGACACATATTTAGTCTGTATTGAATTGCTTGCCTTCTCACTGGGGATAAGTAGATAGTGAGGGAGGGAGGGAAGGAGGGAGAGAAATTGTAATTCAAAGTATTAGAAACAAATGTTGACAAAAAAAGAGAGAAGTTGGGGATAAGAGAAATGTGGGGTGGGATAGAAGGGAGGGTACATTGAGGGAAGAGGTAATCAGAAGGCAAGGTATTAGGAAGCAGGGGGAGGAGAGAGATGGGGCGAAAACTTGGACATGTTACAAAGTGATGTAAAAGCAATTAGTATTAAAACAATTGACTGAATTAATTACTGAGACTAAATCAGAGACATCTTTAGTCTGGGGAAAAGAATCTTAGTCTAAGTTTCCTAGAGGCAGGTAACCTTGGGTAAATTTTGGCACTGATGGAAAAGTTAAGGTTTTAATGGTAAATTTTGATTTTATGATTGCTATTTAAGCAGGAACTAGAACATATATAGAAAGGCATGTAAGCCACTTAAGTCTTGCCTCAAAAGATATTCCTTAGCCAATGTGAAATTATTGTCATATCTGAAACCTGGTTATTGGAACTTTCTCTTTTAAGATTCTATGTGACTATTAACTGACTGTTCTTCTCAGTGTAACTTCAGGTATGGACAACAACAAAGGTGGTCTGAGCCTCCAATCCATGATGCCAGCAAGCCTGTGAGATAGATGCTGGTATGAATTGAAAAAGGTGATTCCATGGGAAGGGTGAGAGAGCAGCTGTTCAGCCTGGACTGAGGCAGGTTTCTCCAGATTTAATTTCCCCACTGATATGTGGCATATTTTAAGCCTGACTGAATGCAATTTGACAATCTACTCCTGCCTGGAATTGACATGAAGCTGGGGACATATTGTCTCCCTGCAATGTCCCTACTGTTAGTGGCAAGTTTCTATAATCAAAAGGTTTGTAAGCTTAATACCAGATCTATTAAATTATAGAGTGTTAGTAGAGGAACATCCAAGGTTAAGTCTAAAATTGAGCTATTAGGCTTAGGACTTTGGACCAACCACAATAAGTTAGGGTCCTTTAATTCTTAGTAATAGTGTGGAGACAATTAGTTAAAGAGGCTGTGAAGCTAGCATTCATAGTTATTATTTGTGTCTCAGTTGGTTAATCTTAAAAAAAATTCATTTGTGGTCTTTATTGTAAATGCTTTAAAAGAAATATCACCTGACCAAAAGTTGGGATTGTTTTATATGATATGAACTATGTTAAAAATGAAAAAAAAAGTTAATTGATAAAAAAAACTAATGAGCTACCTGAAAGTTAGGATTTAAAAAAAAGAAGAGCCTAGACATCATCTTTCAAGAAACTATCAAGGAAAACTGCCCTGATATATATCTAGATTCCCTAGAACCAGAGGGTATTGAAAGAATCCACCAAACACCTTCTAGAAGAGAGGCCAAAAGGAAAACTCCTAGGAATGTTGTAACCAAATTCTAGAATTCCCAGGTCAAGGAGAAAATGCTGCAGGAAGACAGAAAGAAACAAATTGAAAAGTGTGGAAAGACAATCAGGATTACACAAGATCTGCCATCTTCCATCTTAAGGGATTGAAAGACTTAGAATATGATATTCCAGAAATCAGAGGAACTAGGATTAAACCAAAGAATTACCTGCCCAACAAAACTGAGTATAATCCTTCAGGAGAAAAATGGACATTCAATGAAACAGAGGGTTTTCAAGTATTCTGATGAAAAGACCAGAGCTGAATAGAAAATTTGACATTCAAATATCAGAATCTAGAGAGATGTGAAAAGGTAAATAGGAAATAAAAGTAATAAAGGGCTTAACTAAAGTTTAACTGTTTATATCCCTACAGGGAAATATGATATTTGCAACCCTTGAGAGTTTCCTCAGCTTTAGTTGGAGGAGATAGATAGATAGACAGATAGATAGATAGATAGATAGATGGATGGATGGATGGATGGATAGACAGACAGGCAGACAGATAGACAGATAGATAGAAAGATAGACAGTTGAATGGATGGATGGATGGATAGATAGTGGGCAAAGGATGAATTGAATATGAAGGGAAGATATCTAAAAAAATAAAATTAAGGGGTAAAGAGGAATATATTGGGAGAAGAGGAAGAGATAGAATGGGGTAAGTTATCTCATATATAAGAAACAAGAAATGGTTTCATAATGCAGGGAAGGAAGGGGGAGATGAGAAGGAATGAACGAATCTTACTCTCATTGCATTTGACTTCAGAAGGAAATAACATATGCACTTAATTGGGGATATTAAGCTACAGGGAAGTATGGAGGAAGAGGAAAAGGAGGAGAGGATAGAAAGGAAGATATATTGGGGAAAGGGGTAGTCACAAGCAAACATTTTTGAAAAGGGACTGGATCAAATGACAAATTAGTTGGGGGGACAGGACAGGATGGAGGGAAATTCAGTCAGTTTTTCACAGTATGACCATTAAGGAAGTGTTTTGCATAACTACAAATGAATAGCCTATATTGAATTGCTTGCTTTCTCAGTGGGAATGGATGGGGAAGGAGGGAGAGAAGTTAGAAATCAAAGTGTTAAAAAATTATTTTTTCACGCAACTAGGAAATAAGATATAGAGGAGACTGGGTACAGAAACCTATCTTACCCTTCAGTAAAGTACAGGGGAAGGAGATAAAGGGTATGATAAAAGTGTGAAGGTAGATTGGGGGAAAGGATAATCAGAATGCATGTCATCTCTGGGTGGACGGAGGGGAGAGATGGGGAGAAAGTTTGGAATTCAAAATCATGTGGAATGATTATTGAAAACTCAAAATAAATTAATTAATTTATGAAAATAGAAGAAATAGCAAAAAAAGTGAAATCATATAATCTATGTCTTGAAAGAAACTTTGAAGATTATCTATTTCATTTCGCAGATGAGAAACAGGGTCAAAATTATGAATTAACTTGATTTTTCAAGTTTGCCTCAAGGAACTAACAGCTAACAGCTATTGATTACAAGTTTGCTACTACTACAATAATTTTCCAGAATCAAGATATCATACAGTTTTTCATCTTTTAAAAACAATACATATTTAATTGAATGCTATTCATTTATTAAGTGCTTATAATGAATGGTCTTGAACTAGGAATTGGTAACAATGATGTTTATAATATAATAAAGCTTTAGGACTGCAAAATACTTTACATTTATTGTCTCATTTGACCCTCTTCTATGTGAGAATGGTATAATTCTTATTCTGATTTTATAGATGAGAAAGTGAACTTAAGAGAGATTAAGTAACTAGCCCAGAGTCAAAGTGAGTGTCTGAGGCAGTATTCAAAGTCTCCCGTAGCCTTCTAAAAAGAGGAAAACTACATAAACTGGTCAGAAATTACTCAAAAGTAATATCTTTTTGCATTTCTACAAATTCATAGTTTGTTTTTAGGGGATGAACAATGACTACAAAATGGGGTTTATTTGTTCATCCCAGTGTTGTACAAACTTTCAAGGTCTTTCAGGCTAATGACCAGTTATTTCCCAAGTGCCTAGAATTTCAGAAAAGCTTAAATGATTTGTAGCAGCAGGTTCAGGTATACATCCCTTAAGGTCTTAGAGAGTCCCTATTTCTCATTTTGTTCTGTATCCTAGGAAGTTAATACAAATGTGGGGTTTACTTTGAAGTCAATTATCATTTCTATGCACAGTCAGCTAAATTGGTACAGAGCAAGGTGAAAAATGATCCTGGGATGGAAATCTTTACTCATTAGCAATCGTTAGGATCCTCTGCTATTAGTCTAACATATTCTTTCTTATAATATGTGCACATACTACTACTTTCCAAACTGTGTATGCGGTATACACAGTGCCTTCGTAGGGAACCCAAAATAATCTGAAAAGTAAACATCGGGTAAAACATTGTGGAAGAATGAAGACTTTTCAAAAGGAAGAATTTTAGAAAAACATTCTTTAATATCAATTTGAACTCTCATATGTGCTATTCTTGGTTACTACATAGGGCCTTGTTTTAGAGCATAAATTCTTTGGACATGAACAATGTTAAAGAATTTCACTTTGGTACTTAAAAGTTGCAACAAATTTCAAGAATTAAATATAATGTGCAACTTGAAAAATAAATATAAATAAAATGATATTTAATGTGATAATGATAACAAAAATTAAGTTCTTTGTGTCATTAGGAAAACCTATGTACAGGTCATCCAAAAGGCAGGAGAAATATAATGGTGAGTACACCAAAAATGAAGCAATCAAAGAGATCTGCTATGAAAAGAAACAGAATTAAATTATAAAGATCCATGCCAAATATCAACCAAACTGCAAATATCTGTCAGGCACCTAGTACGACCAAGGCACTATGTGAGAGACTAAGGTACATATAAATAAACTCTGAAGGCAAGCTGACCAATTTACAGGTACGTTGTATAGAAAATATACAGAAAGAACTCTTAATGTCTCTGCCAACTCTGAGGATCTGTTTAAGTGAAGTTTATTATATAGTTCCAATCATATAAAAATTTACAATTTAATTGAGGACATTGCCTACACATGAAAAAAAAGAATCTATTTTTCTTGAAAGCAGTTCTTAATGGATCTGTACCAATGATCCCAAATAGAGAACTTTTCTTATCTAAGAACTGGCAGATATAAAAGTACACTTTGGCAGTTCACTTTTATATAGTAGTTTAAGGTTTAGACAGCACTTTTCTCAGAAAACATTGCAATATTAGATTGTACATGTGTGACTTCAGGTTGAAAGCTGTCAACACAGGCTAGAGGGGGCTAAATGTAATCATAGGCATATGACTAACAATAATCGGATGGTCATGTGTCTAATACATGACTAACATTCATGGGATGTATGCTAAACCTGTAAGGTCATTATTCTAGGGAACTCTCAAATGAGGAAAACCATTATACCAATAGGGACTGGCACCTTCAATGTAACATAGTCTTAAAGAATATTTTAGAGAAGATGAAACCAAGATGGTGAAGAAAAAGCAGGGATTTCTCTGAGCTTTCACAGATTTCCCTTCAAACAACTTTAAATAACAACTCAAATACATTCTGGAGCAGCAGAACTCACAAAAGAATGAGGTGAAAAAATCTTCTGACCCAAGACAATTTATAATTGCAAGAAAGATCTGTTGATCCAGGGTGAGAACAGAGTACAGGCACATCCCTAGTAAACTGAACGCAGGCCTTGGAGCCAAATGAATCAGCATATACGTTGGTGTCTTCTGGAACGCTAAGTCCAAAGAGAGCAAAGGGGTCTAATAACTAGTCAGAAGGAGAACAGAATTATCTTTGCTGACAGAGGTAACAGTACTTTGTTCTATTGCCTAGGGTGTGGAAGAGCACTAGTATACCAAAAACTGTGACTGCAGGGGAGCCATGACTCAGTTCCTGATTCCAGGGAAGAAAAGAATGCTTGTGATTGATCACAGAACAGAGCATAGGCCACTAGACAGTGGTAAAACACCTCTTCTTAGATCATACCATGTGGGAAAAACTGAAAACTTAGATACCCATGACTAGCTTTGAAAACAACTATACAAAAAAATATAAGGCAAAGCTTGGTACAATGCCCTCTCTATCCTGGGAGCAGAGCCCAACTTTAACATATAAAGTTAAAAGTCAAGAAATAGCTTGGAAAAGTGGGCAAACAACAACAAAAGTACCTGACTGTATAAATTTACTGTGGTGACAGGGAAGATTAAAAAAAAACAAAAAAAACTCAGAAGAAAACAACAGTCAAAATTGCCACATCCAAAATGTCAAAGAAAAATATGAATTGGTGTCTGGCCCTCAAGAGCTAAAAAAAGTATTTTAAAAATCAAACAAGAAAGGTAAGAGAAAATTTTGGGAAAAAATGAAAGTGATGCAAGAAAATCATTAAAAATGAATTAACAGCTTGGTAAAGGAGGCAGAAAAAATACTGAATAGCACATTGTAAACCAGAATAGAACAAATCATAAA
>CM053773.1:119953900-119997966 GCA_028658325.1 Potorous gilbertii
AAGAAAAATATGAATTGGTGTCTGGCCCTCAAGAGCTAAAAAAAGTATTTTAAAAATCAAACAAGAAAGGTAAGAGAAAATTTTGGGAAAAAATGAAAGTGATGCAAGAAAATCATTAAAAATGAATTAACAGCTTGGTAAAGGAGGCAGAAAAAATACTGAATAGCACATTGTAAACCAGAATAGAACAAATCATAAAAGAGGCATAGAAATGCATTGAAGAGAAGAATGCCTTAAAAAAGCATAAATGGCCACATGGAAAAATATATACAGAAATTCACAGAAGAAAAGAACCACTTATAAAGTAAAATTGGCCAAATGGAAAAAGAGGCCCCAAAAGCTCACTGAAGAAAATAATTCCATGAAAAGTAGAACTGGGCAAGTGGAAGATAATGACTCCATGAGAGAGCAAGAAACTATAAAATAAAATCAAAGAATGAGAAAATAGGAAGAAAATGAGAAATATCACATTAAAAACTGCCCTGGAAGAGATAATTTAAGAATATTAGATTACCTGAAATTCATGATGAAAAACAAAAGAGCCTATGAATGATCTTTTAAGAAATGATTTTTAAAACTGCCTGACATTTTAGAATCAGAGGATAAAATAAAAACTGAAAGATTCTACTAATCACCTCTTGACAAAGATACCAAAATAAAATCTCCAGGGAATATTATAGTCAAATTCAAGAACTCCCAGGTCAAGGAGAAAATACAGCAAGTGGTCAAAAAGAAATAATTCAAATATCAAGAAGGATTACTTAAAATTTAGTGCTGATATATGAAAGGAATGGAAGGTTTGAAATATATTCCAGAGGCAAAGGCTCTAGGACTACAACCAAGAATCACCTGTTTAGAAAAACTGGGGGGGTGGGGGGGTGGAACCAAGATAGCAGAGTAGAAAGATGGACCTGCTGTACCTCTCCCCCCATAATCCATAAAATACCTGTAAAAAATTACTCTAAAAGAATTCTAGAGCAGCTGAAATCACAGAATGATAGTGAAAAAGATTTCCAGCCCAACACAGCCTGGAAGGCCGACAGGAAAGATCTATTGCATTGGGCTCAGAGTGGAGCACAGTCCAGCTTTGGCCATGAGGCAGCACAGACAGGACTGGAGCAGATTTCAGAGCACTGCATCACAGGCAGCAGCAGCAGTTCCCAGATTTTTCAACCCACAAATGCCAAAGGCAGATTCAAAGATCAGTAAGAATTGTCTCTCACCTGGGTGAGCAGGGAGGGGATCCGGCCCCAGCCCTGGCCCCAGTATGGTGGCAATATATAAATACATACATACATACATACAAACATATATACATATATATATAAGATATGGAGAAATGTATATGTACATGTGTATGTGTATATGTATATATAGATTTATATATACACAAATACATATACATCAACAGAGGTCACAAGCTGAGCTGAATATGAAGGGAGAATACCTAAGAAATAAAATTTAATATTGAATAGAATGTACTAGGAGTAAGAGAATGGGAGAGGTAGAATATAACAAATCATCTCACATTCAAGACAGAAGAAAGAGCTTCTACAATGGAGGGGAAGAGGAGGGAGAAGAAAGGAAATAATTGAGCCTTACTTTCATGGAATTTGGCTTAAGGAAGGAACAACACACACTGAATTGGATATAGAAATCTATTTTATCTTGCAAGAAAACAAGGGGGTAGGCAATAGGAGAGGGAAGAAAGTAAAAGGGACAGCAAATTGGAAGAGGGGATAATCAGAAGCAAGCATTATGGCAGGATAACAGGTCAGAGGAAAGAATGGAATGCATTGAGGGAAGGTTAGGACAGAGGAAAATGTGGTTCGTCTTTTACAACAACAAGTTGTTATAGAAATGCTTTGTATTATTACACATGTATGATCTATATTGAATTGCTTGTTTTCTCAATGGAGGTAGGTGGGGAGGGAAGGAGAGAATTTGGAACTCAAAGCTTTGGTAATGAATGTTAAAAATTATTTTAGCATGTAACTGGAAATTAAGATATATGGACAATGTAGTATAGAAATCTATCTTGCCCTACAGGAAAATAGAGGGGGAGGGGGATGGAAGAAAGGTAGGTTGTGGAAGGGAGGACAGATTGGAGGAAGGGGCGGATGGGATGCATGCTGTCCTGAGGTGGAGGGTGGGGAGAGGTGAGAAGAAAATTTTGAATTCAAATTCTTGTGGAAGTGAATGTTAAGAACTGAAAAATAAATTTAAAAAAAGATTTGACTGGAAAATAAAAAGAAAATCTGGATACAATCTTTCAAGGGAAAAAAACGGATATTCAATGAAATAGAAGATTTTCAAACATTCCTGAGGAAAAGATTAGAGCTGAATAGAAAATCTGATATACAACCACAAAACTCAATGTAATGTTAAGGGAATATGAAGATATCCCTTGCCCTTTAATGGGAGCATGTGAGGTGCTTTGAGCTCTGCCCCAATACACAGCTTGAGATACATGGAGGTGATGGTAAGAGGAGCTTGCTGAAAGGGTGGAGAAGGAATTGAGATTAAGGTAGAGCTGAGAGAGAAAAAACTGTGAGTGAGAGAGTGAGGAATTTGGTTTAGGGAGCTTATTTGTTGGGCCTTGTGGAGGCCTAATGCAGGGAAGACTTTGTGGATGTTGGTACTCCTTAGGTTGGTGATGTGTATAAACTTCTTTGTTACTATGATAGATTTGGCTTTCTGGTATCTAAATAAATAACTTGGTTGCATTTCTGAGGAAGAGAGTTATTTAAATTTGTAAATTTACCCTAGAAATACTCATGAATAGTCATAGTGCTGCTATTTTTAAAAATACGACTGTTAAAAATTATTTGGGGAAAATAAAGTATTAAATGAATATGTTTTTATTTTAAAATAATCAGAACACTGAGAAGTTAATTGACTTCCCAAAGTACATGTTAAAGGATGTGAATCCAAGTATTTATGAATCTTGATTTGTTTTTTTTTTCAGAACAAAAATTATTATAGGGTGCTTATAGATATCAATTTAATTCAATTCATTCCAATCACTATAACTTAAGTTCCTACTGAACACAGATCAGTCTAGTAAAAATGTAGAACATATACAGAGATAACTATATGTGCTAGATGAATTAGAGATGTATAGAACAAAGTTCTATGTAAACTCCATGGATGAAAAATGTCATTTTTTGAAGGGAGTAAATACATTCAAGGAACTAACTTACTGGCTAGCTAACCTTGGTGAAGAATAAGTGTGATCAAATATATCCTATGAGGAAGTGATGAGCACATGCTGGGAAAGTTTCTAGTTTAAGAAGGATCTGAGTTGCTCTTTAAAGAACCAATGACAATATCTCATTTTTTCTCTCTCCTAACACCAAGTATAGTGCTCTGTACAGTAGGCATCTGTACATTAGATTTCTAATAAAAGTTTGTTGTATTAATTTACTGGATTCCATATTGCCTTCAAAAATTATAACTGATCATGTATGTAATCTGTTATTCTGTTTTAATTAACTTGTAGGTTATTATTTGAGTTTTAGTTGCATAATGGATAAATTACTAGACTAGGAGTTTGGAAGCCCTGAGTTAGAATCCTGCCTCATATACTTACTAGTATATATTTTAAGGCAAGTCACTTCACCTCTCAGCCTCTGTTTCCTCATCTGTAAAATAGGAATAAAAAATACCACCTACTTCAAAGAGTCATTGTGAGGAACAAATGAAAGTGCTGTAAAGTATAATTGTAAAGTGTTTTGCAATCCTTATATAACTATGCACATATTGGCCATTATTATTATGTAACGTTGTTTGAACAAAGAGAACTATTGAATTTCTAAATTTGAAGGTTACAACAATCATATTTGCATTTCTGAAGCTGAATCCATGGAAAAACAAAGAAAAAGTGTTAAATTTCACAAAAGTGAGATTGCAAGGGAGGATTTGAATTAATTTCCTGGAGAATGCATGTCATAGCTATGATCATGTAAGCCCCAAAATGTTCCGAGAAGCATGAAACTGGGAGCATTTCATCCTAACAAAAATGTACAATGGTAGCTATTGCAGGAAAATCAATAAATGTGCAGGGTCATGAGGGGTTATAGTTTCCTTTCTAAAAAGTTGTTCAAATTTAAGTGTATAAAAAGGAGTTATATTTTCCCCCAACTTTTTATAGATCTTCAGTCAATCAATAAACATTTATTAAATGCCTACTATGTTCCAGGCACTATGTCAAATGCTGAGAATACAAAGAAAAGAAAAAGACAGTTATTCTCCTTAAAGATCTCAGTCTAATTGGGGAGACAACATAGAAATAACACAAGGTTATGACAGTATCCAGGAGGTGCCTATAAAAATAACATAGAAAGTTTAGTCTTTATCTTCCTCCTTCCTATGTGACCTTCAAACTCTTTTTCACCCTCTCGCAATCTGACATTTGACATCATCAAACAGGTGATCTTTTATGAATAAACCCAATTACACATCAGTTCCCTTCTTTCTAGACAGCTCTGTAGCTTTGAACATGGTTCACCAGTCCTTCCTTTTAAAGATTCTCCACTCCCTATTGTGACAGTGAGCTCTCCTGGTTATTTTTTCACATTTCTTTCAATTTCTTTTAAGACTCCTTTGATGGATCATCATCAGACTAATTGTATAGGTACCCCTTCCAGGGCTCTGTGGGCCATCTTACCTTTCTTCTAACCTCTAGACACTCTTCTTGATGATTTTATCAGCTCACATAGGTTCACTTATCAAGGCTATGACTCACAAGTCTACATAATCCAACCTTCTTGTTTCCTTCTTAAACCTTAATCACCAATGATAAATGACATTTGAGCAAAGAAGACATTGAGCACATGGTCTAGGAAGCTGAGAAATACAAGGTTGAAAATGAGAAGCAGAGAGACGAGGTGACTCCCCAAAATCCTCTTGAATCTTATGCTTTCAACATGAAATCTACCACAGAGGATGAAAAACAAGGCAAAATTGGTGATGAAGGCAAACAGAAGATCCTTGACAAATGAAATAATCAACTGACTGGATAAGAACCACACTGGTGAGAAGGAATAATTTGAGAATCAGAAGTAAGAATTGGAGAAGGTCTGTTACATCATTACTGAGCTCTACCAGAGCGCAGGAGGCATTACTGATGGGTTCCTAGGTGGTGGAGCAGCCCCATCTGCAGGCACTTCTTCTGGACCCACCATTGAAGAGGTGGAAAAAACAAACCAGGAAAAGTATGCCACAAAGCTTTCCAAAAATGGAAGGACTCAAATTTATAGCCAAGGCAGTAGTGGTTTAAAAGTAACATTCAAGCTATTGTGTACATCTGGGCATTCTGAATCCTTGAATGTGTATAGAGGAAAAGAAGTGAACATCGCTTCTCTTTATCACTACTGTAAAGAAGTAGGAATGAAATTCTTGTCCTGGAGAATAAAATCTATTTAAAATTGGGACCATAAAAAAAGTAGGAGCAGCTAGGTGGCACAGTGAGTAGACCATAGGCCCTAGAATCCAGGAGGGCCTGAGTTCAAATCCAATCTCAGACACTTGACACATACAGTTGTGTGACCTCCAATCACTAAACCCCAAGTGCCTTATCTTCTCCCCTCCAAAACAAACAAACAAACAAAAGTGGGAAAGGGTACCACATGTATAAAAAATATTTAGAACAGCTCTCTTTGTGGTGACCAAAAACTGGAAATCAAGGAGATGCCTGCCATTTGGGGAATGGCTGAATAAGTTGTGGTTTATGAATGCAATGAAATACTATTGTGCCATGAGAAACAATGAACAGGAAGATTTCAGAGAAGCCTGGAAAGACTGATATGAACTGATGCTGAGTGAAATGAGGAGAACTAGGAGAACTTTGTACACAACAACCACCACATTGTGTGAGGAATTTTTCTGGTAGACTTGGTACTTCATTGAAATGCAAGGGCTTAAAAAATCCCAGTGGACTCAAGGCAAAACGTCTTCTACCTCCAGAGAAAGAACTATGGAATCGAATCACAGATAGAAACAGATCATCTTCTTTTGTGTTATGTTTTGTTTTGTTTTGTTTTATGGTTTCTTCCATTCATTTTAATTCTTCTATGCAACATGCAGTTAATAGGAATGTACGTTTAGAACCCATATACCATATCATGGAGGCAGTGGGGAGGGAGGAGGGAATGTGAGGAGGAAGTGGAAAAAAATCTAAGCTATATAGACGTGATTGTCAAACACTGAAAACAAATAAAATAATTCAATTAAAAATAAAAAAACAAACAACACCTGAAGCCTCCTGTGGCTTGGAACACAGGAAGTAAAAATTAAGATCAGGAGATTTTCTAAAAAACAAACTAACAGCAGCAACAAAAACTCTAAGCCCTCATCACCAACTTCTGGCTGGAAATACCCTTCTGGATGCCCTGTGTTCAGTGAGCCAGTCAATCTAGTTTAATTGGTAACCCCAGTTGTATGTATTTGAGGGCTTATGGGACCTAGAGAACTGACAGGTCTGAAGGACAATGGATCCCAGACTCCAGTCATTTTACTGCTGTTGCACTTTAGATTTAAATTTCCTGGGTTCCTATCCTTTATTCCTCATTCTTATTAGGTAATCCAATAATACTTAGATTTCAGTGATCCACTCTAGTCCATTATCTAGCATCATGGCTACAAGAAAACTCTGTTATTAATGCCCTGTCAATTCTGTCTACAACTCTTTATTGGAGCCCTGAATATTTTAGTCAAACACCTTAGATTGAACTGCTTTTTGTGTTGCACATTTGCACCACTAGTTTAACTGAGGAGCAGGAGGTGAGAGCAAAGACGTGAGGCGTGCCCACCTATCCTGTTCTCCACTGGCATTTGTTCTCCCATAACTGTACTCCCTGCATAGAAGTGCCACTCTTCAGAAGCAGCATGCTATAGGCATTTCAAATTAAACATGTACAAAACAGAAATTATTGTATTTCCCTGAAAATCTATCCTTTCTTTTAAATCAGTTTGCATTTTCTGTCAAGTGAAATTCCAATGTTGGTGTGATATAAATTCAATACCTCAGAATCATCCAATCATCAGTCCTCCTCCCTCAAACTTATTTACCTCACATACTCAATCAGTTGACAAGACTTGTTAGTTCTGTATCTATAATATCTCATATCTATCCTTTAATTTTCCCATTCATTTAGTCACAACCTAAGTTAAGTACTTACCGCCTCTTCCAAGGATGATAGTCTTCTAACTGGTTATTTGCCTCCAGTTTCTCCTCTAATACATTCACTAGGGCAACTAAGTAGTGCAGCAGATAGAGTACTGCACCTAAAGTCAGGAAGACATCTTCCTGAGTTCAAATTTGGCCTCAGACAATTACTAACTATGTGATCCTGGGCTAGTCACTTCACCCTGGTGGCCTCAGTTTCCTTATATGTAAAATGAACTGGAGAAGAAAATGGCCAACTACTCCAGTATCTCTGCCAAGAAAATCCTAACTAAGGTCACAAAGAGTGGGACGCAACTGAAACACCTGAATGACCCATCTTCTACCCAGCTGCCAAAATGACATCACTAAAGCATAGTGCTGTCTATTTTACTTCACTGGTTCAAACCAAGTTTTAGTTGATCCCGATTGTCTCAAGAATAAAATGGATACTCTGCTGTTTAACATTTAAGGCCCCTTTCAAATAAATTCAAATCTGTCATTCAAGAATAATCATACATTACTCCTTTCTCATATGTTCTTCCAAAAATGACTACTTGTAACACACATCCTGGCATCTCTATTCTGTCACCTAGCATGAACCTCAAAGAGGTCTTATTTTCCTTCAAAGTACATTGCAATTACTATCTATCTCCCTTACTTAATAAACTACAGTAGCTTCATATTGCATCTAGGATAAAATACAACACAGCACCACTCTACTTTGTTAGACTTGTCAAGCCTGTTTTAATTTGGCCCTAATCTTTCTTTCCAGACTCATTTTACATTCATCCATCTGTGGCCCAGTCAAAGTGGCTTTCTCTCTGGCTAAAACAGTTCCCTCTCTCCCATCTCCATGCCTTTGTATTGATTTTCCATCACTCATGCTAAGAATGCCTCCCATGTCCACCTTCCTCTAACAGAATCCCATTCCTCCTTTAAAGTGTAGCTCAAGTTCCTTCTTCTGCAGAACACTTGTCCCGACACCACCAATTCCTAGTACCCTCCTTCCTGAACTACCCTGTAGTTAACTATTTGGTATTTATTTGGATTTAATCTTTATATTGATTACGTATGTATCCAATCATTGACTTTTTGTCTCCTTCTTAGCATATAAGTTCCTTGTTAGGAGGGTCTATTTCATTCATTATATTTGTACTATTGGCAAAGTGTCTGACACGTAGTAGGTACTTAATAAATGTAAATGATTTGCTAGAAGAGGCTTTTTCTGATCTCATCCCTCTAATATCTGCCAGTTTTTCATGTTTAACCATACACAAAATTATTTTATAATTACTTTGTATCCAGTATGTCTATAGTGTTGGACAGGGAGTTAAAAAGATGTGTTCAAGTCCACATCGAACATTTATTACCTATAAGGATAAATCACTTAGGGGCAGCTAAGTGGTGTAGTATATAGAGCATGAGGTCTAAAGTCAGGAAGACCTGAGTTCAAATGCTACCTCTGACACTTACTAGCTTTTTGACCCTGGAAAGTCACTTAAACCTGTTTGTCTCAATTTCCTCATCTGTCAAATGAGCCAGAGAAGGAAATGACAAATCATTTCAGTATCTTTGCCAAGAAAACTCCACCATGAAGGGTTCATGAAGAGTTAGACATGATTGAAAACAAATGAACAACAATAAATCACTAAACCTCTCTGAATCTTATTTTACTCATCTGTAAAAAGGGGTAACAATAGCACCTACATTGTAGAATTGTTTTGAAAATCAAATGAGATAACACATGTAAGGAGTTCTGCAAAAGTCACTAGTGCTAAATAAATGCCAGTAATTATTAGAATCCCAGTTATCTGACTTGCTGTCACATTTTGGTCTTTGCATTCCCAATAGCTATCACATGGTAGACCCAAATTAAATTGCTTTCTGTTTTTGATGTTTTATACCATCATAATAGGAGATCCATGAATGAGATTCAAAAATAGAAAAGAAATTAGCCTGTAATAGGAAACAGTTAATGGGTACTGTGCATTATAGGAAAAGAACTGCAATGGGAATAATTTGTAAGTAAGCCGATTATTTGATAAAGTCTTTAAATCTAAGGGGAAAACTTGTAAACAGGAATGTAGTAGTTCCCAGGAGGTTTGTGAGGTTATCCCTATGCAAGGCATTCAGAATGTCAAAAAAGATGCTTTAAAGAGAGCCAACTACCTGTGCTATTTAGTCACCAGGATCTGTGTGTCATTAAGAAATCTGAGGACTCATTCTCATCCATCTCAGTTTTATCTAATTTTAAAAAACAGAAAGTGATGATTTAGGAGTGAAAATCATTTCACTTTAATGGAACGACTAGGAATATCTTTCAAATCAATACATCAACATTTTCAAAAGGATAACCTAAGGCTTTTCATGACTTTGTGGAAAAAAAATCTGCAACAGACATATCTGATCACTTTCTCTAGCAGTGTTATGAGACGGTTAGACCAAAGAGGAACTGACAGATGCTATCCAGTTTTTTTTTTAATTTTACCATATGGCATATATACTTACAATTGAATAGAAATAAATCAAACAACTATGAAGTTGCTTCAGTAACCACAAACTTACTTGAGGTAAGTACATAGAAATGATTGCGGACATGGTAGTATCTAACAATTGGTTAGTCATGGAGAAGTCATGTACATCTTTTCTTCACTTTTTCCTCTTTTAGTATTTGGATTTCGTTATTGTTGTTTATGATGATTAGTTATGTAACACAACAAATATGGCAGTCACAAGCATTCACTTAAAGTCAAACTCAAAGCACAATGATATTGTTGTAATTTAAAAGTCATTAGAAAGACACAAGAAGAAGCTTGATACATAGGGGCCAAATTTATCTGGTAAATCTGAATAAAGGAATATTTTAAAACAGTGTGTTTCTTTCATCTGATGGTGTTTCTTTTCTATTTAAAGTCAATATCTTTAAGTTTAATGCTCCTAAATGGCTCTCATATAAAGCATGGTATCTACCTCCCTTTTCTTTATTATTAATGTATTTTGATAAAGGCAAATTGTCCAATAGTTCTTATTACCACAATCTTCAAGGCATCCATATTTCATGGACTGTTTTTCATTCAGGAACTTCTCTGATATATTGCCATGAGAATGGAAAGAAAACTAAAGAAAGAAGTCATTTAGGGCCTTCAAAGGAATTTCTATTCAAATAGAATAATGGACACATATGCATAGATAGATTTGATAGAGATATGCATATAAAATGTATAAATATATACATGTATGTATGTATTTATTTGTATATGTACATATTTAATTTGCATATAAATGTATAGGCATGCACACATGTACTTTCATCACTCAATTTTTTTTCAGTGAAAAAAATACTTGCCAAAAAACTACATATTTTATTGGTGGGCTTGATGAGCTGATTATGTGGCCTATCTTTGAGATTCTTTAAATTAATTCTAACATGACATTTAACAAGCCTGAAGTGCTAATTCACTTAAAGTGAGATCTAAAAAGTTTTCCATTGTACCCCACTGTGAACTATATATTTTAATCTCTTCCAACTAGATGATTTTCAAGTCCATTACTTTAAGACTACATATTAACTAACTACAAATCAAATCATTTTGTAAAATGGCCATCACATAAAATGTCAGAAAGTTGAATTGATAGTCAGTTTGGGTACCTGTAAGTGATGTGCTTGTGTTGCCACTTCTGTCCTGTTAGTGCATATCGCTTTCGACGAATATTAAATTTGGAGCTGCCTCGAGTCTGGTCAGGCACACCACATCGAGGCTTCTTCATCCAGCTGTTAAAAAAATTTTTTTCCAGTTACAATTTATTTCAAACCACTTTTTTTTTGTTACAAAATTTCACATATATGTAATATGTGTGTGTATCAACAGACATACCTGACATTGGGCTACAAAACTCTCAGTTCTAAGTAAAACATTTTTTTTTTCTGAATGAGCCAGAAATAATGTCCACTTCAATATAGATTAATCAAAGAATTTCTCAATACCTAATTCATTTTGGTCTGTGTTGATTGATATGGCCTTTTACTCCAGAAATCACAATAGAACACTTTACAATACTTTATAACAGTGAAAAATGAATTTTCCTCTTCTATTACATTTTTTCTTTTTTCCTCCCCTCTTTCTTCTGCTTTTATCTTTCCTTCCATTATGTAGGTAGCTCACATTTGCTTCAGACATTTACCAAGAACCTAATTTGATTTACCCTGGAACTTTCCTTAAATAACCAGTTTATATTCCTACAGTCAGAGGAGTTGAAGTTGGTACGGTGGAAATAAACTGAAACTTGTTATCACAAAGAATGCAAATTCAAATCCCCGGTCTACCACTTACTCTTTGAGTGACCCAAATGACTTACTGAAACTCTCTGGGTCTCAGTTGCTTCATTTGTAAAATGAGAAGGGATGAATTAGATGATATCTAAGGTCATTTCCATGGTCATAGCTATGATCATAAACACTGTCTATATCATGTGTGTGCGTGCGTGTGTGTGTGTAACACTAGGGTATAATAGCTGCAGGGTTCATCCTGAATTCAGGAAAATCTGAATTCACTTTCCTCCCTGAGGTGATTCATATTTATATTAGTGACAATAAGCAAAAGCCCCTCAGGTTCCCAGGTAACTCTCTCAGGCTCAAAGTTAAGGAGGAGCTGACCATTTGAGTCAATCGAAGTCTTTCTTCATACCAGAAGAGCCTATCAATATAAAATTTCAAGCTCTAGATAGACTTTCATCTCAAGGCATGAACCTATATTTGTCAACTTTTTCTATTTTATTTCTGGACAAAGCTTCTTATATTTAAACATCCCTGTTTTCTCTTCCTCAAACCCACCAGCCTATGTAAATATAATAATTTTAGTCATCTTGGCAAAGGTTTTTAACACGCCTCATAAAATATCTTTGCTGTGAGATTTCTCTGTTATTCTGCTAAAGTTATGTACTTAAATAGCTTCTGTATCTTATTAGTAGCTCTCTATGAATTGAGATTTATTCATGAACAATGTTAAGAAAGAGGGCAAATTGGGAAATTTCTGATCAAATTCTACTTAGTTCCATCAAGGTTTATATAACTGCATTTACTCTAGATAGAAAAAAAAAACTAGATACTGAGATGAATCTATAGAAGATGATTATTTTAAACAAGTAAATATTTCCTATTTTAGAAAACAAGGTGTTTGTCTTTAAAAGAATAATTTATGATCTAGTAAAATCAAGAACCTTTTTTTCAAAGATAATTATTATAAGTATATATTTTCATTAAATCTTATTGATCCAGTCAGTAATAGTGCAGAATGTGTATGTATTGGATTTGACTACTACTATTATGTTTTTCATGTAAATGTAACAATTAAGAAAATTGCACATCTGAGGACAAAAAGAAAGTGTTGAATGTTATTGTTATCTCTGACATTATCTAGAATAGTGTTAAACAAATAACAGATACTAAGTAAATATTTGATGAATTGATAAAATAAACTGAGGAACCAAATTGCCCTGAAGCCTCAGTATTTTCCTTGTTTCCAAATAGGTCCTCTTGTTCCTTGATTTCATCCAAGAGTCTGTCCTTTCTCGCATTTTATCTGAAAACTATTTTGCATACTTTACTTTTATCAGATTTTATAATCAAATCTTTATTTTTTTTCTCCCTTTTGAGCAACCTAGGAGTTGAGGTATAAAAGGTGGAGTGTCTTCCATCCCTTAGAAGATGATTTGGTTCTTTTTATTTCTTTAGGCAAAAGTTCATTTTCTGCCCCAAAAGTTTGTACTCTGCTCCTTTTATCAGTCAAACTACTTATATATAAATGGAGTAATACTTTTGAAAGCATAAAACTCCATAGAGATATGGATAATTATTGTTGTTACTTCTGTGCTCTTTCTTTGCATGTATTTATTTATTCATTTATATATTTACCTATATAAATGTTTATCTATCTATTTACATGCATTATGTATAATCTTAGTAGCTTCCATTATTAAACTCTATCATGGCAGGACTGGTTTTGTTTTTGACTTTGTACCTTAAATGCCTAGAATAATGCAGATAATAGGTGTTTAATATATGTTTCATCATTAAATTTCGTTGACGAGCACAAGGTAAAAATTGTCAAAATAGAAACATCTATTACCATGACCAAATGTATTTTTAGACAAAAATCACTTTTTTCTACTTTGGACAAAGTGAAGGTGGAAAGCTAGATAGCTGGAACATAGGAATGTCTGTTTCATTGCATGTGTGACATTCAAATGACCTCAAGAAACTGGGTGAAATAATTTTATGGCTTCACTTAGGCTATACCTATGAAAAAACCTTGAAATGAAATAGAAATTTAGATATTGATTATATTATGCAATTAACTTTTATTCACAGAAAATGTGAATAAAATTCATAGGGGAAAAATTTATTCTAGGGGCTGAATTTTCAAGGTTTACTACACTGATGACTGACGACACTTCCAGAATAACAATTTAATTTCCATTTTACCTTATGGAGCAGAGGTACAATACTGGTAAAATAAAAAAGTGCTTCAATAAGTCAAGTAACTTTTCCGATTCAAATAGAAGTGATGAGTTATAACATTATTATGCATATATATGCAAATATATACATACATATATATGTATAAATACATCCATGCATACATACATGTGTAGGACTAGAATTTGATCAACATTTTGTGAAAGAATCTCTCTTTGTACCCTGGAATGTTGCTCACATTTTCCTCTTCCAATCCTGTACCACAGAAATTCATGTACATGTCTCAGAAAAGAGCCCATACCTTATTCATTTTGCTATCTCTTAGTTCCAGAAAGTCATGGAATTGTGCACATAGTAGGAACTGAATAAAAATACCTTATGAATTAATTAATTAATGACAAATGAATGGGTACTTTCTTTTGTATATATCTTATTATGCATTAAATAACAGCATATTTAAGATGATTATTGGAAATGAAACTGAAAATTGGAATAACGTTGGAGAATAATATGTGGATTTCAGGAATACAAAACAAAAAAAGCAATGGCAAATATTTGCACAATATGGCATTTATAACATGCATATTTAAGTTATGCAATTCTTATATTCAAATATTCTTTGTAAGCAAACAGACCATAATATCTAATCAAGAGTAACTTTTAAGACAATGGCAAAGTATATTTGAGCATTGAATTTTGTGTCATGGTGTTTACATTTTAAAAATTCAAACTTTTGTGTTCTGTTGGTGCCAATTGCAATCTATCTCAGACTACCAGATTACCAACTAGACAACTTCAGTTTCTGATGAAAAAAAAGATGGAGGAGAGCCAAGATGGTGGAGTAAAGGTAGGGACTTGCCAGAGCTCTCCTTCAAACCTCTCAAAATACCTATAAAAATGAACTCTAAACAAATTTTAGAGCAGTAGAACCCATAAAAAGAGAGTAAAACAAATTTCCAGGGAAAGAAGTAAAAAAAGAAGGAAGGATGACATGAAAAAGGAGATAGAGAAGAAGTAGGAAGAGAATGAAGAAAGAACCACCAGGTAACATTTATATGGTGCTAATATGTGTCAGACCCTGTGATAGACCCCTTACAAATATTATGTCATTTGATCCTCACAGTAAATCTATGAGGTAGGTGCTATTAATATCACCATTTTTAAGTTAAGTAAATTGAGTCAGGTTGAGATTAATGGACCTTCTCAGGATAACAGCTAATAAGAATGGGAGCTAGACTAGAAGTTGAGTCTTTCTGACTCCAGGCTTAGTACTCTATCTACTCTACTAACTTAAAGATAAAGACAACTTCAAGAAGTATTTATTGAGAACAAATAAACCAACAGCTAGATTCCTGATAAGTGTAATGAATTTTGCAAAATCAGTGTAAATAAAGATAACTGACCATTATCCAAAAACCCTATTTTTATGAAACTATGAAGCTCTTCTAACAATTGACTTTTTCACACAATGCCTACTATCTAATCTTCCTGAGAAGAGAATATCTCTGTGTCTTTCTCTGTCTCCCTCTGTCTCTCTCTCTCCTATCTCTCTGTCTTTGTCTCTCTCTTTCTCTCTTTCTCCCCACAAACACACACATTCTAACAAACTAATATACACATAGGCATAATCATACATGCAGACATGTGGATATTTACGACTTATACACAATCACAGATGTATGCACATATGTGGATTTAAGTGGTTTCAAGATTTGCAGTTGGAGGAAAAGGGTTGAAGTCCTGGCTGTGGGACTCATCTATATGACTATGGGGATCTTAGTTAAACTTCATAGATTTCAGTTTCTTTAAGAGTAAAATGAAAGGATTGGACTAGGTAACACTTAAGACCCCTTCCAGATCGAAATCTATAAACCTATAAAGTATTTGAATATATCTGTTCATCTTTTTATTATTATTAAAAAGAAGTGCTGATACAGTGCAGCCCAGTAAGCATGGAACCCAACCCAACATGGCAGGGACAGGAGGACCCTGAACAGACTTCAAGGAGACACCAGCAGCAGCATATCCCAGATTTCTCAACCCACAAAGTCCACAGATAGCTTCCAAGGTCAGTGAGAGGGCTCCTTCACCCAGGAGAGGAGAGCTTGGTCTGGACCACCTTCAGCAGTCACTGCAGCCAAACCTTCCATTTTTGGATTCCTCCACTTAGAGTCTCTGGGAGAATTGAGCAGCTGATCAGAATCTTAGCCCTGAGAGACATGTACCTAAAGCCCCCGGGGGAATTGAGCAGTTGATCTAAATTTCAGCCCTGAGCTGGACCCTGACAAAGAACTCAAAAGTCAAGTAAATGTCTAGGAAAATGCCCCCAAAAGGGAAAAGGAATAAGACAACAGAAGGTTACTTTCTTGGTGAGCATGTATTTTCTTCCCTTCTTTAAGATTAGGAGGAACAATTTAGGTCTTCATAACCTAAAAGTCAAGGATTCTGCATGCAAAATTGCCAAAATAAATATTCAGTGGTCTCAGGTCAAGGAAGAGCTCAAAAAGAATTTTGAAAATCCAATAAGAGAAGTGGAAGAAAATTTAGGAAGAGAAATGAGAGCAATGCAAGAAAACCATGATAAGTAAGTCAACAGCTTGCTAAAGGAGACCCCAAAAAATGCTGAAGAAATTAACACCTTAAAAAATAAACTAACTCAAATGGCCAGAGAGGCCTTAAAAGCCAAGGAGGAGAAGAATGCTTTAAAGAGGAGAATTAGCCAAATGGAAAAGGAGGTTCAAAAGCTCACTGAGGAAAATGGTTTTTTAAAAATTAGAAAGGAGTAGCTGGAAGTTAATGACTTTAAGAGGAACCAAGAAATTACAAAACAAAACCAAAATAATGAAAAATAGAAGATAATATAAAATATCTCATTGGAAAAACAACTGACCTGGAAAATTGATCCAGGAGATCTAATTTAAACATTGTGGAACTCCCTTAAGGCCATGATCCAAAAAAGAGCCTAGTGATCATCTTTCAGGAAATTATCAAGGAAAACTGCCCTGATATTCTGGAACCAGAGGGTAAAATAAATATTGAAAGAATCTATCAATCACCTCCTGAAAGAGATCCAAAAAGAGAAACTCCTAGGAATATTGTAGCCAAATTCCAGAGTTCATAGGTCAAGGAGAAAATATTGAAAGCAGTTAGAAAGAAACAATTCTAATGTTGTGGAAATACAATCAGGATAACACAGGATCTGGCAGCCTCTACATTAAAGGATCAAAGGGCTTGGAATATGATATTCCAAAAGTCAAAAGAACTAGCATTAAAATCTAGAATTACCTACCCAGGAAAACTGAGTATAATACTTCAGGGGGGAAAGGTGATTCAATGATATAGAGGACTTTTAAGCATTCTTGATCAAAAGACCAGAGCTGAAAAGAAAATTTGATTTTCAAAGGCAAGAATCAAGAGAAATATGAAAAGTAAACAGGAAAGAGAAATCAAAAGGGACTTTCTGAAGTTGAACTGTTTATATTTCTACATGTAACTCTTGAGATTTGTCTCAGTATTTGGGTAGGTGGAGGGATCACACACACACACACACACACACACATATATATATATATATATATATATATTTATGTATATATACAGAGAACACAGGGTGAGTTGAATAAGAAAGGATTATATAAAAATGAAATTAAAGGGTGAGAGAAGAATATATTGGAAAGAGAAAGGGAGAAATGGAATGGGAAAAATTATCACTCATAAAAGAGACAAGAATAAGCTTATTCAATGGAGGAGGAAAGGAAGGAGATGAGTGGGAAAAACTGAAGCTTCCTACCTCACTTAGGGAGGGAATAATATGTTCACCCAATTTGGTAATGAAAATCTATATTACTCTACAGGAAAGTAGGGGACTAGTAGGATGAGGAGGATGATAGAAGGGAGGGCAAATGGGGGAAAGGAGTAATTAGAAGTAAATTCTTATGGGGAGGGACAAGGTCAAAAGAGAAAATAGAATAAATGGGGAGCAGAATAGGGTGGAGGGAAATATAGTTAGTCTTGTACAACATGACTATTATGGCATTCTTTTGCAAAACTACACATATATCACCTATATTGAATTGCTTGCCTTCTCAGTGGGGATGGGTGGGGAGGGAGGAAGGGAGAGAAGCTGGAATTCAAAGTATTAGGAACGAATGTTGAGAAATGTTTTGCATACAACTGGAAATAAGAAATACAGGTAATAGGGTATAGAAATCTATCTTCCCCTACAAGTAAAGAGAGAAGATGGGGATAAAGGAAGGGAGGAGTGTGATAGAAGGGAGGGCATATTGAGGGAAGGGGTAATCAGAATGCAAGGTGTTATGTGGGGGTAGGAGGGGAGAGATGAGGAGAAAATTTGGAATACAAAATTTTGTGAAAATGAATATTGAAAACTAATAATAAATAAACATTGAAAAAGATGTGTTGCCTTTCCCTATACTTTTTCCCTCAGTTTATATGGGTTTGGAAATAAAAATTAAAATGTCACTGATATTTTTATCCTAACATGTGAATAACATTCTTCACAGTATTAAACTTAATATTCATGTTTATTTTAAATTTTTACTCCTAAGTTTTAAAAAATATATAATATTTCTACAATCTTATCACATACAAATCTTTAAGCTTTGATGAGTTCATAAAAATGCTGCAAGTAGTCATTAATGAGTTAAAATTAATTTAGTAATTAAAAAGTTGACAAAAGGATAGCCTGTTTTTTCCAGATTTATTTTTTTTCCTAAAAGTTTTCAACCTTCCACATAGATCTGTTACAATCTTGACAATGTAGAGCTTTGTGGTCCTCAAAAGAAATGATTAAAAAACAATTAATTCTATTCACAGAAATAACAAGCAGAGTTGTATAAACATGCATGTCTTCTAAATTGCCATTAATCTCACCTGGAAAAATTGATTTTATAAAAAGAAAGCATAGTTATCATGTTCATTAGGTAGCAACTACATAACTTATTAATAATTAGTGTCCAATAGTTAATAATGCCAGAATTGATGCAACCAGAATTGGATTGAGGAAATAGGGAATGATTAGTCTCATTTTGTAACAGCCCTATCTTTGCACAGATGGATAAATGACATCATTATGCCCAGAAACTGAATCTAATGAAATCCACAATTGAAAAGGTAGTTTTAAAATATTCTAGGGGTTTTCATTTGATTGCCTAGTGACTCAAATTTTCATTTCAAATTTCATATATAAATGCAGTAGCGGTTTTTAATCGCTAAGGAAACTTCATTGAATGTATCCAGAATGACCTAATACTGAAAAGATTCAACCACCCAAAACATCAGTTGAATTTCTAATGCTCTTTCTTCAATCTTAGGCCAATTTTACTTGAAGAACTCAAACTGGACTGAAGTCATAACATATCATACTCCCAACTCATTGTTTTTGTATTTGCATTTTGCTTTTATCAAAATCATCAGAGATTGATCAAATCTGATTTCCTGTTTTTGTGAAAAGAATTATGATGATCTACAGTTATATGAGCAGATATTTTAATAGTTTTTGATATTTAATTAATTATTCTCAATTAGAACTGCTATCAAAAGCTCATCACAGTTAGCACTTCAAATTCTGTATTTATTTCCAACTCCCTTAGTAAAACATTCTGAGTCTACCTTTATGTGCATCTTTAAACAAAAAATAAGCGTTTGAGGTAATAAAAACAACACTTCTACAGCACTTTAAAGTTTGAAAAGTGTTTTATTTATATTATCTCGGTTAATCCCCACAAACACTCTGGGGAGGATAGGTAATATTATAATCCTTATTTCTGAGATGACACAGTTGAGGTGCAGAGAAGCTAAAAGACTTGCCTAGGGTCAAAGACATCTCTGAGACAGAATTTGGTTCTGTTTTTCCTCATTCCAAGTCCAATTCTCTTATTACTGTACCATCTATCTGCCAACTCTGCTATTTCAGCAAAACAATATCACCCATGGATTGGTCATTATATTTTCCTCCTCTACCTTATTTTTAGCTTCATTGTTTTTCTGAAACCCATGGAGACTAACTTCAAAATTCTTGAAAAGAATGGATTAATTGGTTTCAAACAAGAAAAAAGTCAAAAGAAACAACACAGTAGGAACCAACAATAGTTTAAATACTAACCACAAATAGTGGAGGCCTACAGTATCCCTGTGGGACAAACAAAATCAAAAGGTAGAAGCAAAGGAATATTATAAAGGGAAATAAAGAAAGGAAAATAACAATAATAAGAAAAGAGGATAAAGTACAAAAAAAGAGATTAATCATTCAAAAATAAACAGCCCAAACACAGATTCTCCATATCTGTTTTAAAAGAAAAAATAATCATTTATTTTAACCATGAATATCATCTTGCTTTTCTTACTCTGTTATCCTTTAACCTGTATTAATGGTTTTCAAACTTAGATTGAAGAATTAGATTTGTTTCCTTATATTCCATAATTTGAAATTCTAATAGAAAGCATGGTAAAGAACAATGGTATAATAATATGTCTTGAAAAATTTTGGATAATTTGGAAGAAGAAAAATGAACACTAGTTATATATTTCATTATTATAGCCAGTATAAATGCCAAGGACCACCACAAAATAAAGTAATTATATTTAGCATAAAAATAACATATTGCCCTATGAAAGTGAATGAATGGTTCTGAGAAGTAGAAAATAATTATTTTCTTTCTTAAATAGATAATACATGTTACCATGAACTTTTTAATTTGGATATTTTCTCATTAACTAGGAGATTTTTTTCATCTAAATTCTGTCAAAGGAATATTTCTGAACAGAATTATATCATTTTAAAATTAATGAAAACAATATAATAAAGTTAGATATTCATATTTTGAACATTTCTCTGAAGACAGCAACAATGAATTGTTGCAAATATAGAATTGCATTCCACATTTATAATGGAGTACACTACACAGTTTTGAGAAAATTTCACACCACGTAACTAAACAAATGTATATTCAGTTTTACTACATTTTTTATGTCTTTAGTTTGGTTTTGGGAAAATTAGATAATTGATTTAATAGAATGTTTAAGGTAAATAACATATTTAATAATAATAAAAATTATTATTATTAAATAATACTTTCAAGGTCAGTTGCTTTTATTTCCAATGAGATATTCACAATTTCTTCTATTTTTTTCATTCTTTTGGTTTTATTTCATAATTTCTTATTTTCATTGTCATTACCTTCTATTCCAATTTTTAAGGAGTTGTTTTATTCTGTGAACTTTTGAGTTTCTTTTTCCATTTGGGACATTCTGTTTTTTAAGGCACTCTTTTCCTCATTGGCTTTTTGGATTTCTTTTGCTATTTGGGTAATTTAATTTTAAAGCTGTTATTTTCTTCAGCATTTCTTCAGGTTTCTTTTAGCAAACTGTTGACTCATTTTTCATGATTTTCTTGCATCATTTCTTTGTCTTCCTAATTTTTCCTTTACTTCTCTTACTTGATTTTCAAAATCCTTTCTGAGCTCTTACATGGCCTGAGACCAAATCATATTTTTCTTGGAGGCTTTGGATGCTGGAGTTTGGCTTTGTTGCCTTCCTTTGGTTGTATGTTTTGATCTTCCTAATCATCAATGTTGTAAAAAAATACCTCTTCACTGAGAAAGTAAGAGTCTATAGCCTGTTTCTTTTCTCCCATTTGCTCATTTTCCCAGTCAATTATTTGACTTTTGAGTTCCTTTTCTAAATGGAATGTTGTAGAAGCAGCCTCCACTTTAGCAGTGTCTGCCACTGTCCTGAGACTGAGGCTGGAGCCTGATCACTCTCCCCTCTTAGTCAGATGAGAGACCTTTCCCGCTGACCTTTGAAACTGTCTTTCATGTTTGTGGATTGAGAATCTGGAGAGCACAGCAACCACCAGTGATTCAGTGCCCTAAGGACTACTCGAGTACCATCCATGCTGGTGTGGCCCACCGAACTGCACTCATCTCCCAGCCTGGTGCAATAAACCTTCCCTTTTAACCTTCTACATTGTCTTGGGCTGGAAATTTGCTTCATTCTGTTATTTTCTGGCTTCTGCTGCTCTAGAATTTGTTTAGAGTAATTTTTACAGGTTTTTTTGAAGGGTTTGGTAGGAGAGCTCCAGTAAGTCCCTGCTTGTTCTCTGCCATATTGACTCCATCTATCTTAACCTTATTTTATAAACAACTGATTTGGCGAGGATAGGCAATTATTAAGTGACTTGTGCAGACAAAGTAAATAAGTTACTGAACGTGGATTTGAAATCAGGTCGTAGTTATTCCAGGCCCAGTTACAGAATGGAAGGAAGGGAGGAAGGAAGGAAGGAAGGAAGGAAGGAATGAAATTTGATTTTGTGATATGACTCAATCAAATGTGAGCATTCTTGGTTTAGGAAGATAATGTAGTTCAATAGAAAGAGAATTTCTTATAAATAACAACTATCTATCAAATTCAGCCTATTTGTGTGAGAGTAAATTACTTTATCTACTTGAGTCTGTTGCCTTATCTGTAAAATGAGGAGAGTGAACAATATAAACCTCTGTCTCTTCTACCTTATGATCTATAATTCTGTGATGATTCTTTCAGCTCTAATTGTGTGGCATTTCAAAGTCACAATATGAACTAGCTGATATTTAAATCACTGATATTCCTTTTCACCTCTAGGTTACAAATAAAACCTCTATGTATGCCTCCTTCAGTGCCTCTTAGTGAGGAACATAAATAATTTTAAGGAAATCAGATCCCTCCATTATGAACACCCTCTAATGATTTTTTTGCAGGTCTGATAATACAGAATATGTATAATATTACTTTATGGTATGGGTATGCCCCCT
The DNA here is from genome assembly GCA_028658325.1 of Potorous gilbertii. Taxonomy (NCBI): domain Eukaryota; kingdom Metazoa; phylum Chordata; class Mammalia; order Diprotodontia; family Potoroidae; genus Potorous; species Potorous gilbertii. The sequence continues at coordinate 119,976,354 of CM053773.1, forward strand.
ATAATTGTCTCTGCTGTAAAAATGAGAAAGGGGGCTAGTTCCAGTGCTCTGTATCATATGTAGCTGGAAAGGTAGGGGGGACTAGTACTAAAAATTTGCCAAACTTAGTAATCCTTGCCCTTTGACACTGGTTTCCTCAGGTTGCCTTGCTATTAAGTCAAAATTTAGAAATTTATACAGAATATGATTTATTTTAAATCTCTGGCATTAGCCTTATAATAATTTCCAGTCCTCATCTAAGAAACTTCTCTCCTCATGATATTCATCGAACTCTATTTTACAAATATTGTGCCTATGTACTTCTTCTTCTATGGACTGGCTCCAGCTCTTCACCTCACACATTGAGGTAGCCAAGCACCCCATCCTAGGGTAAAATGCAATCTGTAATTATAGATTGCAGTCATATTTCACAGTCAGGTGACCCTGGGTGAGTCAAGGTGAGTCAGGAATTTTATACTCTGTGCAAGAAGGTTTATACCATTTTTCATCTCCAGATGATTATTAGATTTTCTTACATTAATCCTTTTCTAGTATTACTTCTTTTGACCTATGTCACTATCTCTACTCAGCTGGTATTAACTGCCTACACTCTCCCACATCCAGGACAATTGTTTTACTTTTGTTTTAGTTGAGTTGAAGGTAGTGACAAATATGTTGCCATCATTTGTATTCCTATGAATTCAGGAAAGGGAAGGGAGGAAATAAACATTTTTAAAGTATCTACTATGTAACAATTAGTGCACTAAACTCTTTTGTAATATTACCTAACTTCATAGCGTCAGGCAAGTTCTGTTATTATGTCCATTTTACAATTGAGGAACAGGAGAAGGACAGAGATTTAACAAGTTTCCCAGGAGGAAATATCAGAAGCTGGGTTTGAACTCAGCTGAGCCCAGGCCCAGCACTCTGTTGCATCTCCTAGCTTTTCAGTATTTCTCATATATTTCCAATATAAATAAACGAACAAATCAATAAATGATTTAAGCACAGAACAATCCCTTTGCCACTTCCTACCACAATCCCTATGGTATAGTGTTTCAATTATGGCAGATATCCAAAATATAACTGATCCTTATTGTAAAGAAATATGCAAATAAATATTTTTCACTAAATGTCACCTTATTGGGGCAGGCCTCAACATGTTGTATGTTATATTTTTCTTCATAGAATTTTTCTATCAAATAAAACATTCATTCAAACATTGTTAGAATCAACATTTTAAGTGAACAATTCCAAATCACAATATATGACTATAAAAAATCTTGCTATCTACTTTGTTAAAAAGCATAACATTATATGACATACAGAACACAAGGAAGGGAAATAAAAGGACATATCTTTTGGTGGAGGCAGGTAATTAGAGGCACTTTTGAGCAAAACTGTTCAATTATTGTTGGTTTGGGGGGTTGATTTAAATTAGATGATTTATAGACAGATAGATACATACATATATACATACATAGAGATACACATATACATATGCACACACATATACAGATATAAACACGTGCAGTATGTGTGTAATTTTTCTATCTTGCAAAAAAGGTCTTTCCAACTTTTTAAATTAGTTTCAAAATTTTTGTTTAATTTTATTTTAAGAAATTTATTTTCTTTATGTTTTTACTAAAGAGAATTTCATAGTTTCAATGAGAAGCATATTGCCACTCATTTAAAAAGTACTTTAGATTATACATCATTCAGAAGGAATTTATCTCAGCACAGGGTTGTAAATTAGAAATTTTGGTATTCTAATTCTAGTCCCAACAGCAAGTTCTTACTTGCCTTTAGGCAAATAATCAAAACTCCTTGATGTGATTTCCTCATCTACAAAATGAAAATAATATTTACATACCCTTAAAGGTTATTGGGTACTTAATTAGCAAATTTTTTTTTATTTCTTTGAAGTTAATAACAGCAAGTTCATACTATACAAATTCATGGAAAAGTATAAGACTTTCATCTGGATATAAGATTTAAAATTGTAAAAGAAAATAATAACATTCTATACTTACGTAAATATGTTAGAACCTGCTGAGCTAATTTAGGTGTGTTATTTACAAAGAAAGTCAAATCTGTTGATCCATGCTAAGACCAGTTAGTATAGAGAGACCCTAAAGAGTGCAAGGAATCAGTAACAAAGGTCATACAATTTTGAGTTATCTTGTCTCAGAAAACTTTGAAGGATTCCACTATATGATTTCATGACAATTATATACTTTTATTGCTACATAAAAATATTCATAATCATGAATAGTAGTATACAGTATGGCATCTTTACCAAGTAATGTCACAAAGTTAGAGAGACATAAAGGGCAAAGTTGAAAGTAAGGATCATGAGAAACTACATTGACCAGCAAGTGGTATTAACAGAATCTTTCTTTTTGTTGTTTCTATGTTATACTATGTTTAATAGGAGAGAGAGAGAGAGAGAGAGAGAGAGAGAGAGAGAGAGAGAGAGAGAGAGAGAGAGAGAGAGAGAGAGAGAATGGTTTGGCTACCGTTACTTACTCTATAGTGTTTCTGTCCACTTTTCCAGTCATATTAATGCCATAAAACTGCTGCATGGCAGCTAGTGCTGACTGCATGGTCTCTGCAGAACGTAGCACCGACATTCTGGGGTCTGTTGGTGGAAGGTAACCGTACTTTTGTAACCAAACCTGCAATAATAAGTAGAGTTCCCTTCAGTTCAAATTTACAAATAAGTCAAAAGTTCTATAGTTCTGTAGACCTCCATGTCAAAAATCAAAGTTATTCATTATACTTTACACTATAGTCATTCAATTATTTAATACTTGTTCATATTAAGTTATTATTTAATTACTCATTTGTTGATCTTTGGATCATAAAATAATAGATTTAAAGCCAGAGAAAATCTCAGTGCAACTCAGTTTTCAGATAAGAATACAGAATCCTAAAAAGGTTAAGTAACTTGCTCAAGATCACTCACGTAATAAATGGCCAAACCAGAATTTGCAAAAAGGTCCCTTGACTCCACGTACAGCTCTTACCACTGTACCATTCTGGTTAAAATGATCTTTCTCCATAATTGCTTCAATATTGCAAGTTTTGGCTATAAATATCTGATACAAATGTAGTCCCTAGAACTAGAGGTAGAATTTCTTTATTAATGTTACCACTAACCTATTATTTGAAAATAAACTCTATACATATCCTCAGACCATATCCAAAAAGTCATTTTCCTTAACAACAAAACACTGACTTCAATTATGCATCTTAATAGGGTTGCTACCTCATTCCAGTATAGAATAGTATAGGGCATGAATGCCATAAACAACCAGTGTATTTAGTTGTGGTTGAAAATGATTTGAAAGTCAAAACACTGATATTCACCCCAGGGAAAAATAATTTTCAACCAGTTACTTGCAGTAGCTCCTGTTCATTCAAATGACAGGATGATCCAAATGTCTTACTGATGGCTAAAAGCTGCCTGAGTAACTAAGCCCAGGCAATGCTTGCTTCAAAAGACCATAAGTGCTTCAGGCCATCAGTGGGAAGAAACCTAGATAGGATTATAAATGACATCAAACTCTGCACAGCAACTGAACCTAAAAAAATGTAGGAAGAGTACTGTAACATAGATGGATAGAGAATGTAGAGAAATATGGGAAAATATTACTACCTTAGATCAAAAACAATTGTGGGTCCCTAAGATTTTTCCAGATTCATTTCTTATTCCAAATCATATGTTTGGTTCATAGCCTTTTCACTGTCTCCCTTCTCTCTAGAGATCCCAATTCAGTGGGAGCTCAATAAATTGTCAACCTGATCAAGCTTTCTCACCAAAGGATGTTTCCACTGACATCTCTGTCACTATGGTGTAGGTTCTAAGAGTATGCTTTCCATGGTTTTTTTTGCTTCCTGCTCATCATGTGGGGAGGAATAAAGGACTTGTGAAAAGTCAGGAAGCATTTTTTTTCCCACATAACAATGTGGGAAAACATATCTCTTAGGAAGATACAACTTCAAAGAACTAAAGTTATGAGCAAAATAGAAATAAATAGCAAATATTAACATTAAATTTCCCTCAAAGAAACAGACACTGGAAAGAAATCTGTCACAAAAAAAGAAAAAGATAAAAATCTATTTCTTTGCTGTATTTCTCCAAGGCTCACTGGAAAGAAATAATATAAATGCTTGCTACTCCCCCTTCATCAGCTGAAGATGAAATATAACCTCTATTCTAATACAATGCACAAAAGAAATAATGTACTGTTGTCAATGAGCTGTATTCGCAAAATCCAACCTAGGAAACTCATTTTTCATGCAACAAGAAAACGCTAGAATATTTTTTCATCTAACCTGTGATGAATATAGTGTCAGTAAAGACTCTACAGACACAGTTACCTCTGATTTATTATTGCTTATGTCCAATTCATATGAAATTAATACAATTGCCATGCTACTTCTCACAAAGTAAATGACACTTTAAAATCATGCATTTACATATATACATATATAAATATGCATTTATATTTGAATATATAAACATGTAGATAAATGGATAGCTAGGTAGATGGATAGACAGACAGACTGACAGGTAGACAGACAGACAGACAGATAGATAGATGATTTAGCTGAATAGAATCTCAAGTCTGGACCAAAAAATAAGTGTCAGTTTCTGTGCTAGGCAGTAAGGATAAAAATGTAAAATTGAAAAATTCCTATTCTTAAAGAGCTCGTATTTTAATAATGATAGAAATATCTATACAACTATGCACATATAAAATTTAAAAAAAATCATTTCCAGGGAGCATTAAAAATACTGTATAATTAAGCAAGGTCTGTTAGAGAAGGTAACACTTCAGTTGAGCTTTGATGAAAGCTGGAGAGTCTCACAGGCAGCAATGAGGAAGCAGAACATTCTAAACCTGAATGACAGTTAGTGCAAAGTAACGGTGGTGAGAGACGTTGTGCTGCTCATAGGGAATAGAAAGCAAACCCAGCTTCACCTAAATGTAAAATCAGTGAGTAGATTAATGAGAAATCTGTATGAAAAGATGGGTTACAGCCAGATTGTGCAGAGATTTAAACAGCAAACAGGAAATCACATTTTATTGTAGAGGCAGATCACTTTACACACCATCTGGAGCTTTTGTTATTACACCAGATCATCTCTACCACTAATAATCATCATATAGTATTTTAGAAATAGAATGTACTAGAGATTAAACTGAATCACTTCTCATCATGCCAAGAATTTCAGAAGCTATTTTTATAAACCAATCCCTAATATTCAACTTGTTAACTAAATGCTAACAAGTCAGTCAATGAAACACTTAGTGTCAATTATGACCTGAAGGAGCTCACAATCTAATGGCGGGGAGGAGCAGGGAAGGGCAAAGGCAGTGGGAGGGAACAATACATACAAAGCAGCTAAGAAGTGGGAAAGAGAAAGAAGGAGGGTACTAGCATAAGAGAATGAGGACATAATGAGGTTCTGAAGTCAGTGGGAAATGATCAAATTATTGCCCTGGATGCACTTCTTAAATGGAGGATTTGGGAAGAACTCTGCAGGGAGAGAGCTCCGACGTCCACCCTACAACCCCTACAACCAGAGGGAGAGAAAGACTCCAAGGACAGGGAGTACTGAAGAGGTGTGAATTTTGGTGTTGATGTACTGCAGGACAGTGACTTTCTGGAGACCATTATAAAGTCCAAGACATTTTGGGAAATGATAAGCCAATGCAATACACAATCCAAACTACCATAAAGCTAGCAAATTAGAGGAGTACAGTGAAAAGACAGGTCTATGGCACAGTTAATCCAGGATCAACACCAGTCCTGACAATTAATGCTTGTGTAATCTGTGGATTGTAGACTCACCATCTCTAAAATAGTGTCTGGATTTAAAAAACAAAAGAAAACAAAAACAAAAACCCAGCTCTACTGTGCTCTACATATCAAATCCTGTAATCCATTGGAAAAAAAAATGAACTGCAATAAGATATCAGTTATCTGGAATCCAATTAAATAGAAACTTTAACAAATCTGATGTTATGCTAGTCTCATAGCAAGAGATAGGTGTTAGCATGCTTAAAGCACTGAACCGGGACTCTGATTGTAGCCTCAGATACTAACAGCTGTACAATCTTCAGTAGATCACTCATCCTCTGCCTTTCAGTTTTCTCATTTATAAAAGGCTGACATTGGACTTCATTACCTTAAATTTCTTCTAGCTCTAAATGTGTGACTCTATGACCTTATGGAATGCAAAAAAAAAAAATAAAATCCAACCTTGCTGATTTAGTATAAAATACACACACACACACACACACACACACACACACACACACACACACACACAAAACCCCTGAATAATAATGGAAATTTCAAGGGACATCTTATGTTCAAGATTGTCTTCTACCTCATATAATAATGCATAATTACAATATTGTCAGAAAGATTACAATGAGACACTGGAAAGTTCTCATTCCGGAAAGAAACATTAAATTATGAGCACCATATTTAACATAATCATATATTCAAAGTGTTCAAAAATAGTGTAGAATTGTACTTTGAAGTTATGTAAAAATCATATTTGATGTCTGATTAAGTGTTTCAAATTTTTCTTTGGAAAATATGATCCCAATAAAAGTACTGTAGTAAGGCAGGAGATTATATAACTGTATTTTCAAAGGTTTTCAGAAGTGAAGGCAAAAATAGTTTTCTGAAAACCATCTAGCAATTTAAAAGTTAACCAGAAAATTCAGTTAAATAGGCAATCTCATTTCCTGAGCATGTTATTTCAGGCTTCACTGTATTTATTCTGAGATAAAATTATGAGCAATTTTTTTTTAGGGAAGAGGCAAACAGTCCACTATTTTTATAGAACCAAAGATTTTAAGTTGGAAGGACCATAGAGTTCTACAAATTCAATCTTCCCCTTTTACAGATGAGGATATGGAGGCCCAGGATAATTTAATCACTTGTTAGAAGTTCATGCAAGTAGAAGCTGTAAAACCAGAATTTGAACCCAGGTCCTTAGATTCAAGATTCATTACTTTTCCTTTTTTTCTTTGATAGAAAGTGAACTTCTGTATAAACATTGTTCTCAGGAAGGAAAGGTCTAAAACGTATACATGAGTCTTTCTGTCACATTTATGTATATATTTAGATTATCATTATAGTTAAATAAGATCATTTAACGATTTTGTTCCGTTGTTCACAATTTGGGGAAAATATTATTTTAAGATGAACTGACTTCAAAGCAAATGTATAAACACACATATACACACACATACACACATCGATTGGTAATTAATATAAGGCTTAATCATGTCAAAATAATTGATACTGACTGGGATATGGATTTCTAAACTTCTCAGATCAAAACCAAAAAGTATAATATTTTTAGCAATTACATGGTGATATTTGACAACTGCCCTTTCATTGATTTTCATAGATAATGCAAAGTTTCTGGGCATTTCAACACCCCAAATTATTTTACAGACTTAAAACATAGCAGAAACACTTATAGTGAACACTGTACCTTAGGGTTTTCTTTCTATATAATCTCAGTTATTTAATGATGATGATGACAATAAATAATAATATGTGATCTAACATGATCTGAAAGAATATGTGTCAGAGGCAGAGACAAAGCAAGGTAGACACAGATAAAGACAAAAGGAGACGTTAAGAGCATATTATTGTAAGCTTCTCTAGGTACTTTATCATCAAGAAAAAAATAATTAGATACCCACAGATAGCTGGCAAGGGTCTAAGTTCTATTTTGTAGTGTGAAAAGTGGCTAAATATGAATCACAGCTACCAATTAATCCAATAATTTAACCAGTGTGGGGTACTTATTGTGATTTTGTACAATGTAAACTCAGAGTATATGTATATTTTTAATTATAAATCAACAGTACAAAAATTAGCCTTTCTGTTTGCTTAAATTCTAAGTGGTTTTTAAATCATAATGCTCTTTCCATATTAAAAGTATTAGTATATGAACTTTTATGTATAGATCAGTCATACTTCAAATATCACAACTGAGCAACCATGGTGAGATAAGTGTAACATATGACTAAAATAAAATGGAAGCATGGATGGGCCAAAACACATTCAAAATATTTCATCACTAAGCTGTCTTTTAGGTTTAAGATGAAAAGGGACATAGCTGGATCAAATATATTGACAATTACTTTTTACATCCGACCTTAACCTGAGCTTTCTTATTCATTATAAAGGTAACATTGTTATTGAGTAAAAACAATGGACTTCTTCACACCCTCAAGCTCCTTAGGGAAATAGGTTCAACTTACCAACAAAATATAGTTAGCCTTACACTATGTTTGACAGGTATGAGATAAAAATACTTCAAAGAGGAAGAACTTAGGCATAGGATGATTTCTACCTTCTGTTAGATTACCTACAATTCCAAAAATGTAAATTTTATATACTCTATATTTCTTGACTTTTCTCTTTGCCTAGTTTATAATTCATCATGTCAACAAAACACAAGACCATCAAAAGGAGATGGCATGGAGGTGATACTACATTACTTAAAAAAGTATTAAATATTGAAAAGAAAACTCTTCTTGATATGCTAATTTTAAAAAAAATTCTATATTTCATTTAGAGTCATTTTCCTCAATGAAAAAGTATTCATCCATCAACTTTAAGTTTCTTCGTGGTGAATATCAATATATAAATTGGAGGAAAGAAATTGGATAAGTCAAGTGAACCACTGGGAAATTCCCTTAACCGCAGTGGTTTAGGCATTTAGGTAATTTGTTGCTGGTGTAAGGTTATTCATTGATGTTCCACTCTACATGACCCCATGGACTTTTATCCATGGAGTTTTCTTGGCAAAGATACTATAGCCATTTGCCATTTCTTTCTTCAGTTTAGGTAATAGGAACTATTAAATGGCTGCCTCTGTTTCTCAGATTCACTTCTGTCAATAAAAATGCCCATACCTTGAAGTTTACTTTCCACTATGATAAAAATAGGAGAGATAATGAAATTATATCATCTAAACATCAGTAGCAGTTTTGGTGGAAGTTTTAATTAAAGTCATCTAGAACAAGCCCTTTCATTTACTTCTTAAGGAAAGATAGACAAATTTATCATCCATAATGTATGAACACAGACTTGTAGAATATCAAATCTGGAAGGGCCCATTTAAGGGCCAAACTTCAGCCCAAAGTAGTTCTAGCACAGACTCATTCTAGCACATTTTACAGGTGAAAAGATGAGAAAACAAAATCTGGAGATGTTTTGTGACTTGGTTCAAATCACAAGGCTCTCTGCTTCCAACAACCTCATTCCTCAACTTTTTGTTTCTTGCCCTTCTCTTGTTTTCCCCAATAAATACCTTTTGGAAAATATATATATGTGTGTGTGTGTGTGTGTATGCGTGTGTGTGTGTGTATACGTATATGTATATGTGTATATATACACACACACATATATATGTGTGTATATATACACATATATAATATATTATATATAAAATATATTATGTTAATTATTGCACAGTAAATTATGCAATTATTAAATTATGAGTATATTATATATAAACTATATACATATACGTATGTATATGTATTCAGCGGTTCCTCCTAAGTCTATATGAGAAGTTTAAGGCAGAACAGATGTTTTTTTTTTGTTTGTGATTTTAAAGCATGTGCTGGCATTTTTTTTGGTTGTTTTGTTGTTTTGTTTTGTTTCGCTTTTACTTTTACTTCTAAAGTCCGCATTCAGTTTATAGTAGTTATTGTTTGTTAAGGAAACATTAACTTACAAAAGTCTTTCTTTACATTGCCCAAAATCACAATAAGAAATTCTGAGGGGAGATGAAGAAAGGAGAAGTTTAAAAATGTCTTGTAAGTTAAAAGAAAATGAGACTGAGAGTCAGGGAATGTTGGTCTAAATCCCAGGTTATTTGCTACATCACTTCATAAATGTTTCTTATCTGAATTTGTTTGTCCATACTTAAAAATGAATCCTTTTTACATATATATTTCGTTACACTTTGAATTAAAAGTTATCTAAAAAAACACCTACTCTATAGAAAGAGGTGGGAAACCACTTGGACAAACAGGTTTCTCATATTTCAATTTTATATTGTGCATTGGAAATAAGTATTGGAAAAACTGAATAAAGATATTAATATTAAAATGAAGTAGCATACTATTACATATTGAGAGTCATCTAACAGAGTTAGGAAAAGCTACCTACAGAAACATACTGGGCTGGGTATCCTGAGAGAATCCCTTAGCTTCTAAGTAAACAAGCAACTTTGTAAGATAAATGTTTTGCAGAATAGTTGCTGATCTAAATTATTAAGAATTTCTTCATCAAAAGTCTCCTATGCCATTGAAATCAGAAATCTTGATAATATCAACGTTAGAAATGTAGAATGATAGATTTGGATAGGCCTTAAAAATATGTTTAGTTCAATACCCTCATTGCACAATTCAAAGAACTAAGATTAAGAAAAGTCAAATACTTTGCCTGGAGTCACATAGCTATTAAGTGAAAGAATTAGTGTGAGAAACAAGGTATTTCGGCTCTAAGCCCAATGTTCGTTTCATTATCCTTAGATGGCTCCTAAATGAAATTTAAATATGAGCTATTGACACGAGTCCATATAAAACAAGTCTTTACTGTGCAATAATTAAATGAATTGTGATCTCTTTGATTTGGGAGGCCTTCTTCTATTTGTCACTTGGAGGGTACCCCTGAAGCATGATGGTTGTCTCTATCTGTTATCCTTTGCTGTCTGTACTAGCCCATTTTCTCCTTCTGTCATACAATATCTTGATGGCATCCTTTATCTCAGAGATCTTTGGAATTTGATGTTGTTTATATATTGCTCTGTACTCATATCTACATTGGACTTTTTCATTAAACTTTGAGTGAAACTCATCTTACTTCTCCAGAGACACAGGTGGCATTACCATTATAACAACACTAATAAATTATAGTTTGCCAATATAGGAAGCTTGTAGTCAATAAAACACTTTGTAATTTCCTGAAAAGAATTGAGTCCATTCCTTTTCTCCTTTTCCATTCAGGGTTCAGCTCACTGTCCATTAATTTTGTCTGGGCCATATATACACATTCATGAACAGTCTCCCAAAGGTCTTGATTCAGATACATATTAAAATGTGAACAAGAGGCATTCTTTCTTCATTTAGTCTGGGTATATGAAAAGACCAAAGTCTTTTAAATGATTGCAGATCTCTTGTAGGATACTCTGCAGGGTCTTCAGCCTTGATGTAATTAACACAATGTTATCCTAAAAATGGGAAAATCTGGAAGATTTCATGATCTACAAAGAGTCCCTTCTCCACATGGATTATGGATCATGCAGTAGATATCCTGCACTACAGAGGAGAATAATTTTGATGAACACATATCTCCCTCTGTTATTTCTTGCATCACATTTATTTATTAAGGGTCAATGAACAGGATTATTATGTCTTGTGAGGAATCTTCTAATAAATAAAATCATCAATGGACTATTTTTATTTTCTATGTTATCAGTCAGTAAATAACTATGAGTATTGTCAGCAAGACTTCTTAGTCATCCTACTTCATGCTAATATTCTTAGATGTACTGAAAATGCAAATGCATAATAACAGGGTCTTGATGATACCTTGTTATAAGTCTGTTTTGCCAAATTGTTTTTATATAATGAAAAAATGGGATCTTAATTTTCTCTAAATCTTCCAACTGTGACATGTGAATAATAATAAATAATAATATGATATGAGAATATGATAAATATCAATTGTGATATGTGAAAGATGCAATTGATTTTATAATTTCAACCACAAAAGTCCACTTATTGTTTATTGGTATTCTGATCATAGATGCCATCAATCTGTGCATAGAGAACCCTCATAAAGATTTTGCCTAAATAAAAGAGTAGTCATATAAGTTGGTAGTTGACAGTTCCTTGGTCATCTTTTTTTTTAAATCAATAATGTCTATCACTGCTTCCAAATATTTGGCATTTTTTCCTCTTTTAGATAACTTGTAAATCAGGCCTTTAATTTCCTCACAACTAATTTGCAGCTGGCACAATTAGCTTCTAAATATAACTAATCTAATCTGGCTGTTTTTGCTTTCTGTTTCTTTAGTACCAATCCTACTTCCTGAGTAACTATCTCAAGGACTATGATGTTAGGATCTAAGTCTGGCTGTTCTACTTTTATTGATGGAGAAAATTATGTTTTATGATTTGTTTTGCAAATCTTTCCATTTTTCTTCTGTCGTCTTTCTTTAGTTTTTAATCCTTGAATGTCTTTATTCAGATAACTTACCAAGGTTTCTTTAATCTATTTTCACTCTCTACTACTTATCTCTACTATAGAAATGATATCACTCATAATTATCCATCATCCTATAGAGGGAGTTGTATTGTAATGAAGTTGTTGCCTTTGGAAGTCAACTTTCTGCATCTGGCAAGTAATTCAAATGTTACTAAAATGATTTTGAGGTCATTTTGATGTTCCTGTAGCAATTAATTTAAATTGGTTCAACTTTTGAAAAAAATATTGTGGTCTCTGTCAATATAATTTCTCTTATCTGTTTCCCATTAAAAAGCTCAGTTCTAAATTTGTTTAGATAATTCAAAATTGACTTTTCTTATGTGTATGCTATATGCTTTTCCCTGATCTTATTTCATTTTCATTGTAAATTCTTGCCTTATCTCTGAGAAGTCAATGCTCTATGTGCAGAAAACTGACAGAAGGATTTCTTCCATATCCTTCATAAGAATTTTCTTCTCAGTGTAATATATATATTTTTAAATTATAAAATTAATTAAGAAGGTATGCAATCCAGATAATACAAAGAGTCAACTCTATTCAGTTACTGCTGTTATTATTCATTTGCATTTTCAGTATATCTTTCTAAGAATATTGGCACTAAGTAGAATGACTAAGAAACTTTACTGATAATACTCATTATTATAGTCATTTCCTGACTGATACCGTAGAAAATAAAAATAATTTTATTGATTACATATGGCTAAAGTACCTTAAGGATTATATATAAAACATTTATACCTATGTAAACATATTCCCATATATATACACATTTGTGTGTGTATCAGTATCTCCATATGTATTTAATTATGAGGTTATGATTTCAGGATGATGCTGCATGGTGAAAGTGAATGCCAATAGACTCAGAATAAACAAATGATTTTTTTAGAGTGGAGCTTTCTGCAGGCATTTAACATTGGGATAAACTGATCCATGTTTTTCATTTTGCCCCAGAGACATTGCTATTCTATAGAAAAGTCCAATAGCCAATATCCATGAGGATGCTGGAGCAGAAACAAATCACAATGCCATAGAGTAAAGAACACTACAGTAAGTTAGAAGATATGGATTCAAGTATAGTTCCATTGTTTAATAGCAGTGTTGCTTTGGTCTAGGGAAATAATTTTCCTGAACCTCATCTCTTCATATTTAACAGTGAAAAAATAATATCCTTTCTCACTAATCCAAAGTTGTGAGGATTAACTGGATGAACATACTTTATCAACTGTAAAATGCCTTGGAAATGGAATCTATTGCATTTTCTTTAAGAATCACATTTTAGATGGATTTTCATCCCAAGAAATTAAAATGGAGTTTGGTGGCTTAAAAGGCCAAACTATCAAGTATCCAAAAAAACTCTGCTGTATAGAAAAACTCATTTAACCGTATTTTTTGAAAACAAAGGTTTTCAAAATAAGAATCTAGAGGCAGAGCAAAGATGGTGCGGTTAAGGTAGGGACTTGCTTGAGCTCTTACCCAAATGTCTCTCAATAATTTAAATAATGATGCTAAACAAATTCTAGAGTGCATAACCCAAAAAAGATGGAGTGCAACAATTTTCCAGAGAACGACAACTTAAAAGGCCAAAAGGAAAGGCCCTACCAGGGTGAGAAAGGACTGCAGTCCAATTCAGGCCATCCAAGCACATACCCAGACCCAGTAAAACAGAAGCAGGCCTCAGGGAGTCTGCATCAGTGGTAGAAGTGGAAGTTTCCAGACCTCTCAGACCACAAATTGTAAGGTGATCAGAAAATGGGTCAGAAGGAAATTTAAGGGGTTCCTTTACTGACACTAGGGGCAGGACTGTTACGTTACCTATATTTGGATCTGAGTCACACAGTCTTACATCTTAGTCCTAGTATGAGAAAAAGCATATAGCATAGCAGAGCTTGAAGCCACAGGACAGTAGGGACCCATACCACAGTTCCAGAGTTTAAAAGAGCATATGTGGTACCTCACAAACCAGTGCACAGTAAAGTAGAATAGCAAACATACTTCTCCCTGGATCATAACATCTTAGAAGAGCCAAAACCCGGTAATTGCACTGAATTACCTCTGAAAACTGCAGCAATAAAAGTCCTGAAGCTTGGGACAGTGCTCCCTACATTTGAGAAGCAGAATCCCTCTTTAAGATAAGAGTTAAAACTCAAGAAATAGGCTCAAAAATGAGCAAACAGAAAAATTCTGACCATAGAAAATTACATAGAAAATTGTTGCACTCCATCTTGATAGTATCAAGTATCCTGGATACTTGATAGTTTGTAGGCCACCAATATCAAAACATACCCAGAAGAAGACAACAAAGTCAAAGTGCCTGTATTCAAAGCCTCAAAGAAAAATCTGAATTAGTCTCAGGACTTGGTAGAGCTTAACAAGGATTTTAAAAATCAAGTAAGAGAGTGAGAAGAAAAACTAGGAAGAGAAATGAGAGTGATGAAAGAAAACCACACACACACACACACACACACACACACACACACACACACACACAAGAATCACCAGCTTGGTAAAGGAGACACAAAAATATTGAAGAAGATAACACCTTAAAAAAGTAACAGGCCAAATGGTAAAAGAAGTACAAAAATTCAATGAAGAGCAAAATGCCTTGAAAAGCAGAATTGGACAAATGAAAAAACATATACAAAACTTCACTGAGGAGAAAACTACTTAAAAAACAGAATTGGCCAAATGGAAAAGGAGACAAAAAAGCTCACTGAAGATTCCTTAAAGTTCGAACTTAGCAAGTGAAAACTAATGACTTTATATGACATCAAGAAGCAATCAAACAAACTTAAAAGAATGAAAAAAATAGAAGAAAATGTGAAATGCCTCATTGGAAAAAATAACTACACTGGAAAAGAGATCCTGGGAAATAAAATTTTAAGAATAATTGAACTAACTAAAAGTCATAAACAAAATGCCTAGACATTGTCTTTCAAGAAATTATCTAGAAAAACTGCTTTGATATTCTAGAACCAGAGGGTGTAATAGAAATTGAAAGAATCTACCAGTGACCTGCAGAAAGAGATCACAAACTGATAACTCATAGAAATTTTATAGCCAAATTCCAGATCTCCTAGGTCAAGAAGAATAGCAAGCAACAAGCAACTCCAAAGAAACAATTCAAATACCATTGAGTCACAGTCAGGATAACTCAAGATTCAGCAATTTCTACATTAAAGAGAAATTATAAGAGATTTTTGAAAATTAAACTGTTTATATTTCTACATAGAAAAACCATATACCTATACATATATGTATGCGTGTGTATATATGTTCCAAAAACTTTCTCATTATTAAGGAATTTAGATGGAGCATACATAGACAAAAGCAGAGGTGTCAGTTGAATGTGATGTTATAATTATCGCAAAAAAAAATAAAATTAAGGGCTAAGAAAGAAGATTTCACTGGAAGAAGGGGAAAGAGAGAAGTAGAATGGGATAATTTATGTGATATAAAAGATGTCTGAAAGGGATTTCACAGTGGAGGCAAAATGGAAGAAGCAGGGAGGGGAGCATATGAACATTACTCTCAAAAATTGGCCCAGGCAGAGTGCATACAGCACAGGAAGTATAGAGTGTAGGAAGTGTGAGGCACAGCCAGACTTCAAAGGTCAGTTGGAGAGCTCAGCCGCTGAGGAGAGAGGAGTGAAGTCTGGACCACCTGCAGTAGCCACTGAAGCTGCTGCTTTCAGTTTTGGAGTCCTCCACCTAGAACCCCTGGGGGAATTGAGTAGCTGATCTGAACTTCAGCCCTAAGTTTGACCCTGGCAAAGAACTCAAAAATCAAGTAATTGGCTGGGAAAATGGCCAAAAAAAGGGAAAGGAATAAGACAACAGAAAGTTACTTTCTTGGTGAGCAGGCATTTTCTTCTATCCTTTCGATGAGGAGGAACAATATAGGTCTTCATAAGAAGACCTAAAAGTCAAAATTTCTCCATGCAAAACCTCCAAAATAAATATGCAATGGTCTCAGGCCATGGAAGAGCTCAAAAAGGATTTTGAAAAATCAAGTAAGAGAGGTGGAGGAAAAATTGGGAAGAGAAATGAGAGCAATGCAAGAAAAGCAAGTCAACAGCTTGCTAAAGGAGACCCAAAAATGCTGAAGAAATTAACACCTTAAAAATTAGACTAACTCAAATGGCAAATGGGACCCAAAAAGTCAATAAGGAGAAGAATGCCTTGAAGAGCAGAATTAGTCAAATAGGAAAGGAGGTTTAAAAGATCACTAAAGGAAATAGTTCCTTAAAAATTAGAATGGAGCAGATGGAAGCTAATGACTTTATAAGAAACCACGAAATTACAAAACAAAACCAAAATAATGAAAAAATAGAAGATAATGTGAAATACCTCACTGGAAAAACGAACCTGGAAAATAGATCCAGGAGAGACAATTTTAACATTATGGGACTACTTGAAAGTCATGATCAGAAAAAGAGCCTAGACATCATCTTTCAGGAAATTATCAAGAAAAACCGCCCTGCTATTCTAGAACTAGAGGGTAAAAATTGACTAGAGGTCAATCACCTGCTGAAAGAGATCCAAAATGAGAAACTCCTAGGAGTATTGTAGCCAAATTTCAGAGTTCCCAGGTCAAGGAGAAAATATTGCAAGGAGCTAGAAAGAAACAATTTGAGTACTATGAAAATACAATCAGGATAACAGGATCTGGCACCTTCTACATTAAGGGATCGAAGGGCTTGGAATATGATATTCCAGAAGTCAAAGGGACTAGGATTAAATCCCAGAATCACCTATCCAGCAAAACTGAGTGTAATATTGCAGTGGAAAAAATAGTCATTCAATGATATAGAGGACTTTCAAGCATTCTTGATGAAAAGTCCAGAGCTGAAAAGAAAATCTGACTTTCAAACACAAGAATCAAGAGAAGCATGAAAAGGTAAACAGAAGAGAGAAATCATAAAAGACTTTCTGAAGTTGAACTGTTTACATTCCTACTTGGAAAGATAATATTTGTAACTCTTGAGATTTTTCTCAGTATTTGAGTAAGTTGAGGGACTATACATACACATACACATACATGCACGTCTATATATCTATAGACAAAGAGCACAAAGTGAGTTGAATAGGAGGGGATGCTATCTAAAAACACAAAATTAAAGGGTAAGAGAGGAACATATTGGGAAGGGAAAGGGAGAAATGGAATGGTGCAAATTATCACTTGTAAAAGTGGTAAGAATAAGCTTATTCATGGAGGAGAAAAGGGAAGAAGTGAGAGAGGAAAAGTGAAGTTTACTCTCTTCACATTTGGTTTAAGGAGGGAATAACATGTTATTCAATTTGGTATGAAAATCAATATTACACTACAGGAAAGTAGGGGAGAAAGGGACTAGTAGGTTGAGGGGCATGATAGAAGGGAGGGCAAATGGGGGAAGGGAGTAATTAGAAGTAAACACTTAAATGAAGGGACAAGGTCAAAAGAGAGAATAGAACAAATGGAGAGCAGGATAGGATGAAAGGAAGTGTGGTTAGTCTTAGACAACATGACTATTACAAAAGTCTTTTGCAAAACTATACATATATAGCCTATACTGAATTGCTAGCCTTCTCAGTGGGGATGAGTCGGGAGGGAGGGAGGGAGGAAGGGGGAGAAGTTTGAATTCAAAGTATTAGGAGTGAATATTGAGAAATGTTTTTTGTACAAGTGGGAAATATGAAATACAGGTAATGGGATACAGGAATCTATTTTGCCCTACAAGAAAAGAGAGAAGATGGGGATAAGGAAAGGGAGGAGTGTGATAGAAGGGAGGGCATACTGAGGGAATGGGTAATCAGAAAGCAAGACATTATGAGGCAAGGGAGGAAAGAGATGGGGAGAAAATTTAGAACTCACAATTTTGTGGAAATGAATGTTGAAAACTAAAAATAAATAAACATTTAAAAAAGAATTGGCTCAAAGTGAGAATAATATACACACTGAGTATTGTATAAAAATCCATCTTGTAATGTAGGAAAATAGGCTTGGAGGAGGTAAAAAAGCAAAAGCAAAATACTTTTGAGAACAGATAGGGCAAAATGAGAGAGAGGGTAGGATAAATGAGAGGGAAGTATGAGTAGAAATACATAGTTGGTAATTGTTACTGTAGAAAAGGCAAGTACTATTGATAAAGTATATTGATTGAATCCTCCTGGAGAGCAATTTGGAACTATAACCAAAATACTATAAAACTATTCATCTCTTTTGACCAAGCAATCCCACTACTAGCTCTTTATCCCAAACAGATGAAAAAAAAGGTTAAGGATTTATGTGTACCAAAATATTTATAGCAGTTCTTTGAGTGGTGGCAAAGAATTGGAAACTGAGGAAATGTCCATCAATTGGGAAATGCCTGAAGAATTTGTTGCATATGATTGTGATGGAAAATCCTTGTGCTTTAAGAAATGATGAGCAGGATGCTCTCAGAAAAACATGGAAAGGCTTACATGAAATGAAATGAGCACAACCAGAAGAACATTGTACACAGTAACAGCAATATTGTGTGATTATCTACTATGAATAACTTAGCTATTCTCAACAATGATTAAAGACATATCTGCAGGAATTATGACAAAACGTTCTCTCCATTTCCAGAGAAAGAGCTGGTAGTGACTGAATACAGATCAAATATATTTTTTCTTTATTTTTCTTGGGAATGTGTTTTGCATGACTACATATGTATAACCTACGTCAAATTATCATCTCAATGTGGGGAAGGGCAGAGAAGTAGGGGGAGGAAGAAGGGAGAGAACTTGGAACTCAAAATTTGAAAAAAAAGAATATTCAAATTGTTTTTCCACGTAATTTGGAAAATAAAATATTAAATAAGATTCAAAATAAGAATTTAATCACTCTGATATATCCTTTACCACTGGATTATTTCAATTTAATTCTCAGAGCTCTGCCAATACTTAAAAATAATAAAGAACACTTAAGTAAGCTTACTCAGTCTTATAATCTTCCACAAAACTCCTTTGGTAACATGTCATCTTGCTAAAGAAGGAGTATTAGGTTCTCTAAGGCTATGCTGGTGGAACCCAACTTCTGCTAAATCCTACCTGACAGGAAAAGATACAAGCATGGTCCAGGAAACTTTCTGTGTCAGTTTTCCAAGCACAAGTCTAAATCCAGAGAGAATAATTGGCTTTGGTTAACCATACATAAAATGAGATGGCATGTTTCATAAATATGCAGCTAAACTATCTCATAATATATGAAGAATCTGATTTTTTATAACACTATGAAAAATGTTTCCCTAGGAAACATGACTGTTGTAGTTTTAGGATTTTATTAAAGTAAAATATGATTCATACCCTGTTCCTCTCAAGACCAAATATTCCTAGATGTTTAGAGTATAGTTTTCAGTACTTTATTTTGCTCAGGTTATTCCTGTTTCCATGTTTATGTTCTGGATATCTGAAAATATTTACAATGAAATGAGAAATAACGATCTTTTCATTGATTAGAGCTTTAGAATGGGAACTCTTCTCTGTCTGCTTAGGGAGATGGAGGATGAGGGAAAGAGGGAATCACACTGGGTCTTTGTTATTATAAAATAAATATGTATCAAGAAGAACCACCTTCTCAGAGAAAAATGAGGAAGGAAGCAGGAATTAGAGAAATCAAGACTTGTTGTTACATAAAAGAGACATTTATTATATGCCTAAAGGCAGATATTATATTTAATGAACAGAATTATATTAATATTTTTAAATTTAAAAACCCAAGCTCTCCAAATGAATATTGATGTATGTTCTAAAGTATAAGTGCAATTGTATTCTCCCTTTCTTATCTTCTGAATCTCCATCCTATTCTTCTATCCCCAAACCTACCTCTCCTATTCTATATTAACGGATCAGAAAGTGACCTCTGAAATAAAAAAAAAAAAGTAACTCAAGCTCCATTTAAGAAATTTAAAAGGGAAATGAACAATGGAAAGTTATTTTGTCAGAGAATTTTCCATTAAATGTCATTTCAGTTGATATTGGCCATTTCAGTAGGCACTGCTGGTCAAATGAAGCAAGTATAAAGTATTGAGGAAAAAGAAAGGGAAATAGAAAAAATTTCATGGCATGACTTCTCAGGTTTAAGATGGATCATTAAGTGGCAGCATAATTACAAATGAAGAACTATATGACCCTGTTCTCAGCTTTACCACTTCATAACTCCAGTGTGATCGCCTTTCTCCCTCATTCCCCAGCTTCTCAAACAGAAGAAAAATGATTTTCAGTCATAAAGCTCTTGTATCATCTCTTTGTAAATGAAGGACAAATCACTAATTTCACTGGAAGTTCCAGACAGGAAGCTAAAATGTGGATGCCTTTGTTGGTCATAGATGGAAAGGAATATTTAGAGATTTTGTTCTAATATTTCTATTTTTTCTCAGATAAATCAATCCCTAAATGTTAATTAGAAAAAGAGACATCAAGATCAGAATAGAAGGCGGCTCTAATAGTTCAGTCAAGAAATAATGAAGGTCAGAATAAGTGATAACCCAATGAAAAGGAAAAAGGAGACAGGTGTAAAGATAGAAGGGGAGGGAAGAGGAGAGATGTTGCAGAAATAGATTTGACAACTGATTTCATATCAGAAAGTTCTAAAAGAAAATTATAATATTCAACAACAAGAAGTGTATCACTTGAAAATATAACATGAATGTGGTAAATCGAAAGATAAAACTTCCACAGATTAAGTCTTATTACACAAAACAGGGGTGGAGCCAAATGGCGGAGTAGAAAGACTCACATTTGCTAGCTCTGAACCCACAGCCCATGGATTTCCTGTAAAAAGAACTCCTGACAAATTCTGGAACAGTGGAAGCCGCGCAGCAACACAGTGAAGGAGTTTTCTGTTGCAGAGAGCCCTGAAAAGCCAACCCCAGGGGTCCATCGAGCCCCAGACAGGAGTGGAGCCCTGTCCTGTGGAGCCCTCCTCCAGACCTGGCCGCAGCACTGAGAGGAGCGAGCAGACCCCAGCAGGCTTCAGGGACCGGAATCTCCAGCAGCCGAGAAGGTCCCTCCACCCACAGACGCACAAGACAGTGAGAGAGACGGGCTGAGAGGGGAACAGGGTATCTCCAGGACTTGGACCCCCCCACCCCCCCCAGGAGGAAGCCACTGCAGCAGAGGCAGAGGCAGCTCGGCCAGAGGCTCCCAGAGAAGGCAGGAGCTCCACAGCAGCTCCATTACAAAAGATCTCTGCATAAACCCCCTGAGGGAACTGAGCCTGGGAGGCGGCCCTGTCCCCACCTGAGCACCAGCAGATAAGCTCCCATTGAAGAGCAGTCAGGCCTGCTGCCAAAAGCCCT